>RJVU01014363.1:5038733-5088266 GCA_003731715.1 Anabarilius grahami
AATCTCTAGCTAGAAAACAGCATTGCTCCATTCCAATGTCATTGGAATCTTCCACTGGTGATTGTATACCATTTGTCTTCAGCTACACATAAAAAGATTGTAATTCTAATAATCCCCATTTTTACTAAACATATTTATAATCTGCTTGCATGCTCTAATGTTCACAAACATTCACAACGCTTCCTTCCCTCTTCATCCAGACTATTTATGGAAACTAAGCAGCTAAAATGGGTCATTCAGAATTTCTCATGTATTGACGTCAGTACCAGTGAATCACATTATAAATCAACACAGATTCAGGAACTTTGTCTGCCCTGGTCAATGACAGTAGTTTTCATATGTGGGGCCTCAGAGTCCTGGCCACTAGGGGGCCCCGGTACAGGAGTTCAAATGAAACATGTAATTTCATAATCATATTTTGGTTTAGTTGCATTTCCAATCTAAAACGGCTCTATCTTTCTTAAAAATTAATTAATCTTCACTGTTTCTGAGAACACCGGAGAGAGAGATTGTTTTCGAAGTTGGCACTAATTAAAATTGGATGAGGAACAGACTGAACTGTTTGACGGTGATGTAAACCAAGGACAACCTCATGCGCCAGCGAGATTACAAATGTTATTCGAGGACAGCATGTGGGCATTTTGAGAGGGATGAGTGACATTTAATAAATTCTAGATCTGTGCGTGACTGTTTTTGTGTTTTAACGTGACTGTGCATTACAATTAGCCTGACTGATGTGGGCTCCTTAGAGAAATAGAAGTGCACTTTAGCATACCTTTAAAAAGAGTACTTATTACAGACATAATACACTTTAAAAGTTTATACTTGAATTGAATGCTTTCAGAATCTTAATTGCAAGATTATAACGAAATGTATCACAGTTTAGATGTATACTAAATGTAATTAGCTAAACTTTAGAGTGCTTCTTTGACCCACTTAAGGACTTCTTTATATGTAATTTCATAATTCAATTGTCATTGAAATATAGTTAAAGAGCACTGCTGACGAGCATTATACTTTAAGGTCATTTCTCTTGAAACTATTCCGAAGTACACATTCATAATGATAAAGTTGCAATTTAGTACATTTAAAATATATTAACTTTAAATAAATAGCACACTACAGTTATTCAGGTGGAAGGTATTCAGTCAGATCCTTTGGAGGTTTTTAAGGTAGGGAGTCCCTCAAGGATCTGTGTTGGGGCCGCTATTATTCAGAATATATATAGTCTTGATTATAATATTGATAATGCAAAATTTTATTTTTATGCAGATGTTACTATTATTTATTGTTCAGCTTCCTCTAAGCAGCAATCTGTGCTTCTTTACAATCTGTATTTGATATCATCTACAATAGGTTTTGTGCTTTGAAGCTGGTTTAAATGTTGACAAGACTAAATGCATGTTATTCTCAAACTCTAAAATTTCTTCAGAAAATTCCATTGCTCTTTGGACTTCTCAGAAGAGTCAAATTACATCAGTGTCGGAGTATAAATACCTCAGTATTATTATCGATAACACTATGTTTTGGTTCTCATTTTTTTCTTTAAGTGCACTTAAGTGGCCTTTTATTTTATTAATATCACATTATCTGCAAGTACTTTTTTTTATATTCCGTACTTTTACATAAGGGTTATTTTTGACCTAAGAAAGAAAATGAAATGCTACAAACGATAAGCATACAGAACACGGCCCCTTTAAAGCAGCAATATGATTAAAATAAACACATATATTGCCACTGTTGGTCGCAGACACAAAGTGACGTGATATGATTTTCGGTCATCAGTAAATCAACATCATGACTCGCTTTTACGATGCATAAAATATGGGCCCTTAGGATAGGAGAAAGCTTTCAGATTTGCACAGCTGTCAAGAAAGTGCTCTTTCTCTCTCTTCACAGGCGTCTCCGACAGGAGAAGAGGACTGATTTGTGGAGATCTCTCTCTCTCTCTGCGGGGAGCAGAAGATGATGCTGAATAAGTTTTAAACCAGGATGAATGAGAAAGTCTTGGTGGAAATTTTAAAGTAAGCGACTGAGCGGTGTATTGAATACTGCCTATTCAAGAGAATAAAGGCCATTATTGTGGGTTTTATGCTTGGTATAGAGTAATTATTGCAAACAGAGATGTGATAAGACCACTGCAGTCATTAAAATACAGAAAGGAGAGAGGGTTGCTCTCCGAGGACAAGGAGGCTCTAACTCAACAGGACAAGCTGTGTTTACACCACCTGAAGTCTCAGGAAGAGGCTGTAAACCGTGGGCTGTTCAGTGATTTCCCCAGGTGCTTCCAAATCACAGCTGATTCAGGAGTATGAACACATGTTGATGGCGAATTCAAGTAAATGTTAAATCTTTGGACAGGATTCAGGAGTGGAACACTAAAAAGATCAACACCTGACATTTGTGTTGCCAGATTGAACGCTGTTTGTTTGACAAAATTAATCTTGAGCAACTAAGCATCTAATTACATCCCAATGAATGCCACTAGAGACAGGAGCGAATTCTCTTTAAGAATGTTTATTTTTTTAGACAATAGTGCCTAGTATAATAAAACATAAAGAAAATAATAATAATAAAATAACAACATCACTGCATGAGTATATAACACATATATTAGTAGGACAGACTTGGAACATGGATTAAGTTGAAACACTAATTTTAACAAGGGAAGGTGGCAATGGAAGTTAGTCTCTGTGTGAAAACATAAAGGTCTTCACTTTACAATGTACTGTTACTGGACATGCAAAACAGTCTATATTTGTTTCCAAATGTGCATAACAATGCAGTAAATTGAGCATGCATGCATAGATAAATGCATAAATAAATGCATATAAAAAAGCATTAATATATGCAGAAATGGATGAAGAAATTAATGCACAGATGAATGCATAATATTATATATTTGTTTCCAAATGTGCATAACAATGCAGTAAATTGAGCATGCATGCATAGATAAATGCATAAATAAATGCATATTAAAAAAGCATTAATATATGCAGAAATGGATGCAGAAATTAATGCACAGATGAATGTAGAACATTCTATATTTGTTTCCAAATGTGCATAACAGTTCAGTAAATTGGGCATGCATGCATAGATAAATGCATAAATAAATGCATATAAAAAAGCATTAATATATGCATAAATGGATGCAGAAATTAATGCACAGATGAATGCATAATATTATATATTTGTTTCCAAATGTGCATAACAATGCAGTAAATTGAGCATGCATGCATAGATAAATGCATAAAGAAATGCATATAAAAAAGCATTAATATATGCATAAATGGATGCAGAAATTAATGCACAGATGAATGCATAATATTATATATTTGTTTCCAAATGTACATAACAGTTCAGTAAATTGGGCATGCATGCATAGATAAATGCATAAATAAAAACAATTGCATTAATAAAATTAAATGCATAGATAAATGCTTATATAAATGCATACATTTATGCATTATTAAATGCATAAATACTGATGTTCATGTTTCTTATTAGCGTAACAACAGCACTCTTTGTTCTTTACATTAATTTACAGAGTGTATGGATAAGTAGCACATGTAGATTTCTAAATTACTTAAATGTGTCGCTGATAATGTAAGAATAATATGTAAAATTTTGAGATAAAACTGAGGAGAAAAAAGTTGCAGACCGAATTCACAGCTGAGTCACATGCAGGCTTTCAGGTCTGGAAATGGGGTATATTAATATGTGTGTTACTGCTGGTAAAAAAAAAAGGATTTTCAATGCCTGAGCCATCAATATGCGTTCAAGACCTGATGATTACCGTGAAGCAAGGAGACATGAGTCTGAAGAACAGCAAAAATAATCACATGCCTCTTAAGATTCACTGAATCAGTTCAGGTGCTCACAGATCTGCAGCACTATCATTTTCTCAGCTAAGGCCATGTAATTCAATTTTTTTATGCAAAATATATAAATATTCTTCTTATCTTTTTCTAGTTATTCTTTTTAAACATGCACAAACTTAATGACACTTTAATAGAATTAAAATAAGCATAATATATAACTAATAATAAAACAAGAGTGTTATTTTTATGCTGGTAAAGCAAAATCACTTGCCTTTCACATGCCTTCAAACAGGAAACTGTTTAAACAGTGAATTTATTCTGGACTACAAAATAAATCCTTTTAAAATATTTCACCTCCAAAGAAAACAAGAGCACGTGTTGTACTTGACTAAAACAATCGAATTTTTACTAATGGTGCTTTTCTTTGTTAAATTGATCACAAGTACTTGACAGATCAGGCGGGTAAATACATGTTCAAAGTGTGTGGGGAACAATATTTGCGGTGTAACCAATTATTATCCTATGATACCTTGAATCATCCTTGTCTTGAAGATTTTCTGCAGTTCAGCGGTTTTGCGTGTTCTGCTGACTAAATCTGACTCCGAGCGTTCACTCCAAGGTTATCAATCCAGCTGTGTGCTGGAATAAACAAACGCCTCACACAAAACTTTGATCCCACACACTCAGTGCAGGAATGAAAGCCTTTGCAAGCTTGAAGACTGTAAAATCTCTGATGCACAGCCTCACAAATGTTCTACATTATTGCTTTCAATACGTCATCAAGCTCCTGTTAAAGTTAGAGAAGACATGCATGTCTTGCACCTAGTCAAAGTCAGCACAAAATTATTCTGACAGAAGCCTTCACTTTCATCTTCGAGTGTGTCGCTCGCAGCTGGAGACGACAGGAACAGCATGCCATGTAGTCCTTTAATTCTCTATTCCACATCTTGACACAGAAACGTCTGAAAATTACGCTCAAATGTTGCACCATCTAATTTTTTAGACAAAGATGTTTTAGACTGAGGGATTTCTGCTGAGAGAAAAGACACTTTTACTTAAACTTTCACAAAATGATGCCTGGTAAATTTTTGAAAGTTTAAAGGAAAACTCATGTCATACTTTTTTTTTTTTCATGGAACAAAAAAAATATATACTTTGAATAATGTTCACGCTGCTCTTTTTCCTTTCAGCAAAAGCAGCAATGACCTGCAGGGCCTTCAAACTCCAAAAGGTATATTTTATTTTTATTATTTAATTGTTTTTTTGAGTAACAGAAAATAATTTCAGAAATCTCACGTTCTGCGTAAAAATCAAACTTGTCAGGCCATGACTGATCACGTGACACACAATAACCAATGCCATCATTGACGTCAAACCTGGTGCAATGCGTATTTGCCAATGAATTTGTGGAGGGAAAGATAATCACTGAATAACAGCTTACATTTATGTCTCCACTTCACACAAAATGATTGTATGGCTTCAGAAGTATTTTTTCCCCCTTTTTTGGAGATCAACAGCAAGACCTGTTTATGGAAAATAATGTTTTGAATGATAATAGAAATTTCTTTTTTGTTTGTTTTTGGATTAACTACCCCTTAGAAGCATTTGTCAAGCAAATCAATCTATCTACTAGCAATGCTTGTGTATATATATAAACAACATGACTATACATTTGTCTTCTAGGAAGCTCTTTGCTTTGTCATTCCCAAATCGTGCTTGTTCATTCCCTTTTACTCCCGCTGAAGGGCAACTATTTTGATGTACTGAAGAGAAGTCATTTCAAATGCGTGTGACGTGACTCAGTGTTGCAAGGTCAAAGATGGTGGCGAGACATGTCACTGGTGATGGGATGCTGACTGAAGCACTGGATTTATCCATAAAACATCCGTTTGGCCTGGTTTTAGCAAAGTTAAAACCTCATGATGACATAACTACCAGTACATTGACCCTCATTATTCATAATAAACTTTACAAAAGGACAAAACCAATGGTGCAATATGCACTCATTCATTAGAAAAGTGTGTATTTATACAAATAATTGATTATATTCAAGTATTTCATAAGAATGTATGTCTCAGCAGTGTTGGGGGTAACGCATTACAAGTAACGTGAGTGATGTAGTCAGATTACTTTTTTCAAGTAACTAGTAAAGTTACGAGCAGGACCTCGTGGCGCAACGGTAGCGCGTCTGACTCCAGATCAGAAGGTTGCGTGTTCAAATCACGTCGAGGTCAAGCACTCCCATCGTTGTGTGAAAGACGTTAGGGGGCAGTCGTGGCCTAATGGATAGAGAGTCGGACTTGTAACCCAAAGGTCATGGGTTCGAGTCTCAGGTCCGGCAGGGATTGTCGGTGAGGGGAGTGAATGTCCAGCGCTCTCCCCACCTTCAATACCACGACTGAGGTGAGACCCTTGAGCAAGGCACCGTACCCCCAACTGCTCCCCGGGCGCCACAGCAATGGCTGCCCACTGCTCCGGGTGTGTGTTCACGGTGTGTGTGTTCACTGCTGTGTGTGTGCACTTGGATGGGTTAAATGCAGAGCACAAATTCCGAGTATGGGTCACCATACTTGGCCACATGTCACTTCACTTCACTTCACTTCACTTCACTTCACTTCTAAAGTAATGCATTTTAAATTTAGAACAAAATTTATGAGTTACTTTTCAAATAAGTAATGCAAGTTACTTTGTTTTCTTATTTATTGACTGACAGCTCTCCTGTCCCCATTTTGAGAGAAATGAGTAAGTGTCGAGGCGTTGTGTGAGAACATGATGGTTACTGTAGTTCTAATTAAAGCATTCACTCATCTCACTTGCAAAACAGGCTCAGTATTTCTCAAAATGAATAAAAACAAGACAATTTTTCTTGTCTGGAAAATGCTTCTTGACTTTTTAGATAGTTGGACTGGAAAGAAGACAAAAATCTAAGTAAGAAAGGCATTTTTTTGCAGTGCAGTTAGAATATAAAAGAATAAAAAAGGTACTTTCAAGTTTATATCTCACAATTCTGACTTTTTTCTCGCAATTCCGAGTTTATATCTCATAATTTTGAGAATTTAAATAAGATTTGCGAGATATAAATTAGATATTCAGCATTTTTTTCTCTTTTTTTTCTCAGAATTGTGACAGAAGCTCGCAAATGCAAGTTATACAGCCCAAACTGGGAGATATAAAAAGCCAGAATTGTGAGATAAAGATGTTATACGTTTAAATCTTATTTCATGTTGTAGGGCTAAAACATTATGCCCCCAATGAACTGCATATGTGAATATTACATACCTATTGTTTGCATCAAATTCATGTTTTAAAGTAGGGTAATCATTGCAGGTTTCATCAGTCCAGCCTGTCCATTTAATGGCTTGCAACCATAAACATCTGCGTTTAGCTGCAAATGGAGTTTCAAATAGCTTAAAATGAAGACCATCTTTTTTTTTTTTTTTTGCACCCTGATTCTGACATCCAAAGGCACGACAAGACATTTTTTTTCTCTTATTTCATGGATCTCGCCCATTTTCCTCCCCTTGTTGCCATTTTCTGCCACCACATGTCTGCTTCCAAATGGTCTACTGAAATTTCTGAGATGAGGTTTTAAGAGCACATACAATATACACAGCGAGAGTTTCAATCTTTTGCCATTGCAAAGTTACATTTAGCATCTAAATTTCTCACTCAAAGTCATCACTCTGTCTCACGCTGCCCTTTTGCTGAAATGCTTCACATTGTTATTTATCACTTGAATCCATAAACCGGTTATGGAGTGGGCATGAACGAGTTATAAGGGCGATGAAACTCTGGTAGGATTTAAAGCCATCTTTCCAATGCAAAAGAAAGCCATTTGTGTGGTGCAGACTTATTAGTGCAGCAAAATTGTATTTGCACTTCAATCACAATCGTGAAGCAGATTGAGGGAGGAAACTATAGAAAATTCAGCTAGATTGATTCCATCAGCGTCACTATTTCTCTCACAGAGCAGATGTGAGGAACTTCTTCTATCCACTTCCATTGAAGCGTTTGACATGCATAGTCTCTCAAATGCAAAGATCCTAAAGAAAATCCACACATAACATTTAAAACATCAACAGTCTGCTTTATAAAGTCAAGTGCACTGCGGCGTGCTGCACGTCCCCTAGAGATCGCATGCCGAGTGAGATCAGAGCAGGGCAATTACGCTGGTCTCAGCTTCACTATACTGGGGATTTACAGCTAACGGTGCTAATTATTTCAAAACAACAAAGGAACACCTAGAAGATGGCTTATGAAGACTCACTGCGGGCACACGCTTCATGTTCCCTTAGTAAGTCCTCCTAAATAACAGCACTGTTCTCCTGATGAAAGTCAGACTTCCCTTCTGTGAAATCGGGCAGCATTGTCACTAATCAATGATGCTAAATTGCTCTACCATTTTGAATTATAGCATTAAAACTCAAAAATAGAAATAAGCAGGGTCTGGAACTCCTCAGCTGGTCAAGTAGCCTATGAGTCTTCATAATAATTCTACTATTGTAAGTCTTTTGTGTATTGTATCACAGTCCTCATTTA
The DNA here is from genome assembly GCA_003731715.1 of Anabarilius grahami. NCBI lineage: Eukaryota > Metazoa > Chordata > Actinopteri > Cypriniformes > Xenocyprididae > Anabarilius > Anabarilius grahami. The sequence continues at coordinate 5,047,094 of RJVU01014363.1, forward strand.
GGAGTTCAAGCACATGAAAAAGTTGTGCAATCAACAGTTTCTAAAATATAAACACTTTAAAGCTGTTCAAAGAATATTAATTTTAATGCATTGACATAATTGTGTACTAGCTAACTCGAAACTTGGCTTTGTGCACTGAAAATATTGTTGGTTCTAATTTGTAAGTTGTATAAAAACTAAATGGATAAATTTACATTAAATATCACACAGAACTGAAGACAAAGCCATTTGATTATATACACTGATCAGGCATAATATTATGACCAACATCCATGTGATGTAAAAGAAAATGTGATTCATCAGACCAGGCCACCTTCTTCCATTGCTCCGTGGTCCAGTTCTGATGCTCACGTGTCCACTGTTGGCTCTTTCGGCGGTGGACAGGGGTCAGCATGGGCACCCTGACTGGTCTGCAGCTATGCAGCTCCATACTCAACAAACTGATGCACTGTGTATTCTGACACCTTTCTATCAGAACCAGAATTAACTTCTTGAGCAATTTGAGCAACAGTAGCTCGTCTGTTGGATCGGACCACACGGGCCAGCCTTCGCTCCCCACGTGCATCAATGATCCTTGTCCGCCCATGACCCTGACGCCGGTTCACCACTGTTCCTTCCTTGGAGCACTTTTGATAGATACTGACCACTGTAGGCCGGGAACACCCCACAAGATCTGCAGTTTTGGAGATGCTCTGACCCAGTCGTCTAGCCATCACAATTTGGTCCTTGTCAAACTCGCTCAAATCCTTACGCTTGCCCATTTTTCCTGCTTCTAACACATCAACTTTGAGGACAAAATGTTCACTTGCTGCCTAATATATCCACCCACTAACAGGTGCCGTGATGAAGTGATGATCAGTGTTATTCACTTCACCTGTCAGTGCTCATAATGTTATGCCTGATCGGTGTATGGAACTTTTGTTTTGCTTATGTCGTTCATGCAAATTATAAGCAGGACTTTTAAATGAATCAAGTGTGTCATCATCTAGATGGGTCACGTAACTTATTGTAATTCACCTAACTATTTTTAACTTTTGGCCTACTCCTTTTGCATTTCAAAGGCAAATAACAAAGAACAAAGATTGTTAATTGAGGCTCATGGCAGGTCAACAAAGTTTTTATGCAACAATAAACATCAACTGAAAGTGTATTCAAGGAGATAAGAAAGGATAATGAGCTTGCATTGCTTTAGGGCACTGTTTGAAAACGTAAAGCCAATAGCGTTTTGATGAAAATCACACAATGCTGTATATTATAAGGTTAAATCAACCATCTGCTGATAATTTGACTCAGGCTCATTACTTGAAGAATAGAAATTTCTTCCTGCTTGTGTTATTAGTTCATTCAGCAATTTGGGGCTTTAAAAACAGGCTGAACAATAACGTAATTGTCTGGAACAGCTGTAATTTGGTTTAAAAGATTTTCTGATTAGACTCACGCAAAAGACTGGAAATTACTGTTTTTCTGCCTGTTGTGTGGTGTTTATTAAACACTGCAGTGTCTGTAAGTTTTACGTTTTGTTGCATATTGAATAACATTTTCGCATTTACTTTACATTTCAGTTTTCTTTTAGCTAGTCACATAGTTGCTTTAGAAGCATCTTCTAAATGAATATATGTAAATGTGTACTTAAAAAAAATCACAATCACAGGAAACAGCTCAGTGTTAATTCTGCTTGTTGATTCAGTTGACAGAAGACAAGACACTATGATTGTTGACTGTCATGATGACTGTTAAGTTTAAGACATTTCATTTACAAAGAACCAAAGCTGCATCAAGGAAAGAAAACAAAAGCCAAGAGGAATCAATGTCACCTTCACACATTCATTTGACAGTCGATTGACTCCCATGCATGCATGTTAACCCAAAACAAATTGTCTGAAATATGAATCCAAGAAAAGACCAAACCATTGCCCAAAAGCTGCATTAAAGCTACATGTTTATAACAGAATAAAGACTGCGCTGCTGTTTTCTACCAGTCATTGTGATTTAATTTGTAATGACTGGCATGAATACTGAATAAAAAATGTATTTTTGTTGTTGCGGGCTAAAGTGATGTACAATCTCTAATTTTCAGCATTAGAGATTAGCAAAAACAAAAAGAAATCCTTTATTCGTTTACACCTGGTGTAAAAAGAAGCCGTGCCTTCTTGAACCCTGTTAACACTTCCTTCCTGTAATTACTCAGTTATGACAAGCATGAAAACACCACCTTTCATTTTGGCTCAATTTCCAAGTCGAATTACTCATGATAGAGTGTTTGAATTTGACCCAAGCATAAACAAACATAACGCATTTCTTTACACACGAGCTCTCCATGGAAATCCACTGTAGACTATGTCATTTGATGTGGCATTTCTTCACACTTGGCCAACACAAAATCGCAAACGTAATCCGTGGCAATTTAAGAATGCACTAGGTCTGTTAAGACAAATACTGTTAATTTCATTAGAAAATGTACGAAAAGGTCAAATGTGCCTTTCGTTGCAGTCTTGTCAGGGATTTCTTTATTAGGAACATCCATTATTGTAACCTGGTATTTCCTCCAGCTGCTCAGAGATCTTTATAGAATACTTAAAATGGGATGATCTCTAAATAAAACCAACAAGATGGCGTCATTTCACAACATTCCTGTGAGTCAGATTCACAAGTGTTATAGTGCCGACAGCTCGCGATCAAGCCCAAATATAGAGGTGTGAGATAAAAGCCTTCAGTTCAAGTATTCATAAGCGCAGTTCCCTGTGAGGCAGAAGAACAACTTTATTACACAGCTTCCAGGCCAGTGTCTACACGGCGAATAAAGGACTATGAGGACAATTCAGAGGGCCTTGAAGAAAAAAATAAATAAATCGAGCACACTGACAACACAAAACACAAAATTGAAAAGATAATTGCATTTGATTGCAGAGGAAGGTGTAATTGTGTGCTTCCCAGCTGCGAGGCTCTCAGGCTCGATTCGGTTCTTTCACTGTAGGTCGCAGTGCTGCGTCGGAACGCCGTTTGTTTCATCAAACTCTTTATCAGAGGCTATATACAAATAACCATCATACCCCTCATTTAGGCCAATAACAGCAGGTAAAAATGAAAAGAAAAGAAGGATCTCCATATAGCAGCTTTATGGGAAAATGCACATTTGTTTCCAAAATCAATAGCTATGTTTAGATGCACCCTAAAATTCAGTTATAACATTTACATTTACATTTATGCATTTGGCAGACGCTTTTATCCAAAGCGACTTACATTGCGTTATACTATACATTTGTATTGGAGTATGTGCAATCCCTGGGATCGAACCCATGACCTTGGCATTGCTAGTGCCATGCTCTAACCACTGAGCTACAGGAAAGCTATAATCCATAAAGTTATAATCCAACAGTTCGATCTGAAAGAAAAACTTGTATAAACACAACAGAAAAAGAATCAACATTATAAAATGTGCTTCTAGGTACGTAGATAATAATAAAACTGCAAAAATGAACCTATACACTGCCGTTTCCAGCTGAAATGAACGCATAACCTGATATTGCTGAGTTCAACATGTTCCTGGGTCAACATTTTTGTTGATCCTGGAACAACATTCAAATCAACCAATCAGATTTGAGGGACAAGTTTGCAGATTATGTCAAGTTTAGGCTTAAAATCATGAATTAGTGCGTCTACATCAGTGTTATTCATCTATCATTTCCCTCTGATTTTTGGGATAACTTATGGGTAGGGTTAGGTTTAGGGGTAGGAATAGGGTTAAGACTACATTTTCAGACGAGAATGTTGTTCCAGGGTCAACAAAATATGTTGACCCAGGAATGCATCTAACTCAGCAATATCAGGACGTGCGAAATGAAAACTAGTGGCAGTAAAACACCATCAACTTTAATTTCTTTTCACAAAAATTATCAATTAATAAAGACTTTTTTTTCTTTCTTGCAGTTCCTTGCACAATGCTGTGTTATGAGCTCAAAATACTTTTACCGTAGTACATGATTTGTAATCAAGTACATTTTGATGTTTGCATCGCATAACCAGCTCCATATAGTTGGCTTTTCGGATTTAGTAAACTTGCTCTGAAGCTCACCTGGTACTGCATTGCACTTGTGATAAGACTTGTAGAAGCAGCTAAAATGACATGGTTGTGCGTTTTTATCTCACGTTTGTTTTTTGTTAACACTATCAGGAATGTTTAGAGTTTAGCATAAGTGGTGCGTTATTTTCAAACGCAACTAAGCATTAAACTGTACACCGTGTCCTTACCAAACGTGATGTGATAAGATTCTAGCGAGAAGCAGTTTGTCTGTCCACACCAGACGCGACGCGACTACGAGACGCGACAAAATCAATCAAAAACCACCGCCAATTAGAAGAGCGTGAGCATCTCTCACAGCAGTCACAATGAAATGGATGAGTACATAATAATCTTTGTCATATAATACACTTGTTTGTTCACAATGAGTTTGACAGATTTGACATCCTTGTGCCCATTTATTTATTTTCACGATCTGAGGTGAATTGTCCATGGTACGGCTGCAAAACTGAGAACACAAAATGATATTCAAATGGACATTAGATGCTTTTAACAATAAAAAAGCTCATAAACAGTACTTATGATTATCATTGCCATACTTTGTGTTGTTATTCCAGCTGCAAAAAAAAATAGAAACCGTTTCTAACCTCCTGCATCCCTCTGTCCTTGTACAAGGACATTATATTTTAGTAAATTTCTCTGACACAATACATGTCACAGTTGTGGATGTCCTGTAAAGAGCACATTGAGGGCTTTTCAGAGATAACAAATGTTTGGAGGTTTCACCAGGACAACAACTTCTCCTTGGTCTTTAAAAATGACTGAATGATCAAATTTTGCACTCATATGATGTTATGATAATATTTTGTAATTATCATTTAAATCTGACAAATTTTCAAATTGTTATAAGTCAACATCTCAGGTAAATGTTAGGGGTTTCTAATCAAAATAAAACTTTCTGTTACAAAACAGGGCATTGATTTCATTCATGTCCTCAGTTGAGTACACCAGGACTTAAAGGATTAGTTCCCTTTTCCTAAATGTTCCTGATAATTGACTCACCCCCATATCATCCAAGATGTCCATGTCCTTCTTTCTTCAGTAGAAAAGAAATTAAGGTTTTTGATGAAAACATTCCAGGATTTTTCTCCTTATAGTGGACTTCAATGGACTCCAAACAGTTGAAGGTCAAAATGACAGTTTCAGTGCAGCTTCAAAGAGCTTTAAACGATACCAGACGAAGAATAAGTGTCTTATCTAGTGAAATGATCAGTCATTATTCTACTTACGGAATGAACGCAACGCCAGTTCCATTTTTTCCGTAAGTAGAATAGGGAAGGCGTAGGACATACAGCATAAGATTTTTGAAGAATACGAAAGTGCGGTTTTGGCGGAACCACTTGGAAGGGGATCATTTGTTTATATAAAGCATGCCCATTTACATTTTTTTAGAAAATGACCGATCATTTTGCTAGATAAGACTCTTATTCCTCGTCTGTTATGATTTAAAGCCCTTTTAAGCAGCACTGAAACTGTAATTTTGACCTTCAACCGTCTGGAGGCCATTGAAGTCCACTATAAGGAGAATAATCCTGGAATGTTTTCATCAAAAAACCTTAATTTCTTTTCCACTGAAGAAAGAAGGACATGGACATCATGCGGGTGAGTAAATTATCAGGAAAATTTTATTTGAAAGTGAACTAATCCTTTAAATCATGTTTATCAGGCATTTTAGGAGCCACAACAAGTGAATAACAACTGAGTCCTGTTGTCCACTTATGAGGACATAGCATAGCANAAAAAAAAAAAAAACTTGTTTCTTATGGTCTAAGCATGCAATGACATGGAAAAAATACTAAATAAAAAAAATATATACATATATATACAGTACTGTGCAGAAGTCTTAGGCACGTCAGTATTTTCACCCCCCAAAAAAGGTTTTAAGCCAGTTATTTATAACTTTTGCTGTAGTGTGTCAATAGAAAATATCCGTTCACATTTCCAAACATTCATTTTGCCATTAATTGTAATAATCCAGTGAGATTTCTGAATACACAAGGAGTCTGATAACAGCCGGTGCTCCACACAGTGATCTGATCTCACATCATCGAATCCGTCTGTGATTACATGAAGAAACAGATTAAACTGAGACAAACTAAATCCAGGAGAACTGTGGCCGTGTCTCTAAGATGCTTGAAGAAACCTGCCTGCAAAGATACAGTACTGTGAAGAGTTTTAGGCACTTGTGTAAAAATGCTGTAAAGTGAGGATGTTTTTAAAAAATACTGTTATTAATAGATTTCATTTATCAATTAACTTCAGCCAAATCAAATCAATATTTTGTGTGACCAGCCTTTGCATTTAAAACAGCTCTTGTCCAGGTACACTTGGGCATAATTTTTCAGGTAGCTTTGGAGGCAGGTTTCTTCAAGCATCTTAGAGACACAGCCACAGTTCTTCTGGATTTGGTTTGTCTCAGTTTCATCTGTTTCTTCATGTAATCACAGACGGATTTGATGATGGTGAGATCAGATCACTGTGTGGAGCACCGGCTGTTATCAGTCTTATTGTGTATTCAAAAATCTCACTGGATTATTACAATTAATGGCAAAATGAATGTTTGGAAATGTGAACGGATATTTCCTATTGACACACTACAGCAAAAGATGTAAATAACTGGCTTAAAACCTTTTTGGGGGGTGAAAATACTGACGTGCCTAAGACTTCTGCACAGTACTGTACACATTTTTTTATTTGTATTTTTTCCCTGGGTCTTAAAGGGAACCCCTGGTATTAAGACTTGGCTCAATATAATGTAAATGATGTCTCTCACTGAAATATGTAGTAGACAACCCATGAAACATTTACGTTATTTAAAAAAATCCATGACATATTTTGGACAATGGGGGGCGCCATTTTGTTTAGGTGCACAGTGTGATCTACGTCGATGACGTCAAATGGTTGCACTCGGTGAGCTACTGACACTACCCTGTTGCTATTTTTACCGCAACACAACTCGGAATATAATATACGATGCCAAATTGTGCAGCTTTTGGTTGTAATTTTTCAGTCGATGAGCCACAAGAGAAGCGATGCAAGTCTTCACTGCTTTACTAGAGATAAGAGGAGAAAAGAATGGGAAGTTGTGAAGAATGTGGACGAATAAAACTTCCTAACTGCGTCTTTGTTTTCTCCACTTTAGCCCTGATGACTTTTTGGCGCAATGGTAATTTAGTAACAAAAACAAGTCTTAATATCCGCGGGGTTCCTTTTAAAACTTGATCAGCCTTTTCAATTTGAGCCAGAGCGCAACATTAGTGAGAATGAAAACATAGAAAACACACGGTTAAACGTGCTGAGAAGATGCTGCTGCTGTTATGCTATCACAGATATCCCGTGCATCACAGCACACACGAGCTTTGAGGCAATCTGTCTCAATCGAGATGTGTTATAGGCTGCCCTCATCAGTCTCCACAACAGGCGCGGCATTTGGTTAAAGCATACACTTATATCCATCGGCAACTGTAAGCTCTTTCAGCTGTGGTCTACTAAAAGCCTCAAAGGCATCAGGTCTAAAGTGAAGAGAACAAAGATGTGGATCTTTAAGAAGTTTTATTCGTCCATATTCTTCACAACCTTCCATTCTTTTCTCCTCTTGCCGCTAGTAAATCAGTGAAGACTTGCATCGCTTCTCTTGTTGTCCATCGACTGAAACTTACAACAAAAGCTGCAATATGTGGCATCGTATATTATATTCCAAGTCGTGTAAAATAGAATCATTGCGTGTCGCTGCCGCATATGGTTAGGACAAAAACTCTGATTTTCATGGAAAAGATACCTTTTATCACTTGTAGTTAGGGGACAGTGCACCACTCACTTTGAAAGTGTCATAAAACATGCATCAAAACATCATTTTGCAGAAATGGCTTCACAGGCATATTTTTCCAATGAGTTTATGTTGAAAACATAACACCAAACAGAAAAATTATAGCCATGTAAGCCTGTGAATTCAAATAGTTTCACAGTTAGATTCAATCTACCTTGCATATATGTTCACTGCAATGCAGAACATTTCTCTCATGCCATACTTTGCTACATATTCTCATCCAGAGATGTCTAGTTATTCAACTCTTTGACACAGGTTACTCTGAATTTTATTAATAAACAGCTCTCGTATAGCCTATACTGTGTATTTTGTTCAGATTACATGTAATGCAAATGTTCATTGATATTTTCATTGATATAAACAAACACATTGCTATTAGATCTAATTCAGTTCAGATCAGCATCTGAGGAAGTAAACAAAGTCACTGATAAATGCCCAAACAAACAAACAACAAAAAATCTACACCAGCAAATGATCTTTGGCTGGTAATTAACGACTGTTCAATGCTCTTTGTGTAAATAAATAATAAATAAAATCAAAGCTTCCAATGCACAGAGACATATTCCAGCAATATTATGATTTACGCAGACATTCCCGTTCATTAGGATTTAAAAGTGGCAATTGCGTTTGTTTAGTGAAAGATACAATTCACAGTCAGTAAATGAAAAGCAGTTAGCAGTAATGAGATAAAAATGCCTTTAAACAAAAAGAAAGTGACATGCCGTGCTAATAGTTCCCCTGCTTTCAAAAGTACAGCTCTAGTCAGAAGACTTTTCTAATGTGTTGTTTTCTAAGAAGACGCACACTGTATCAGGAAGGTACGTGTAGAAATAATCAACATGCTGCATTTATGCAGTACTTATGAAGTGTTGCTCTACAAACACTCCCAGGCACTACAGTTTCAAATTTGTGCCAATGAATCTTCCTGTTGTTTTAGGAAAGCAATTTGAAAACTTCCCTAGTGGCACCTTTCCGATTTATGAAGCATAATTTTAGTAAATTACATTATTTGTTATTATAATTCAGTGGCCGTAGCTGTACAGTTTAATATCATCTTCATAGAATATCCCCCGAACCTAAATTCACCATTTGATCTCGGGCACCATGCCAAGACATTCAGCAAATTTCTTTTTCTGACCCCCATTCTGACCCCCATTTGTGGCACAATAAAGGCCAAGGACGATGCATCCCAAATGGGCTTTAGTGGATGTTTGATTGAGCACATTAGCTGTAAAAGTAATTGTGTACATGTCTCCATGCACCTTTCTTCTCTCAGGTCAAAGAACATGAATTAAGAAATACAGCGGACGTCTCTCTGGGCTGAAGGAGGTGAAAACCAGCTGGGGATTGTTGAATAATATTCGTGTCTGTCATCGCAGCACCGTTTAATGGAACTGTAGAGTTTAAAATTCACTGTATGTCTCATTAAAGATGCATGCCGGAGTGATTGTTATTAATTGTTTAATGCAAATGCCAGCTAAGATTCAGAAAGGACGCCTCACGCATATATAATTTAAAGGGGACATATCAAGAAAATCTGACTTTTTCCATGTTTAAGTGCTGTAATCAGGTCCCCGATGCATCTATGAACATAGAAAACTTGAAAAAGGACAACCCTTTGTTTTGGTAAGCCTTTCTCTGCAAGCATGTCAAAAAAACGAGCCGCTCAGATTTTGCTCCCCTAGTGACGTAGGTAGGGGATCTTATTATAATATTACCGCCCCTGCTAGTGGATGAGTTGAATCAACTCCACAGCAACTACATAAATGTATCCACTAACCATTCAGAAACGTCCAGTTTCATTCTAAAAGTTGTAACTTCTTCCTGAGTCTCTCCATCAGTGTCGACTCCGGTTTGAACAATGTAAGGCTGAACACCGTTACTGACAATCCTCATTTTGGCTGCGTGAGATTCTCCTGCTTTGTTGTTGTTGAGCTGTTAAAGCTCCGCCCTCTTCTGAAAAGGAGGCCGGGAGCAAAATTTAATTTGCATTTAAAGGGACACACTCAAAACTGTGTGTTTTTGCTCACACCCAAATAGAGGCAAATTTGACAAGCTATAATAAATGATCTGTGGGGGATTTTGAGCTGAAACTTCACAGAGACTTATATTACATCTTGTGAAAAGGGGCATTATAGGTCCCCTTAACATGATGTAGCGTCTGGAGAGGATCAAGATCATCAAACCAACTTTGAATTCGAACTTCTCATGTAAATCTCACATTAGGCTCCGGCCTGGCTGAAGTTTATGGCTCACTCAACAGCTTTGTTGCGAGGTGTGAGACAACTCAGATATCCATAAAATTCTCCCTTTTTGACTTCACAAAGATCTTTATCAACTCAGATCGAATTACCCTAAACCAGGCCTGACATTCCAGATGACCCAAATATAGAAGGACTCTCTTTAACTCACAAGTTAAATTCCAGAAATGTATTCAATGTACTCCAGAAGTGTATCCATGTAACCCTGTATGCATGTATTTCTCCCTATTATATAAGCATGTTGTGTTAGTTTTACCCTAAAACATTTATATTCAAGTGGATAAAAATGTATCGTGGCTTTAATGTTTTCCAAACATATACTTCTTGGATTCAAAATGTTCCTCTCCGACTGTCTGAACCAACTATGTGTGTTATGTTACTGTTAAATTGTAAATTTTTAGAGTCTTTTGGAAGAAAACGTACCCAGATCTGACACTTCATAAACTATGTAAATTAGGCCATAAAACAAGACAAAGAATCTTTTCCCGCTTCAGAATCCTTTCTGGCTATTGGCCAGTCCAACCCCAGAGGAGTGTAGTTGTGTTTTTCTATATAAACCAACGCAAGCGCCTCAGGCCTCCAGACTCTTTCTTTCTTATTTTCCGGCCATCTTACTCTTAAGTTAAACCTTGTTTGAAAATCCCGCCGAAGACCCTTCCTCGGAACAGGACCAATCGCTCCAGCTTGGAGGCACTGAAACTCCTGCAGAACGGCGTATGAACAACAGCCCCCAAAATTAAGCCTACATTTTCTGAAGTGATTCCTTGCTGGCTTTCAAAGGTTTAAAGGTGCCCTAGAATCGAAAATGGAATTTACCTTGGCATAGTTGAATAACAAGAGTTCAGTACATGGAAATGACATACAGTGAGTGTCAAACACCATTGTTTCCTCCTTCTCATATAAATCTCATTTGTTTAAAAGACCTCCGAAGAACAGGCGAATCTCAACATAACACAGACTGTTACGCAACAGTCGGGATCATTAATATGTACGCCCCCAATATTTGCATATACCAGCTCATGTTCAAGGCATTAGACAAGCCAGTATTAACATCTGGATCTGTGCACAGCTGAATCATCAGACTAGGTAAGCAAGCAAGGACAACAGCGAAAAATGGCAGATGGAGCAATAATAACTGACATGATCCATGATATCATGATATTTTTAGTGATATTTGTAAATTGTCTTTCTAAATGTTTCGTTAGCATGTTGCTAATGTACTGTTAAATGTGGTTAAAGTTACCATCGTTTCTTACTGTATTCACGGAGACAAGACTGTCGTTATTTTCATTTTTTAAACACTTGCAGTCTGTATAATTCATAAACACAACTTCATTCTTTATAAATCTCTCCAACAGTGTGTAATGTTAGCTTTAGCCACGGAGCACCATCAAACTCATTCAGAATCAAATGTAAACATCCAAATAAATACCATACTTACGCGATTAGACATGCTGCATGACGAACACTTTGTAAAGATCCATTTTGAGGGTTATATTAGCTGTGTGAACTTTGTTTATGCTGTTTAAGGCAAGCGCGAGCTCCGGGGGCGGAGAGCACGAGAATTTAAAGGGGCCGCAGCCTAAATCGGCTCATATTTAATGATGCCCCAAAATAGGCAGTTAAAAAAATTTATTAAAAAAAATCTATGGGGTATTTTGAGCTGAAACTTCACAGACACATTCAGGGGACACCTTAGACTTATATTACATCTTTTGAAAACACGTTCTACGGCACCTTTAACTGTCTGTAATTTGTCATTCTTTGATCTGTTTTTCCAGACTTTACTTTTGTTTATTCTATGTATGTATTCTTTGTTATATTTAGCAATATATATATATATTCGTAGTTTCATATATATTAAATCCATTATAGTTATACTTTATTGTCTCTGTTGCTCATTAATGAATCCAAGTTACTTCAACGTTTGATTTCGCTTGTTATATGCTTTTGTAAGTACTTGGATCGGAGATTCCTTCTTGGCCAGAAGAAAACTCCCTTTAGAGATGATAAGAAAAATCAGACTGATAACTTTGCTGGACAAAAATAGATCAGTTTTTCTAAAGTAATTCTGAAACTAGAAGTAATACTAGACCATATATATATATATATAATTGGTTATAATCCGTTGTAACTGATTATCTATATATATACCAAATTCCCTTTTGGTCGATTTATAGTATAATTGATCATAACGCGTTATAATCTAATTATTTATATATTTCACCCATAATTTGAGCTAATTCGTTAGATTCGTTACAATGATTTCCAAGTTCAGAATCACAATTATTCATGTTAACCCAGAAATGCAACCAAAAAAAAAACCTTGGTGTCTGACAAAACATGATGCCTATAGGGAATGTGGGAATAAACAAGCATATGGACACAACACCTGACTTTAACCTTGATCTAGAAAATACAAACTTAAACCAAAATTAATCAAATACTCTGATGACTTTCTTTCTTCGGTGGAACATACAGTGCAATGGAAGTCAAAGGTCACCAAAACTGTTTGGTAACCAGCAATCTTCAAAATATGTTTTTTTTTTGTCTTCTGCAGAAGAAAGGCAATAACAGAATTTTTGTTGTTGAACTCTCTCTTTAACTAAATCTTCACTAAGAAAGGTGCAAAAGAAGGTTACACTTTATTTTGATTGTCCACTTTAGACATTTTTCTGACTATATGTAACTTTACAACTACATGTCAACTTATTCTACGAACCCAAACCCTACGAACCCAAACCCTAACCTAACAGTCTACTAATACTCTAATGAGAGTTAGTTGACATACAGTAGAATGTCTAAAGTGAACCTTAAAAATAAAGTATAACCCAAAAGAATATAATATGGATTAGCATTGGATAAATTTGCATATTGACATTTAAGAGGTTCCAGTGCGCATCCCTTAAATGTAATGCCTAACTTTCATAAGAGACTGTTTAAAAATCCATAATAGCTTGTTTGGAAAAGGGGAAAATAAAAACAGGAACAAACCTTCAAACATGTTGAAAGGTACAAATATAGAATAAGCATAGCAATCAAGCTGAAAACAAACACATTAGTCCACAGCGAATCACCATGCATGTTAAAATAAGACAAAAGGAAAGTTCAAGGATTTTATTCAAGGACGTTTTTAAGAGCCAAATCATGTGAATGCATTTGGTAAAATTCAAATTCTAAAGCAATATCAATAATTTAAATAGTAATTCAATATATCACGCGCACACACAAAGTGGAGCGCTATGAAGGAAATGTCAAACTCTCAGATACTTATAGAAGCTCTGGGAAATGAAAGGTTGTTTCAGTAGAAACCCATAAGTTAATTTAAGCCTCTATTGGATTTTACTTTACAATGGCTTTATTATATATAGAGAAGATGGGAAGTTTAATGTTCCCGGCGAGCTTGACCTCATAAAAACTGCACAATGACCCTTATTCATCAGCATTGTTGTGCTCATCCCCTCTGCATGCATATTATATGTGTGCAGCAGCAGCAGCATTCAAAGATTGTCCCATTTTATTCACCTTATATATCAGAAGAAAACAGGCCCGGGTGATCCTGTCGTTTCTTTTGTCCTCCTTCCTGATTAGCCTTCGTTATTGACACGTGTCGTCATTATTCCACCAATACGTGACCGTGCAATCACCATTTCCCAGAGAAAACAATGCTCAGCCTCACAAAGCAAACATGCAGAACACAACAGTCGTATCAGACTACAGACATAAGGAAACGTGTTCTTGTTCTTCAAAGATTTGCATTACGAGCTAACCTGGTTTATGAACATTCAAAACGTCCAGTTTTTAAATGTTTTAAGAATATTAAAGGAATCATTCCATTTTATCGCTTTGCAAACACTGTGGGAATGTTACTTTTGAATGTTCTCTGAACATTCCGAAACAAGTAGTAACATTTAAAAAATGTTAAACAATCATCCAATTTACACATTCAAGAAAAAAAAAAACATTCTATGAACAACGTATAAATCATGCTTTTGTGCTGGTGTTTTGAAAACATTAATATAGGATTAGTTCACTTCAGAATTAAAATATCCTGATAATTTACTCACCTCCATGTTATCCAAGATGTTCATGTCTTTCTTTCTTCATGTCGGACAGAAATTCAGTCGAATAAAAATGATATACTTTTTAACCACAAATGCTCGTCTTGCACTGCTCTGTGATGCTCCACGCATGACGTAATCACGTTGGAAAGGTCAATTGTGATGTAGGTGGAAGAACCAATCCAGTGTTTACAAAACGATCGTGCAAAGACTAAGTCAAACAGCCTTTACAAAAAAAGGTGAAACAACAACGTCGGACGATTTTGAAGTTGGAGGAGAAAATGAGATGGAGTTTTTCGCTTTAACGCAGTACTTCCGCCTACGTCACGTGTGACCTTTCCAACGTGATTACGTCATGCGCGGAGCATCACAGAGCAGTGCAAGACAAGCATTTGGGGTTAAAAAGTATATCACTTTTATTTTTTTTAGAAAATGTCCGATGGTTTCTCTAGATTAGACTCTTATTCCTCGTCTGGGATCATGTAGAGCTCTTTGAAGCTGCACTGAAACTGACATTTGGACCTTCAACCCGTTGAACCCCAGTGAAGTCCACTATATGGAGAAAAATCCTGGAATGTTTTCCACAAAAACCTTCATTTCTTTTTGACTGAAGAAAGAAAGACATGAACATATTGGATGACATGGAGGTGAGTAAATTATCAGGACATTTTAATTCTGAAGTGAACTAATCCTTTAAAGAGCAGAAAACTCTCAATGAACATTCTATTAATGTTACTGGAATAACGTTTGTCCATAGCTTTAAGAGAACCTTGCCAGAACATTAGCCAAAGTTCTGAAGATGTTCCCTGTTATCTGGGTATACGCTACAATTTAATGACTTTTTATAGGCTTATGTGTTTTTGAGTTGTCCCTCCTGGGGTTTTTTGGAATGAGTGTTGTTATAGGCCATCTCGAAAAGAAAATATATGCATGAGGAAAAGGCAAAGACAGAACTCGGTAAATATTATGTGAAGGTGACTGACATTTCACTTTTTTTTTTTCTCAATAATATCTTTTCACATCAAAATAACTCTAGTTTTTCCTGTTTTTTTTTTTTTTTTGCATCCATCACCTTTAATAAACACCTCTGAACTGAATGATCCATTGTGGTCGACCATCTGTCTCATTAATAAAATTAGAGAATCAGCTTCCTGTAACAGTGTTATGCTTTGTTCTGAACCCGATATATTCCATTTTAAAATTAGTTGTTAAGTTCAGTTCATCTTTACTAAAGTAAAAAAAAAAAAAAAGTCTGGCTTGTGCAGCTATTTTAGAACACTGATTTTCATTTATTTATGTAGTTATTATTTATGCATGTTTGGGATGCGTGCATATATTTATTTATTAAAGATGAATATTACTTTCTGTTACCATCAAATGCTGATGATGCAAAAATTCAGCCAAATGTCCTATTTTTCAATTCCCTGTTAAAGAACAGACTACAAAACAAGCACAGCACTCACATAACAACTACATAATATCTTGTCATTTTAATTTTAGCTTACATGAAACAAATAATGAACTCTGATAAACCCAAGAACCTCCGCTGTACCAAAACACGAAGCATATCAAACAACATTTTTTAAAGAAAAACCAATGTAGCTTCCTAGAAATGTCTCCGTTTCCTCCTCCATTATAAGTCACATTCGTCATAACAATAACTCTAATGATGATAAAGTTAATGATAGACAATGTTTGTGAGATGCAGCAACACATCACACTTTAAAAGCACTGTGGAGACAGACCAGCGCTCTATTATGATATATAGCCAAAAGGTCAGACAGGTAATGCAACTCCATAACAACTGTTGGCTTTTGGTATTTCTGCTCCATTAGGCTCTAAGATGGGCCTTGATTGAACTGTTAAATAAAGCGTGCACATTTTTCCTGCAGAAGCTGCCGAGGAAGGTCTGGGTAATGGTCTTTTCTAGCACAGTGGATATAAACATTGGCCTCATCACAGGTGGCTCATCTTCCCCTCTTCCATATCCTGTCCATCTAAATTTCCCTTTGACATTCGTGTGGGCGCTCAGACGTCTCTTGTCCTCAGCCATTGTGTGAAACACTGACCTGTGCAATTTGACATGCGATTGAACAGTAGGATCAGTTTGTATTGAATGCGCAGTATACCTCTATTTGGACATCAAAACTCGCATTACAGTGGGATCTGGACAAAAGTGGTTTAGTAATCATGGTTAATGATTTGAGCCTAATCAACAATCAATATTCAGACTGTTGTTCACTGTAAAAAAATGAATTTTAATGATAAAAAAATACTGTTTAAATATAGCTGCCAGCAGCAATTATCAGGGTTCAAGCTCTTTAAGGCCTTTATGCACTTGCGTAAAAAGGTATTATGTTTTAATTAGCAATCCTGTAACCATCTTGATCTTAGATGGAAAAGACCATTTACAGCAAAAACAGGCAATTTACAATAGAAAATATATAGTTTTTAAAGCTTTTTAACAGTTATCAAGGTTGAACCAAGAACCTAGGACTGGTTCGTCAAAGTTGTTTTTTTGAAATAATCTCCAATATTTAATGAACGTTTAGATGGACGGCGGCGGTCTTAGAGGCAAAGTTGCTCAGAATAAGGAGTTCTACCATGTGGTATGAATATTGTGGACATGTGTGAAAAATCGGGTGTGAACGCACGTGAAAAATGTGAAGGTGCCCCCCAGTTGCTGATTTCTTTCGAACTCTTCACAGGTCTCTACGCACTTGAACCCCTAATAAGTTAATATGTGACAATTCTGATGGTCACAGTTGATGGTTTTTAATTGAAATAAGTGTTTCTTCTTAGTTTTATTTTTTTATAAATAAGTTATTTACATTTGGGTTCTGTGTTACATCTTGTCTGTTTGTGGAAAAGCTACTTGTGATGAACTTTGATTGTTCATGTGGCTTTCTCTTTAATGCCGACTTTAACAACACAGGTGGTAAAGGGAAGTTGCACTCGTTTTTTCTTCCCTACTGTGCAATATAACCAAGTGAAACACTCCTGGAGCAAGAACAAATGTAGGGCGGGGCTTGATTTTGTCTGTGGGAGTTGATTGGATGGTTGGATAGTTGTGATTTGCTATTGGTGGAACTCATGTGAGTGACAGGTTGCCCCGCCCTCATCATCAGAGAAGAGAACAGATGCTACAAGAGGGAGGAGAAGATATTCTGATTCTAGATTATGAGGAACATGAATTTAACACACGGGAAATAAAAATGCATCCACTAACCATTCAGAAACGTCCAGTTTCATTCTAAAAATGTAACTTCTTCCTGAGTCTCTCCATCAGTGTCGACTCCGGTTTGAACAATGTAAGGCTGAACACCGTCGTCATTTTGGCTGCGTGAGATTCTCCAGCTTTGTTGTTGTTCAGCAACCGAATTGTGATCGGTTAAAGCTCCGCCCTCTTCTGGAAAGGGGGCGGGGAGCAGCAGCTCATTTGCATTTAAAGGGACACACACAAAAATGGCGTGTTTTTGCTCACACCCAAATAGGGGCAAATTTGACAAGCTATAATAAATGATCTGTGGGGGATTTTGAGCTGAAACGTCACAGACACATTCTGGAGACACCAGAGACTTATATTACATCTTGTGAAAGGGGTATAATAGGCATAACATTATTTCAGTTAATGAAATATACTGCAAATTTAATTTCAATCAGTAAAACTTTAAATGATGCTACCATATTTTTTTTTTTTTAACAGTAAAGTTTTGGCAACTACAGCTGCTTTTTTAAAATGAATTATCCAATATTATTGTACTTTCACTGTTTCTAGCCATCAGTCTCTGTATTTGATATTGCAACACTCTTACAGCGGTAAAATCACTAAAGCCGCGGGCTGTCAATCAGAATCTTCACTCATATCTTTGTCCTCCAAGCCATCTGCTTTGTATCGATTCACAAACTATTGAGCGCTCACACAGATACCGAGGCTTGTATGTGTGTGCATTTCTCCGGGGCTTTATTTCAATACGGTGCTCAGTACTTGAACTATGCCCCATTACGACACCCATTCAAGTGTGCCTCACGCATCACCCACAGGAGAGCAACATATTAATGATCTTTACCAGAGGAAACTGCATATTAAGTGAGTGTGAATTGTTTTCCAGAGTCATTTCATTACTTGCTCCATTATTCATCAGAATTTAACAACTGCAATTTCATTTCGACTTCTGTCTCCAAATTAAGGAAGATGAAACTTCCCCATGCACTCAACGGTAAACGGTAACTAATATTGTTAGGTGTACGTGCCAAGACGTGGATTTAACATATCCATGATGTGGAAAGACAGAGAGACATTAAATATGATGATCCAAACACATCTAATGATTGAAAGTTAAGGCGGCCTTTATTTCACATTGGCTTTGCACAAATGGACATAAAAAGTTTTAAAACCACTGCACACTAATGCGGTTCAGAAGTTAAGCTTCCCTCAAAGTGTGTCATTAAAAAGGTTCTCTTGAAAACCGAGGCTTAACACAACAATCAGCTTAGCTAAGCAAAAAAGTTTCACAGACGCAGGGACATTTTTAACCAATGTTCTGTTTGGAGTCATGGAGATCTTGAGCCCTCTTTTTCTAATCTTATGAGTTATAAGCTATTTATAAATTTCAATTTAATAACACATTTCAACATTTCATCCTTTATGTTTTGACTCCAGATATAAATTATACATTAAATGAATTGTCACATGCAAAGGTTATTTTACATGTACACAGTAGAGTATAGCAATGAATTATTGCCATTTGTTTATTTTGATTTCTTTTATTGTATTTTCTATGGTTTTGCTGATGTCAATTGACCCCAAGCAAGCATCTTTTTTCTCTTCGTTTTGGCCTTCCGTTGACATTCAGATGGCGTTTTTGTCAATGAAGGCAGATCTTTTTGAAAACATGTTGCCAAGTAGATAAATAACACTGTTTCCGTGTTGTATTGTGGACTGTGAAAGCGAAGGTATTGGGAAAGGATGATGCATGTTTAGTTATGTGACGCACATCTATGGTTATACACTGACGTAACGCAAATCCTTGGTGTCAAAAAAGAAAAAAGAAAATTAAAAAAATGATTTTTTGCATGGATGTTGGGTGAAAAACACACATTTCAGATTCATATGGCAATAAAATCACAGACCAGCCTCTGTGGATGTTGAAAATACCTTACATCCCCATGAGGAACAATTACCGTGCGTATAGGGCTATGCACAAGAATCACCTTGATGAGTAAATCCAGTCCAAATACATATTTAAAGTGCTGGCATCCCTGTTTCTGAGCAGAATGGGTTATGCAGAATGCTTAAACTTCAATATTATGCATGAGCCTCTTTACTTCTGACCTCTCCTCTGCTCCTGTGGGGTTTGGAGAGACTGAATCAGATGTGTTTGCCTGCTGGAGGGGTAAAGGTGAACCTGCAGGCCCACGGCTCCAACAGCTGCTTTTACACCCTCAACTGCTGCCGCACATATTGACTCAAGGTAAAAAGTGCACGGAAGAAATTATATACAAGACAAACTTGGTCATGCTGCAGTTGTGCAGATCGTGTGGAGTATCGTTCTTGAATGTGTAGTTAAAAGAATAGTTCTCCAATTAAAAAAACTAAGAAATACAGCATCATTTATTCACTCTTATATCGTTTATCTTCAAGAATTTTTTTTATCCTCATACATAATTTTACATATTAGCTTATTTTACCTACAATTTTTTCATAAGCATCACTTCAACAAATTTAAAGTGACTTAACACAAGATTTCTTTGGAGCTTAATGCATAACGGAAATTATCCGAACCTGGATGATGTTTTTTTCCTAGAAAAGGACTGTGCGAAAGTCTCTCTTTTCCATGCCATTTTAATGAATGAGGCTTTCAAGCTCCAAAAGGATATACAAGTATCAGCATAAAAAAAACAGCATAAAAAAGGATCATATGACTTCAGAGAGAGAAAAAGACCAATATTTAAGTCATTATTCACTTAAAATATGGACATTTGATTCATTTAAAGTGCCCCATTATACTTGGGATATTTCCTTTCACGTAGTGTGTTATATAGCTGTTTGTGATTGTAAAAGGTCTGCAACATTTCAAAGATCAAAGATAAATGGCGTTTTTGTCTCCTGAAAGAAAGAAGCGATTCTGAACTGCCAAAACGAATCATCAGTAATTCCAGTCTCACTTCCTCCTGAACCCATGTAGGTTCGGAACTAATTTGCATAATGCCAATCTATGGTCTTCATTGGCTGAACAGCATCTCTTTGCCCCGCCCTCAAACACTGTATTTCTATCTGAGACTGGAAGAGTTTGGATCGTGTTGTTCATGTCGAGAAGACGCTGTTTTCTGCTGCCAAAGAAAATCCACTTTGATGAGATTGATACGGTAAAACCGACGCCATCGTTACTGTTCGTATCACTGTGAATCAAGAGCTGAGATTCAGATATGATAATGAGCGTTTGGTTTCTGACCAATCACAGCAGACTGGACCATCAGAGCAGAACAGCTCTCAGAAAGGCGGGGTTTAGAGAGGCCGAATCCTTCATCGAAGCGTTTCAGACACTGAGAGAAAAGAGCTGATGCTGTAGTGGATATTATGAGAAAATTAAAGTGTTTTTTTGACCTTGGATGCATGTAAACTTATTGTAGGAGACACCAAAATAAAATTTGAAACCTTTAAAATAGCATAATTAATAAATAGCTCATTAACAAAACCAGTTTGAATTATTCGTTCTTGAATTAGATCCATTTATCGTGTTAATTCAGTGATCCAGCCCACTAAAATAGGGAACATTAGGGGTGAGTGTTTTCATGTTGGGTGAACTATTCCTTTAAGAGTAACCAGTCAAGTAGATATATCTATGTAAACACAAAATACAAGTCAATTTATCATTTTTTGCAGGTATTTGTGGTTTTGTACTGTTGCAGAACAGAAATGCCTTCAGGACACATGGTTGATGCAATTTTGGATTCACTAATGGAGCTTGGAGTTGCTTTTGGCTTTTGGACCTGGTCAAGTTTGACTGAATTTTTGCAAATGCATTCAGAAGAATTTTCACTTCCCAGTAAGGAGTAAAACTGCTCATAACTTAGATTTGATTTGATTGATGATTAATTAATAGACTATAAAGTGATTGGGTTTGAATTGGATAAAATTATTTATTTATGAAGAAAAAATTAATTTGGCTCTGCGACAGCATTAGTATTCATTCCTATCATAATTTCACGAATGCAGCACATCTTTAGGGTGCAAATTAAGCAGTTTTCATTTCTTTATTTCATTCACCAAACATCAGTGGACAGAATTTGTGTTCATTTATGAAAGACAAGGAAGCAGCTTGTGCAGCACTTAGGGATTGTGACCAACACAAGAGAGAGAAAGGACAGATGACAGTGTGGGAGAAAAACGACAGAAAGAATAAGAGTAGTTGAGTGTCTAGGCTGAGAGTTTGATAGGACTCTTTGTAATGACTGTGACATGTATATTTTTCAGTGTGAAACATGCACTCGAGGCGGTGCTGTATGATGAATGATGCCTGAAAACGGTTGCAGAATATCCGGTCAGCTCCACTGTACAGAGTCAGTAAAAGATTCATATTGCTTTCACAAACCTCCATATACCTGACCTACATTAGAAATGACACTGCATGACAATGAAAAACAAAGCACATTTTAATTACAGTCCATAGATATACATACAGCATATGTATGTACACCAATCAGGCATAACATTATGAACACCTTCCTAATATTGTGTTGGTCCCCTTTTGCTGCCAAAACAGCCCTGACCCGTCGAGGCATGGACTCCTCTTGACCCCTGAAGGTGTGCTGTGGTATCTGGACCAAGAGGTGAGCAGCAGATCCTTTAAGTCCTGTAAGATGCGAGGTGGATCCTCCATGGATCGGACTTGTTTCTTCAGCACATCCCACAGATGCTCGATTGGATTGAGATCTGGGGAATTTGGAGGCCAAGTCAACACCTCAAACTCGTTGTTGTGCTCCTCAAACCATTCCTGAACCATTTTTGCTTTGTGTCAGGAGCATTATCCTGCTGAAAGAGGCCACAACCACCAGGGAATACCGTTTCTATGAAAGGGTGTACATGGTCTGCAACAATGCTTGGGTTTACTTGATTATCCATATCAAGTTTTGGAAAAAATCATCACATGCATCACAAAATCATGTCAAAATGTGAGTATCAAATATGATCATCAGGCTTTTGAGGATGGTTTATTTGTTCATCTCTCAATCATCATTGTATTGCATTGCATTATATGTTAAACAGAGTTTTGATCATAAAACTAAGCATTTAAAAATCTTACTAAGACATATATATTTATTGGCAGATATAGAGTGCCGAGTGATATTTATATGCATTTTATGTCAGTATCTGCTATAAAGATCTCATCAGAATTTCATCTTACTTTTGTCCATATAAATATCAGCATCTGCACCAAATTTCATATTTTGCTCAGTTTGGCCCTCTGAAAAAAATTGAGCTGTTTTTTCCTCCTCAAGTTCTCATTAAATCATATTATATGAGGCATAAAAGCCTGATCTATCAAATATGATACTCATTCTAGATTTTCTTTTATATTTTGTCTAAAGTTTCAAAAACATGTTCCATTTTAATAAATTCGATTTTTCTGAGTATCATTTCACATATGTAGGCTTTACAGGGTTAAATCACTTTAAAATCGCAGATTCAGATCCAGCAAACTTGCAGCAAAACATTAAAAACTTCAAACTGTGATATTATAACTAATTAAATGAAAACGACATCTCCAAAATTCACATCCCTGCTGTGGGATTTCTTTAAAGTTGTTTACTTGTGAAGGAGAGTATTTAAGCAATATCACAGTTCTGTAAATGAACAACAGTTTAATTCCTAACATTTATCCAGATCTCATACTTGAACGGTCAGAGAAAACCATTTTACAGGATTTGTATACATGGTCGCAACATGATGTTCTTCTAAAATTCGTTCTGATTTGCATTCCTAAGGCTAGCCTGCCTAGAAATCTGTGTCTGAAGCTAATCTTCACAGCTGGGAAGAAATTGCTGTATTTTATTTCCTAAAACCCCCTACTTACATCATGCCTGTGCCCACACTGCTTATACTCTGTCTGAGAGGAGCCCATCCAGGCTTTTTCCCAGAACAAATGCAATACATTCATTCAGTACCTTGGCTAAGCAGTTCAGTGACCGCTGTTCATAAATTAAACCTCTCTAAATTCTATTTAAAATCATGCTTTTGAAAATAGAATAATGGGAAATTAATTTAGAGCATTATGTCATGGCTCAGCATGCAGATTTGAAAGGGCTGCTGAAGACAAACACTTCAGTGCAGGAAATTCAGAAAGCAATCCAGATATATAGCTGTGAATGTATGCATAACCCAGAGTTGTTTCCAGAACAACATTGCAGTCAATCTTTGCATCTGTGATGTTTGATAGGAATGTTGGGTAACACTTTACTTGAAGCCTTTATTCCTTCCTGGTTGTCTGTAGTGTGTTTTAATGCATTATACTTTGTAAAGGTGTAACAAAGTATCATAATGTATTAAACATATGGTTACAATTATCATACAATGCATTATAAGGTGCATTACAAGGCACTTTAAAGATGCATTTAAAATGCATTATATATAAAGGCTTCAAGAAAAGTGTTGCCGAATGTTGTTCCAGTAGCAACAAAGGATGACGATTGTGAAACAGATCTTATTTATGTACATCATACACAACCATATAATCTAACTTTACACGGGTGGGTTTATGTTTTAAACTCTCAATCCATCTCTCTTATATGAATTGGTAAAAATGTACTGAAATCATAAATCCATTGTCTGAAGATGCAAGTCCACTATATGGAGAAAAATCCTGGAATGTTTTCCTTCAAGAAAAGAAAGAAAGAGATAAACATCTTGGATGACATGGGGGTGAGGAAATTTTAATTCTGAAGTGAACTAATCCTTTAAAATCTTAATCTTAAATCTTTATAATTGCATCATTAAAGAATAAGTTATAAATCATGACAACAACAACCATGCAAATATGCGACAAGTGGTCAAACAAGGCAACGACATGTGGCACACTGTGTTGGACTATAACTACATTAGCCAGACATTAACCAGTACTACAGAGCAAATTACCATAAGTGCTTTTGGTTGGATTAGTGTAAAAGAAACAGGTGTGTATTAGACCTGTATAAATCTTATCGCACCGGCATAAAACTACAGTTACATTGAGGTAACAATCAGCATCAAGTATTCATAGTTTTCAGTCATGTGACCTGGATTGCAAAACATCCATCCACAGAACTGCAGCACAGGCCTGTTCATTTTCCATCTGTTTCAAGCAATGAATATTTAGATCACCTCTCAAAAGAAGAAAAACAAAGATATGTTAACAAAATGCAAGTTTTGGCCACTTGTGATCCATATCCAGTATTTCAATCTCTAAAAACAGCAGGACTTAACGTGAAAAACACTTAAAGTGCCGTAATGTACTAAAACAGCCATTTTAAAAGATCAAAATCAGTATACGCCTTATTGCATACTATACAGGAGTGCAGATGAGCCCAGAATATGAATGCAATGTGCTAAACGGTTAAGTGTTTTCTTTATAATGGTGTTCTATGGAAACACGCTTAACAAGAAACTGTGCATTGCATTGATATTATGGGTTCACCTGTTCGCCTGTACATAGTATAATCAATAAGGTGTAAACTGAATTTGATTTTTTAATATCACTGTTAGTACTTAATGACTGGCTGTCAAAAGAGGAATTTGTGTGCAAACAATCACACTAGACTTGTTGTTCATTAATGCAAAACACAGATAATGCATACAGTATATTACACACACTCAAAGAGAAAAGCTTTCTTAATCATTGACATAAAAAGTTCATCAAACACACTAGCCAAACTGCTAACAGGCGCTACAAGGACCCCACGTATCCCTCAACTTTGCCTGTTCCTTGAGTGCAATGATCTTTGTATGTTTTTCAGCATTATTATTTGGAAACTTATTGCTACTGCCTTAAGGTTGAATCTCTTATTGTGTGTTGTAGCATTCCTCATTTGTAAGTCACCTCGGATAAAAGTGCCTGCTAAATAATAATGTAAGTTGATGGAAAGATCTATCAAACCTCAAAGCGCATTAACATAAGTTCAAGTACATGCTGCTAGTTCTTCATGTGCTAATCATGCATAACAGTGCAGAGTCTGGATGCCCTCGATAATGAAGTAACCAGATAATGTCAGCTTTCCCGTCCATGTGATGAATTAGGCCTGTCAGAGTGCTACAATATAACAAGGCCTTGAAATAAAACCTCTCCATCTTCACATTTTAGTAATTGCATTATGAGTCTAACATTTGGTGGTCATGTTCCTGCCTCTTAAGAATATTAAACACTGATGAATGAACTCTGAAATGAGAAAATTGGCTGGAGCAAATTTCAACTAATAATCACAACCTCCAAAACTACTAAACAAAAGTTCCCAATTATGTCTACATACACTCTAAAAAAATACTGGGTTAAAAACAACCCAAGTTGGGTTGAAAATGGACAAACCCAACAACATTTAGTTTTTATTGAAAGTTTGAATTGTTGGTTTAACTATAATAATAAGCCTGCACCTGTTACACATCATCTACATGATTCTTATTCCACGTAGTGTTTATTTCCCCGTTGGGTTAAACATAATATGTTGGCTTTTGATATTGCGTCTACATGCGCAGTGATACAGCTGGCCTGAAGTGGAAATGCACGGCTCAGCCATCTGGACGTATCCGTATTCACTTCGGCTATTACGGAGACTATGGTACTTAATAAAACACACCTCTCAGAGTCACATGAGACTTGATTATCTCAGACAGTATTGAAGGATTTATGAAGGTGACCTGAATGCTGACAGATACAAAGCATCGGGACAGACTCTCAGAGGTTGCACTACAGCATATTTGTAGGATTAAGCTGTCAGCATGTAAATCCACAGAGAGCGATAAATAACTGCTCCTGCATTCGAATTGGGGATCTGAAATGGACAGCATGTATGTATTCAGAGAGGGTTGCTTTACATAGTGCTGTTTTTATTCATGATTATTTGTGCAGACGCAATCAAACTGGTACAGAATCTGTCAGTCTCAAAGTGTGTCCGAACCTTCGGTTTGCTTGAAATAGGTTATAAAAGAAGCTTTCGTTGTGTTGGTGACTCATGTGAGATCATTATCTGATCCTGAACCCAACCGTCAGATGGCTGGATAGCTGCACCGGAATTTCTTTTCTTGTTGGCCGAGCCAATAAAGTAATGAGATGCAGCAAATTTGGTGTCTTACGCAATATACTGAAATACATCAATGTAGGCAAAGTGTCATTGGAACCGGACTGGGCTACTGATCTGTGATGTGCCCAGAATTATATACAGCATGACTATTGCCTACAGCTCACATAAATAAGTGGTTATAAAGCAATGCTAACATCAGAAGAGCTCTTAAGATATCCTCAGATGACGTTTGTGGAAATTGATTCAGTTGAATCAATTTCGAGTTTCACTGAAGAACGCCAAACTCTGTATTTCTGCTTCTTCCTCTTGTGTTTATATGATGAAACTGGATTGCATTTCTTTTGGGTTTTTTTTTTTAACAGTTGGATTGTAGGATTTTAATTTGCACGTATATTCGAATTTTTTTAATGGAAAAGAAAAATATTGTTTGGAAGATTTCTGTTTGTCATTGCAATCAATAAGGACTAATTTGTTATTCTTTTATGTAGTGCATTACAAATGCATGCCAACAGCAAAGAGAGTGTCAATAACTATTACATACTAGAATACACACTTAGTGAAGTTTGTATATTCTATCTCGTAAACCTATTTAGGAAGATCAGGTCTTCGATGGGGAATGCTGCTAGCAGACTGCTGTGTTGGGATTAATTTTGTATAGCATTAATTTTTCCTTCTTTGAATTTATAATAACATTAGAGACACTTCAAAAGGCATAGCAGCGAACAATGGAATTGAAAACCAAAGCATGCACAGATCGGCAATAGACTGAATAATAAACCGATAGCGTTTCTAATTAAACATTTGCAAACAAACATGGGCGTTCACGTGTGTGCTAATGATGAACTTTAAATCGGCAGCGCACCTGGAGGAATATCGAGAGCATGTAAGGGGCAAAAAATTGCATAAGGTTTCTAACAAACCTACTTATTATTCTGTGCAATTCATCTATCCTAGACAAAGCTGGTTTATTAAATATTAATTGGAATTAAAAGCACAGGACCCACAGAAGGTGGCTCTCATTAACTAAATACCCAACTCTCCTGAAAAAGACTATATTATTGGTCAGAAATGTAAAATATGGAATGATTATCATTCTTATTTTCTTATTCTTTGATATGAATAATATATCAAGCCTTGCATATGTTCACCTGGCAGAAAATAGCAGACCACTCTAACACATTTAATTATTATTTGTTTATTAAAGAGGAGGATCTATTATACCCTTATTATATAAGTCTTGATATTGTTTTACTAGAACAGGTTTTTCTGCTTGAATGTTGATTATTTTCCTCATATTCTCCATTGTTCAGCTCCTCTCTTCCCAGTCTGTCAGTAACACTCTGTTTAGTTCCTGTCTCTATGAAGCCCCTCCTTCTGAAAAGCACAATGTGCTCTGATTGGTCGGCTGGAGCAGTGTGTTGTGATTGGTGTTTGGGAAATGACCCGTCCCCCGACCCGCCGGTTTCAACACACTACTAACTAACTCAACCAGGCCCCGCCCCTTTATTCTGTGTATTAATTATTTAAATGAGGAATATTGTGAAGAAAACTCAAGACTACAATGGAGGCGTTTCAGGGAGTTCAGAAACACTGACACTGATATAGAGAAGAATTCACGTTGGAGGGACTTTGCAGAGATTTTTATGCTCAAACAGCAACATTGAAGAAAGTAGAATATAGTTGACATTTGAAGATTGAGTTGATGTTTGGCCAAGTTAGTGGTGCCAAATAATAATAATAATACTAATTTACTGAACTGTGCAAAATGAACCTCAGCATAAGACATCAACCTACCTATAAGACATCAACCCCCCTGAAAGTCATTGTTTAATTTGCACACTTAGTAGAATGAAACATTTCCACCTCATTTGCCATTCACTTTACTTCAATCTCTTAACTTGCCCTTCTTTGGTCATCAGCTACCGAGGGTCTAGCCATCCTTTTGAGTTTTCTTTTACTCAAGTCTCATTTGAACATGAGAGAGGAATGTCTGATCTTTGACAGATGCTGCACAGCAACGTGATGGATCTACCTGTCATAACCTCACAAGGACCCATTAAACTGCATGAAGCCGAGGTGTGGTGAATCGTTCCAGTTGTTCTCTCTGGGTTGTGACTTTCGCCGAGTCACTATACAATTCTCTTAGAGTAGCCGAGACAGTTCTAGCAACTTGATCTGTAGCTCTTTAATTATTCTGTCTTCTCCTCCTCTGGGGAGATGTGGCTGGTTACCTCCTGTCACTATGCATATAGAGCATTAGCTTTGGTGTGAGATGTAAGTGTAAAGGTTACAAAGACTGTCCTTGGGGTGCAGGGAAGCATTTGTTGCAGTGAACTTCTGATGGATCAGAGCTAATGGCCCAATGACCATGAGCAGACTGCTCTATCTAATGATGATTGGATGTTAACTGGCATTACATGTAACGGACCTCCTTCACATGTGACCTTTCTTGTCCCTTTGGACTGAACCACACCATCTCAAAATGACTAAACAAAGCTTTAACCCATTTAAACAAATATTACGCATTTAGGGAGTTTGATTCTTGCATGCATTCATAATCTTTCATCTTGATGATGAAATGATACATTTATGCACTGCAATTCATACACAAACATGTTCCCCTGCATAATTAAAAGTAATTTCCCTTGTTAATTTTTAGCAACAAGAAACTATTTCTTTCTCAAAACTAAATGTTATTGGAGTAGCATTAAGGCACCACAATTGTGTGATATTGCTTTTCTACAATAGTTAAAGGTTAAAATTTACATTTTATACTCAACATTTCCAGTAATTATGTCTGTATTCTCCACCTTTAGCTCCAAACGCAGTGGCATTCCGATCCTGAACAATTCAGTGTTTTTGAACGAATCGGTTGAGTAAATGATTCAATGACTCATTCATAAATGCAGGATTCCCCACTGAACGGTCTCATTCACTGAACGAATCCAAAGACTCACTTATCACTTTTTGCCACTAAATTAACTGCAGAAGACTCAATAATTAAATTTATAAAAGTTACAGCCAGTTACCAACCCACCAAAAATCAATAACTACCAATAAAGGGTATTCTGCCGATTGATGACAAACAAGGTCTAGTAATCACTGTCAGTGTGAACAAAGTGTTCTGGGTAAAATCATGGGCATTACTAAAAATTAAATTAAATAAATACATTTCTAATTAAAAACATGTTTTATATTTTACTTTATTTGACTTTGAGATTTTTTTACAACAATGAAAATCTACTTTGCCTCCCATGAACTGCTGAACCACACTTGTTATTATTTTAAACAAAAGACAAAATATAGAACGGTCTTTAAATTCCAAATGATTCAAATGTGTATTCCTAAGCTCTTGCATCCTGAACAGTGATGCTTTAAAGCTTTGATCCGGCATAGGCTCATTCCAAACGTCATTGGCAAGATTCACCTCATAAATCAAATACTTGGGAGAAGGATAGATTTTTCTCAAGGACAACTCACAGACAGCGACACTGTCAGAATCAATCTTTGCTAATGACACCGACGCCTGAAACATTGGTTTCAATACACACTGATAACAGCGTTAAACATTCGTAACAAGAAGTTCATCCCACTGAAGTTTATTCTATCCTGCCTTCAAGTTTCCTGGAAGAGCTGTAACCTCAGTTGTTCAGATGTTGAGTCATGCATGATGCGCTTCACACCACGCTTTCGCTGGTTGTCAGTCGAATGGGTCGGACCATGACTCATATAGGGAAATGCCACATCTGAAGAAAAAAAAAATAGTTTGCAACTCTCAACCAAGACCAAAACCATGTCTTGAACATTGTGGGGGGACCATTTTTTAAATTATTTTTTTTATTATTATTATTTAGCATAAAGAAACAGAACAGTGAAGGAAATTCTAAATCTAATTCTAGTTGGGAAATAACTATTTTGAGGTATTTGCAAATAAAATTTGCTTCAATTTGCATTAAAATTTTGAAAACATAAAACGTTTCTTGTCTCGTCACAATCAGTTAGGAATTACATGAATCAGGTAGCCTAAATGCATATTTTCAATTCATAACGGCCATATTTGATAAAAAAAAAAAGTGGAGTAGTTTGCATCAATGGATGTTACTGTTGGTTCAGCCTTACATTGTTCAAACCGGAGTCGACACTGATGGAGAGACTCAGGAAAAAGTTACAACTTTTAGAATGAAACTGGACGTTTCTGAATGGTTAGTGGATAAATTTATGTAGTTGCTGTGGAGTTGATTCAACTCATCCACTAGCATGTGCCGTCATGTTCATCTTTTGTGTTCAATTGACCCTCGTTTGTGAAGCAGTCCGGCGTAAAATGACGGCATGACAACAACACTCTACTACAACAACTCTTCCTCTTCTCTAAAGCAGCCCAACATGGCCCCGCCCCCTTTGTTGCGTGTTCTCGGGGGTGGGATTTATGTAAATTTTAGGATTAGTGATGTCACTAACCCAGGAAGAAGCTCGTTGTAGTCCCTAAGAGGAATTGGCTGTAGTCCTTAAACAGAAAATTCTGTAAAAGAAAATATCTCTCTTTGCATTGAACTTTTAGCGTCATAACTTTGCAGATGTTGTTTATGATCAAACAGCAACATTACACACTAACTAAAGTTAAAAAAAAGTGAAATCATAATTAACCTCCCCTTTAAATACCCTCTGTTTAAAATGCAGTACATCCTAAAAGTCAGTTCCGAATGCTTAATATTTCATATTTAATATTCCAAGACTAATGAACCTAAACCAAGGTTACAGCTTTCGTGACTTCATGCAAAGCTTGATCAACCTTGAGAAACCGAGAGGCCACCTTGATTAATGGTTTTGATTTCATTGTCAGCACATGCGGCAGACTCAGGTCTACCAGTCTGGCAGAACTAAAACATTTAGGAATGGGTTTAAGTGGAAAGCATCCTCGTAAATGCCAGAAACATGTCAGAAAGTGGCGTTAGTGAAAGAATCTCAAGTGAGAAACAAATTTTAAAAATGTATGGAGGAAACTACATTAAAGGCACCTGCATTTGATCCAGTCTATGTACACTGTATAGACGTCACACTGAGACCCTTACTCTCCTCGAATATAAAGCCAAAGCACAACACGTCCAGAATGGATGCAGACCAGTTTTCTGCTCTAAATAATGTACGATTTACCCCATAGCAACGCAAATACACACACTTTAGCACAGCGCAGCAGAAGGGTAGGTTAAACCATTGGTTGTCATATTTGTTTATTTAATGTATGTATCAGTTGGTAATTAGGGGGTGCTAATGATTTGCTTTCCTGGCATTTTGCATTTAAATACAGGCCAGGAAGTAAAAAATAGCAAAATAACAGAGGTAATTATGCAGCTTGGGAATAAGTTTTGGCAGATGACATTATGAGAATGTTTTACTGTGGTCGTGTCTCTTCCTTTCCGATTCTTTATCCTGCCTGCCGGGCAGATTTACAGGTTTTGATTCAGCAGCATTAAAAGCAGAGATGCAATTGTGGATGCCTGCTCAAATGAAACCCCATCAATGCCATCTGGGGAATTCATCCTGGTATTGTTCAGGGCTCTATCTTATTATTAGTAATCCATTACAAGCAGAGAGAGAGAGTGGTTCATAAACCTGATGCACATTATCGCATGTGCTTGATAATCTGATCCCTGCTTAGTTGTTTTACTACGGAATTTGCTGAAATTCACTCTGCATAATAGCCTGCCATCATGTGCACGGCTATTGTTTTGATTAATTGTTGTGCGGTTAACAGCTAGCCTTCTTTGTTGAAGATTATTCAGTGGAGTGTGCTCTTTGTGATGGTTCGACCGCCGCCGCCGCCCCTTTGAGCGTGTCCGTGACCGCCGCTGATTATCTCCGAGCTGGGCTTCCACTCCAGTGACCTCCATTAGGACAGGGTTCACTCTCACTCCTGTGGGAGACGGCGGAGGGATTGATTTGGGCCTGACGGATGGCAGAACTGGCGTATGTTGCCGGCTGAGATATTACACTTGCACATGCACCGCTATTCGCTTGTGTAGTCGTAAAGCAAATTAACGTGATGTTATATCAGCGTTTTTGTGCGGCAGCAGGTGAAGGCGAACATACAGGCTCGTGGGTGGCTTTGTATCTCAGAGGATGAGCAGGCAATCTGGGTGAATATATTGTGCTGAGTGTGTATATCACTGTCTGGAGATCAGGACTCTCCATCTTCACAAACTCACAAAACAGATTCAAACTACTGCATAGGCAGTGAATTAAAGTTTACT
The DNA here is from genome assembly GCA_003731715.1 of Anabarilius grahami. Classification (NCBI taxonomy): domain Eukaryota; kingdom Metazoa; phylum Chordata; class Actinopteri; order Cypriniformes; family Xenocyprididae; genus Anabarilius; species Anabarilius grahami. Next base: position 5,079,838 of record RJVU01014363.1, read on the forward strand.
ATGTAGTTGATGCTATGCATGATATATTAGTGCCAGCTGATTTTGGTCAATATTAGACATTTTGCATATTCTCATTTACCCTATTTATACATGTACAGTATGCTACATTTTAAATTTAATCTTTAAAAAACACTTATCTGTCATTTCCAGCATATCTCAAAAGGAATCCATGTTTCATATACACTCTAAAAATGATGGGTTGTTTCAACCCATGTTTGGGTCAAATATGGACAAACCCAACCATTGGTTTAAATTTTTAAATTAAAATTTTAAACCCAACAGTTGGGTTTGTCCATATTTGACCCAAACATGGGTTGAAACAACCCAGCATTTTTGGAGTGCACTGTACATTATAATCATTCATAAATTATTGATTTCAGTTTTTATTTAATTTTTTATTATTATTATTTAGATTTTTTGTTGTTGTAATATTACATTCTAAAACATGCTGGATTAAAAACAACCCAAGGTGGGTTGAAATTGGTCAAACCCAGTGTTTGGGTTGTTTTAACCCAGCGGTTGGGTTAAATGTTTGCCTAAGGCACTGGGCAATTTATTTAACCCAACTATTGTTCAAAAATAACTGGCTTAAAATGAACCCAAAATAGGTTAAAAATTAAAAATCAAACACTTAATTACTAGGGGCAACAATAATAATCTAAAGGTAAACATTTATTAGTGATCAATTTAATAAATTTTTATTGTTTAATTATTATTCATTAAACATATTAATAAATGTTAATTTCCAACATACTTTAGGTTCATTTTAAGCAAGCAATACAGTAATTTGTAAACATCAGTTGAGTTAAATAATTCTACCCAACATGTTGGGCAAACATTTAACCCAACCACTGGGTTAAAACAACCCATTCGCTGGGTTTGTGCATTTTCAACCCAAATTGGATTGTTTTTAACCCACCATTTTTTAGAGTGTACATAGGATATAAAGCATATTTATTAAAAAAAAAATCTATATTTAGTACAGAAATTTAATATTGGCCATTTATGGTCATTTATGCACTGGGTTTTAACCTTTGTTTGAGCCAAACATGGACAAAAAAAAAAATTCAACCAACGGTTGAGTTTGTCCATATTTGACCCCAACATTCATTTTTTTAGAATGTGGTTAACTATAGCACACAAATAATTTTCGGCCAATTTAAATATCCCTAATATTTTTTATGTGTAAAGGAAGCTGCATTAATATAGCTGTAGGTCTGACCTACAGCTATGAAAAAAGTTATAAAACATACCTTAAATAAGACTCCATATCTGAAACATTGTTGGTGTTTTGTCCAACATTATTGCAAATATATCTCTGTTTTTATTTCGAGTAAAATCAGAAATGGCTTCATACAGCGGTAAACCTATATGAAGCAACTGGACCAGTATATAAAATATATATAGACACAAACATTTTTTCACATCGTCCACTGGAGCTTCTCTCGGATATAGTGAGGAGTTCTCTGAGTCATGAGATAACGGTTTAATTAAAGCCTGTTCTGCCGCTCGCTCTATCTGAATCCACCCCCACCAGGCAACCCAGAACCAGCAGGTGTTTCCTCCTCCTTCAGAGCATGTTTTGCACTCCAGAATCAAGCGAACGGCCATCGCCACCATCTGCAGCTCTGATCTACAATACCAGAAGATTGCCAGCAAGATGAGGTCCTTTATTCAAACCTGCACACCGATCTGTATGACAACAGTAATCAAACCGAGTCATCATTTTAATCGAAATATAAGGCAGTTTGTTTGCTCGCTGAACTAGTGATTACACGTGCATTTGTACCCTGCCAAAAACAAAGATTATAATGAATTCCAAGTGTCGTAATGTCATGATTGATTGCAGATGATGCCACATGCCCTTCAGGATAAATGACAGAAACATCAGTGTATTATGATAAGGGCTTGGATGAAGGGTTTTACAGTCCCACTGCACAAATTAAAAGGAGAAACAGCAAACAGAATCAACTCTTCGTTCAGTTTTATGCCCCCATAGGCAAGTGTGAAAAATGAGCTGATTAGAAGAAAAAAATGAAGGTAGTTGGATTCATTTACATAATTACTTTAAAAACTGGCAAGTAGTCAAACAATAACCATATTAATTATTTATTTTTTATTATAGATTTGTTGATTATTCATGCCTCAGTGCATGCTGGGAAAAAAGGGGCAATGGGGCTGAACCACAAAGCCATTCTTGTTTTGTTTTGTTTTGTTTTTTCAGTTCAAGCTTATTCATTAATTTAACTCATCTGCTATGCTTGTTGGCTTATCTTTATAAGTAAAACATTGTAATACAAGTAGTGTACTAAAACAGCTGCTTTGAGATGCATTGCTTAAGTCTATTTTTTTTTCAGACTTTTAATGCTTACACTTTATTTTGATAGTCCACTTTAGACATTCTAACTACTAACTTTGCAATGCATATGTTAAATAACTCTCATTAGAGTATTAGTAGACTGTTAGATTTGGGTTCAGGCAAGTAGAATAAGTTGACTTGTACTTTCAAAGTTAGTAAAATGTCTAAAGTGGACAATTGAAATAAAGTATTAATTTGTACAAAAATGGATAGAGTCAGCAAAGTCACTTTTGAGAAAAATCAAGTTATAGTTTTCTGAAGGTTCCTGTAACATAGTTTGTTTATGCACAAGAAGAAGGAGGTGGGAACCGGCGAATGTTTAACACACTTTAATTTTAACCGGCTTTGCGCCATTCTCTCACAGCTCTCGCCCCGCCCTGCTTGTCACAGTTCCAAAACAAATTTTCACCTTAAAATCCCTGGTAATACCACCAAATTTGGCACAGACCAAGTCAAAACCCATATGTATAGGAAAAATATATATATTACACTTTTTTTCCAAGATTCCACAATTGCTTAATTAACATTAATGAAACAGACAGCCTATTTATTAAAGGGTTAATTCACCCAGAAATTAAATTTCTGTCATTAATTACTCACCCTGATGTCGTTCCACACCCGTAAGACCTTCATTCACCTTCGGAACAAAGACAGGGGAGAGAAGATGTTGAATAAAATTTTTGTTTTTGTGCACAAAAAGTATTCTCGTTGCTTCATAACATTAACAGTGAACCACTGCAGCCACATGACTGTTTTAATAATATCTTTACTACTTCTCTGGACCTTGAACGACGGTCATTACGTTGCTTTCTTTGGGAGATAAAAAACCTCTCGGATTTCACCAAAATTTGTGTTTACGAAGAAAAACGAAGGACTTACGGGTGTGGAACGACATGAGGGTGAGTAATTAATGACACAAATTTCATTTTAGGGTGAACTAACCCTACTTTAAGACCTACTGTACTACATGTATCTAATATAATGTTACATATCAGATGTTGTTCCCCAAACGTTCACTTAACAGATAATGACATAACAGATCATGTTTGCGTGAATACTCGCCAAGACAGATATTTCGAAATACTGTAATTCTGTGTATATGTCGGGATCGCGTGCTGTCTGAGGTGTCTTTGTGCAAGAGCTTAGGGTTAGGGTTAGTAAGATTTGTTTTGTTTACATCAGCATGAGTTTGAAAATCACATTTCATTGGTTCAGACTCATCCCATCAAGAATTCGCTATGAACATTCACAAAGTTGGAATTCTGCGCTTGTGCTGAGGGAAGCGCCAGTCGTCCAGAAGAGAGCAGAGAAAAACTGCATTTTTCATGGACAAAGGAAAGGTACTCCTCTCATAAAATGTACAAATAAAGATACTTTTAGATGTTTAATTGCTATTTGGAACATTGGGATCACTAGTCGAGGGCTTAGCTCGAAATTAGCCTATGCGCATTCTGACTCAGTTTGCCAGCACGGGTCACATATGCTTTTTATAATTCAATAATAGTGTGACTTGTTTTTTTTTTGCAGGTGACACAGTTTGCCTTTGCCTAAAGATTTGTTTACTTATCTAAAAATCATTTGTACAGTGCATGTGCAGACTGAAATATGAATGGTCATCTTGGCTGTGAAGTAACTGTGGTCTCCTGACTAAAACACCATTATCCTTCTCTCTTTTCAGATCTGTGTTGCTAATGTTGTTGAAGAAAAAAAGCCAGCGAATGTATGAGCTACATGCATTACAATAGCTGGTAATTGGATTCACCCAGTGTTACATGAATGAAATGCAAAATAAGTATGAACATGAAAAGTATTAATTGGAAGTCTTTCATCTGTCAGTGGCTGGTTTTCCTCACATAGATCATCCATGTGAAAGTCTTGCGTATTACCTTCTTTTTCAATTTGTTGCTGTCAGATGACTGGAAACGTGCATGTGTGAACACACTCACATACAAAACCAGACTAGCATTTAATCTCATCTGAGAAGGAGAGTAAATTAACACACAGTCAAATAAGGCATCCTCTCAGTGTCCTGGCAGATGTGCACATTTTCACTGGTAGCCAAATTCAACTTGAGGACATGTTTAGGCTTCTCTCCAAATGCCTTCGTACCAAACAGGAGATAATCCATTTTTCCAAATGTCGAAATGACTATAAGATGACTTCCTGCCTCCCAGCAGTCACCTGCCTCCCAGCACACATCATATCCAAAGAACAAAATAATCGTATTTATTTAGTGGAGAAAAAAGATTCACTGTGACCTCAGTAGGGGAGTTTGTGGTGCAATGCAGAGCGCAGACAGATGGCACTGGATGCTATCGCTTACCTAGGGATCAAACCATTGGCCTTCTGGGTAGTGTCCTACTTCTCTGATCCCAGCCCCACCCTTCATCTTGAACTTTTATGCCTTTCTGTTCATAAATATTTCCTGTCTGATTTTCATCTTCAGATCGCTTGATGGAAGGGTAACAGTGCCACTCGATGCCATTTAATCTTTGCATTTCCAGATTAATATGATGAACAACACTAAAGGCCCATTCACACCAAGACTGAAATCAAGATAACTATACTGTGGATGATATCAGTCTCTTTAATAAAAGCATGCGGTCGTCAGTTTTGTCGTCAAGTAAAAATTGGTGTTGGTGAGTAAATGAAATGGTGTCAATTGCCAGTTGGCCGGTAATATTTTTTATGAATTCTAGCAATGCAATGTTATGAGAACATGAACGTGAACGATGCTCGGGACAGTTGACGGGCCAGCGCTGCATCATCAAGAAAGTTTAAGCCTTGCCAATTTAAATATTCAAGTGCAAGACGACTTGAAATTGGTTACTCGCTGCATGGGAAGTTTTGTATCCGCAAACAGCACGTCTCAGACAGTGCACAAATACTGAATTAAACTCTCTTTCATGTCCTCTTGCGCTTGAAAATGCCCGTATTTGGTGAATACACTCGTAAACAGTCAATTATGTCATAAGTGTGATAAGCACGTGTATCAGTATATTGGATCCATGCAGCTCTGAAAGTGACAGCAGCCTTATATTCCTGCTGCCGTTTGTGTCCTTAATGTTAAACAAACAACAAAAGGCAAAGAAAAATCACTCACTGCTCTTGTCTAACTTTAATAAGGATTAATCTATGTTTAATTTACGCAGTGTTATTTTATATTTGATTACTTTCATGAAATTTCTGTACCTGAAAATGGTGTCATAACTGCCTGTTTTTGCAAAAACAGCTTCATGGCTGTGTTTATTATTTATTTATGGCCAATAAATGTATTTAAACGTGACCCAATATGCCCCCTTTTACAAGTCTCAGGTGTCCCCAGAATGTGTCTGTGAAGTTTCAGCTCAAAATACCCCATGGATTTTTTTATTATACCATGTTTTAACTGCCTATTTTTGGGTGGGAGAAAAAATGCGCTGATTTGGTGTGTGTACCTTTAAATGCAAATGAGCTCATGCTCCCTGTCACCAAGCTCATGACTGAGGCATAAACAATACAGGAGAAGCTCACACAGCAAATATACTCTCAAAATGGATCATTACAAACTGTTCATGATGCAGCGTATCAGATCACATGGTATGGCATGTTCGATTAGTGTGCTGTATGGCTAACGTGGCTAAAGCTACACACTGTTGGAGAGACTCAATAAGAATAAAGATGCGTTTATGAATTATAGACTGCACGCGTTTTCGGGTTAAAATGAAAATAATGACATAGCTCTGGTCTCCGTGAATAGAGTAAGAAACAATGCCACATTTGACAGTACATTAGCAACGTGCTAACGAAACATTCATAAAATAAATCACAAAATATATCTGAAATTGGATCATGAACAGATGGTATCGATCCATCTTTGAGAATCAACTTCTGTGCAAATCCTGTTTTACTGACCCTCGTGTGTAAAGCAGTCTGGTGTAAAATGACACACTGGTATATGAATTCATCTGGACACATTCCCTTCATAAATAAAATTACACCACTGCATCCTTAGTGGATCAGACGCCAGGAGTTTATGGAGACTCGTATGTTTACTATCATAGCCGTTCATAGATCAGTGATAATGTTTACATAGCTGAGACATATATCAGGAGCTCTTGAGTGCTGCTGAGTTTTGCTCCGACCCAACTCACCTTCCTTCACAAAGCTTTAGTAATCCTGAAGACGTTAAAGTGTGTTTGATCAGGGTTGTAGCTGAACTGTGCAGGACATCTGCACTCCAGGAAAAGAGTTACTGCTACACCGTTATCGCTTGTGAAAACAAAACGGTGGCATCGTAGGTTGAAACGTGCAGATTAAGGGATGGTAATATTATAATAAGATCCCCTTTCTACTTACAGGGCAGCGAAATCTGAGTGGCTCGTTTTTTCACATGCTTGCAGAGGAAGACTTACCAAAAAAAAAGTCCTGGGTTGTCCTTTTTCATGTTTTATGGGTTGTTAGATGCACCAGGGACACGATTATAGCACTTAAACACGGAAAAAGTCAGATTTTCATGATATGTCTCCTTTAAGTCACCGGCCATTGGCAGGTGTGGCAAAAAGTTAGCTTTATAGGCCCTGAATGTATCGTTCATCAGCTGGAAAAGAAAGTAATTCCAATGATATCATTGTTCGTTATAGTTGTGGTGTGGTGTGGATGATTTTTGAACTATAGATTGTTATAGGTATTATCCTTGGTGCGAACTGGACTCAACCCTTCCTCTCTCAACACCAATAGTGTCTTTTTTCATTCATCTTATGTTCCAAACTCACAGTAAAGTGACACTTGCAAAAAGGGTTGGAACTAAAATGCATTTTACATCAAACCAAAGCAGGATATATTTCGGCGAAATGGATTTGAGAGCAGTTGCGTTTGAGTTCATCTGCTGGGTACATTTTCGACCGCTTCCACGAAAGTGATTCAGTAACATGATTCTCCAGACTGATATTCAAAATCTTCTCTCTTTTCATTCATGGGATTATCCCGTCCTGCTGTTGCTCTGACTCCAGGTGAATTTACTGCTGAAGTTCATTCTGTTCCACCGCAGATCCAAGCACAATCTCAGAGAGCGTTTAAAGTGTGTCCCTGAGGTCAGACTCCAGTCCGGTTTATCACCTTTGAGGGCTGCTCTGGCTTTGAGAACCATCCACATTTTTTTAAATTATTTTTTGTGTGCTTTCTAACAAGAGATCAGGCTAAGATTCACTGTTCAAAGTTACTCGTTTTGGTTTATAAAAGTTTATGGAATCTTTAAAAGTTTCTTCCATGCTCAGCTCCTTTACGCTTCATCTATCCTGCCAGCTTTTAAAGTGGTTTATAGGGGCTTTCCTGTAAGCTACAGAAAGCAATACTTATCTAACTCTCAACCTCGTGCTGTTTTTAAAAAGAAGGAAGAACTGACTTGCTGTTAAGTGTCAGTCTGATGCCCCCCACAGCCTCTGAAGATAAGGAACGCTCTGTCTTCAGCCTGCTGATGCTTTTAATGCTGGTTCTGCAAGCGTGTGTGAGGGCACATCTGAGAATGAAGCTGAAAAGAGTAGAAATGTTCTTCTTTTTCAGTCCAGTGGCATCAATGTTGTTAATGTTTCGTTTCTTTTATCTTGACACTCTGAATTGTGAGAAACCTTCACAATTGTAAATCTGTGACTTCCCCAAAAATATTTGTCTTCAAAATGGGATGGCATGTTCATTTTATTTCATTTAAATCATTTAACTATAGATCTATATAGTGTATAGATCAAAAGTTTGGTATTCCTAAGATTTTTAAGTGCTTTTTAAAGCTCTTCCCCTCACCAAGACTGCATTTATTTGATCAAAAATACAGTAAAAATTGTGAAATATTATTAACATTTAAAAAAGCTGTTCTCTGTGTTCATATATTGTAAAATGTAGTTTATTCCCGTGATCAAAGCTGAATTTTCAGCATTATTACTCCAGTCTTCAGTGTCACATGCTGATTTGCTGCACAGTTATTATTGGTACTCAGTTATTAATAATGGTTCGCATTATTTTCAATGTTGAAAACAGATTTTGCTGCTTAATAGTTTCATGGAAATGATGATACATTGTTTTAGGATTCTTGATTCAT
>RJVU01014363.1:5092480-5144898 GCA_003731715.1 Anabarilius grahami
TTTTTAACTTTAGTTAGTGTGTAATGTTGCTGTTTGAACATAAACAACATCTGCAAAGTTACGACACTCAATGCAAAGGGAGATATTTTCTTTTACAGAAATCGCTTTTTAAGGACAACAAACGGCTGGTAATATACAACAAGCTTCTTCCTGGGTTGGTGACATCACAAACCCCAAAATGTACATAAACTCCGCCTCCAAGAACACGCAACAAAGGGGGCGGGGCCATGTTGGGCTGCTTTAGAGAAGAGGAAGAGTTGTTGTAGTAGAGTGTTGTTGTCATGCCGTCATTTTACGCCGGACTGCTTCACAAACGAGGGTCAATTCAACACAAAAGATGAACATGACGGCACATGCTAGTGGATGAGTTGAATCAACTCCACAGCAACTACATAAATTTATCCACTAATCATTCAGAAACGTCCAGTTTCATTCTAAAAGTTGTAACTTCTTCCTGAGTCTCTCCATCAGTGTCGACTCCGGTTTGAACAATGTAAGGCTGAACACCGTTACTGACAATCCTCATTTTGGCTGCGTGAGATTCTCCAGCTTTGTTGTTGTTGAGCTGTTAAAGCTCCGCCCTCTTCTGGAAAGGGAGCCGGGAGCAGCAGCTCATTTCCATTTAAAGGGACACACACAAAAACTGCGTGTTTTTGCTCACACCCAAACAGGGGCAAATTTGGCAAGCCATAATAAATGATCTGTGGGGGATTTTGAGCTGAAACTTCACAGACACATTCTGGGGACACCAGAGACTTATATTGCATCTTGTAAATGGGGCATTATAGGTCCCCTTTAAGACATAATGCACAGATCCAGTATACTGATACTGTTACACATGCGTTGTCTTTCTTGACTGTTTATGTTCACTTAAGACATAACCGTTTATGTTTAGGATCCTCGCCAAGACAGGTACTTTTTTGGACATAATTTTGTGTGAATTAAGCACAAGAAGACATGAAAGAGAGCTCTATTCAGTATTCGTGCGCTGTCTGAGACATGGCTTTCTAGACGAGCACTTCGAGTTACGAATTAAGTTCCTTTTTGCGTCATCTTGCGCTTGAATATTTAAATTGGCAAGGCTTAAACTTTCGTGACAATGCACCGCTGGCCCGTCATCTGTCCCGAGCGTCATTCACGTTCATGTTCTCACAACATTGCATTGTTAAAATGTATCAAAACGTTACTGGCCAGCTGCCATTGACATGGTTTCATATAGTCAAACAACGCCAATATTTACTCGCATTTGGCGCTTGTATATATTTTTTCATTGTATTATGGAACATTTTTATGTCAGTTGCATGTACATGTGTGTGTTTTATCAAATCAATTTATTTATAATATTTAGATGTCTTTAATGGTTAAGAATTTTTTTACTGCATAAAACCCCAAAGCAGCAATTGCACAACTGAGGAACATCATGATGCCTGCATTTCAAGTAAATGTATATGTTTTGCACTATTAAGAACCTGGATAGGCTGAAGAGTCTTGCAGTTGTCTAAGGTTGTGATTTAGATCTTATACTCTGAAGCATCCAACTGGCTTGTCTTCAATCATTTCTATGCAAATACAAACATTAGAGAATGTCAGTAGTCCAGATCATTACATCCAGCGCTGCAAGTACAGGGAAGAAAGATGGCGAGTTTTGATTTGTCTGAATAGTATAAGGGTCAAAGCAGGCCTGGATATGGAAATGAAATCCTCTTGAATTGCAGGATATATTGTGCTGAAGTTAATAAGCAGTGTCAGGCAGCTCACATTTCAGGCTCTGTCAGGCTAATGAACCATCTGGCCCCCCGTCAGACCCTCAACTCTGAAGATAAAACAAGCGAAACTTTGTCTCACGCGATTCCCTTGCCCAAGTGTGCGGAGAATCCCAAATGAGGATGTTTCCGGAGTGAGAAGGCTCAATGGATGCAGGTGGCCGGCCTAAAATGCTCCTCGAGCCTGTGAATTCAGACACAATTCTTGTTTGCTTCACAAATTATCTTGGAGAGCATAAACAGCGGCTCTGTTCCAGGCTCTTTGTGTATAATTGGCATTTGCCGCCTGCAAAATGTGAGTGCTTTTGAAAAATTTAGAGCAATATCTGAAAGACTTTGGACACAAACGCAGAAACTACAAATCCATTCTGGCCTCTGGTCACCCTCCCAGGAGGACAGTCACTGACAGAATGAGACAGATAAAGATCTCATGATTTGTTAATGTGTTCTGGGGTCAGGGGAAGAGAAAAGGGCTCGAGTGAATGAGAGAGAGAGAGAGATTGCTATCGTTTCTCATTTAATCACTCTCCGTGGTGGTATGTGAAGAGGACGCGGCACAGGTGCCGAACTTCCTGTTGAAATTTCCTATTCCCCGTAGAGAAAGAAACAGGGCTGAAACGAGACTACCTGTGCTGAGACTGATAAGCAAGTCCTTGAAGTGAGCTTCCAATAAGTCCCTTCCATCATCCGCTCAGACAACTTTCCATTTACCATCGTAATACTGGAATCACACGCATGCCGATTGTCTTCTTCTCAATGGTCTCTGTGAAGTAATACAATGGTGAGGATTTAATGGAGAGCGTGTAACTCTGGATCTTGGGAATTGTGGTAAAATGGTAGCAACAAGCGCTGTCCTTTGTTCTGGTTATTCATCCCTCACAAAGAGTGAAGCATTAATTCAGCCTGTTGTTTCTGATGGGAATGGCTCGTATATTGGGCGCTCTTTAGCTCTTCTAATGAGAAACACCATCACGACGAGCACCGATTTGACTGTGTAACGTATTCTATTGAACTTCTCTGCTTTGAATTTCATTCTTTGGGGAAATTGTTTAGCCAGAAAGACTTCTAAAAGGTTAAATTCATTAACATTGGTTAATGCGTTAGGTATCAGGGGTGTCATGCCACTTCTGATTTTTGAGCTGATGGATTTTAAATGCAACTTCCAGAAGACAAACCTACAAACTAATGGTCAAAAGTCTCTTATACTCACCAAGGCTGCATTTATTTGATCAAAAAATACAGTAAAACAGTATTAATGTGAAATATTATTACAATTTAAAAGAACAATTTAAAATGTCATTAATTTTTTTGTGGAAAATGTGGAAAAAAATTTCAGGATTGTTTGATTAATAGAAAGTTCAAAAGAACAGCATTTAGTGAAGTGAAGTGACATGTGGCCAAGTATGGTGACCCATAGTCGGAATTTGTGCTCTGCATTTAACCCATCCAAGTGCACACACACAGCAGTGAACACACACACCGTGAACACACACCCGGAGCAGTGGGCAGCCATTGCTGCGGCGCCCGGGGAGCAGTTGGGGGTACGGTGCCTTGCTCAAGGGTCTCACCTCAGTCGTGGTATTGAGGGTGGGGAGAGCGCTGGACATTCACTCCCCTCACCGACAATCCCTGCCGGACCTGAGACTCGAACCCATGACCTTTGGGTTACAGGTCCGACTCTCTATCCATTAGGCCACGACTGCCATTGAAATACAATCTTTTGTAACATTATAAATGTCTTTACTGTCATGTTTGATTAATTTAATGTATTGTTGGTGCATAAAAGTATTAATTATTTATTTTATTAATCTTTCTTACCCAAATTTTTGTATCAAGGTTTCCCCAAAAATCTGAAGAAGCACAACTGTTTACAACATTGATAATACTCAGAAATGTATGGAAGCAGTTTTTCGCCACTGAATAATAAAAAATCTTTTATCTCACAATTCTGACTTTTTTTCTCGCAATTGCAAGTTTACATTTCGCAATTCAGAATTTTTTTTCTCAGAGTTATGTGATATAAACTCGCAGTTGCTTGTTATCAAGGCAGGATTGTGAGAAAAAAGTCGCAATTGCAAGTTATAAAGTGAGAATTGTGAGAATAAAAGTCGCAATTGCGAAATATAAAATGAGAATTGTGAGAATAAAAGTCGTAATTGTGAGTTTTAAAGTGAGAATTGCGAGAATAAAAGTTGCAATTGCAAGTTATAAAGTAAGAAATTGTGAGAATAAAAGTCGCAATTGCGAAATATAAAGTGAGAATTGCAAGAATAAAAGTCGCAATTGCGAGTTTCAAAGTGAGAATTGCGAGAATAAAAGTTACAATTGTGAGTTATAACATGCAGTGTATATCATGCAATCTGAAAAAAAAATCAGAATTGTGAGATAAAAAGTCGCAATGATCTTTTTTTTCTTTTTTCTTTTTAATTATTCTGTGGCGGAAACAAGCTTCCATAGGAAATGTGTCTTGAGCAGCAAATCAGCATATTAGAATGATTCCTGAAGGATCATGTGACACAAGTTAGTTATTGCGTTCCACATGTGCGTTGGTTTCCCATTCTTTTAAGGTCATGCAAATTCTTGAGAGACCTGTTGTTTTGCAATTCTGTTCATTCTGGTAATGCTAGTGGCACAGAAATGACCCACTTCACCTTTACGTCTTGAGGCCTGTCTAGTTTTAAATGCAAGATTCAGTCCGGGTCCCTGTAAATCACAGTCAGGTGGTAACCTGCACTTTCTAGACACCGTGACTTAGACAAACAACTCAAACACCATGTCAAACGAGGAGCCTTGCAGGACTGTTAGATCTGTCGCTTTGTCAAGGACACACTCCCGTCCTCCCCTGAAGGCCTGCAGCTTTTTCAACTTAACCAGCTCTATAGCCACAAACACGGGCACAGGTGTAAAGCCTCAGCAGAACTGAGGTGACTTAGAGCTAGTCGTGCTGACATTCTAGGGCCCCTCACCTGTCCCGAGGGCTCTGTCCGGTCGGGTGTGTGTGAGGTTTGAGAGAAACGATAATCAGAGAGATGGACCACTCAGTATTCAGGAATATGTTAAGACTGAAGCTGATGGAAGGAGACTTTACCTTTTCCTCAATACCGAGGCCCAAACTAACACCTGGGACATTCTCAAAAAAACAAAAAAAGGTTGGTTTTACAATTTACTAAATGTTTTCAGTTCAGTTAATTTTTCCCCCCATAATAACTATTAACTAATTTACAGATAATAAAATAACATACAGTATGAGCATTACATTTTTTTCAGTATTTATTCATCTTTGTTACTGTCACAATCACCCTGGTTGTCCACTAGAGGGCACTCCACCCCAGACTATTGCCACTCAATCAAGGACTACATTTCCCATAATCCATTCCCGGACTCATCATGCATGATTACATTCAGCTGTTGCTCATTAGCTTGTTAGTCTCTGCCTATATAAGCCTGGTTCCTTCTGTCATATACTGCTCTGAGACATGGGTTGAGGATCCAAGTGCAGTTTATTGAGGGGGTAAATCCAAAGATGTAATCCAAAAAAATCAGGCAAAAGGTCAAAACACAGGGCTAAACAGTTCAAACATTAACAGGGAACAGGAACAAAGCCAAACAGGGTCAAAACCAAGGAACAGGAAACCAAATGAGTGCTCGGAAATGCAGTGCTGACACATACAAGACTTTGCAATGAATGACAGAATGAACCAGGCTTATAAAGGCAGAGACTAACAAGCTAGTGAGCGAAGTGTAATCCGGTATGATGAGTCCAGGCAATGGATTATGGAAAATGTAGTCCTTGATTGAGTGGCAATAGTCTGGGGTGGAGTGCCCTCTAGTGGACAACCAGGGCTCTCCATCTGGTGATCGTGACAGTAACTATTAGTTCATGTTGGCTCACAGGTCTATTAAAGGGGTCATGAACTGCATTGTTTTATTGTTTTATAATGTTTTCTGGGGTGCACTTATAATGTTAGTATGCTTTTTACGTCAAAAAATTGGCTGACATATTTGCATATGAAATAGCTAAGTATTACACTCTCAAACTTTTAGCACTTTTTTACTATTGCAGCTCTCAAGGTTAACTAATCATGAAAAGTGTTGATTATATTATTATATTTAGATCTTGCCATGAAAGGTTGCAGTGATGAACATTGTAGTCGATCACAGACATGTTATTGAGCTGTGATCTCGTCATTGAACTCAATTTCTGCACACTAACAAATGCTTTCATCATAACTAACAGTGCAAACGCGATGTAAATAAGAGATTCATTGAGTCCAGAACTCAGTCACTGATAAACTCGTGCTGTTTGATTGACAGCTCCAGTGATTGTGAAGGGAGCGTTCTTTGATTGCTTTATATTTAATTTAATCGCCATTTAAATAACAGATTATTTTCATCCTACTGAGAGAAACAACATGAAGTTGAGCGTTTAGTCACTGGTTTGATTTGCTGACACACAGACGAAGAACATCTGACTGTACATGAATCATTAATATCAGATCAGGCATTAGAATGAACACAGTTACTGACATGTTGTTGCATTACTGTCGAGTCCATATCGTAAAAGTCTGTTTGCAAAGCCTGCTCTGAAATGCAATTGATTTACCAAAGAATCCACAGTGAAATACAAATAAATAAAGCTCAGCTGAGAAATTCACATTGTTGAAAATAAATAACTCAACTAACTTTGAAAGGTAATGTTATTTTAGTCCTGTATCCCTCTTCTCTCCTCCTCATCTCACTAACACACCAATGGGCGGGGCTAATGATGCAATGATGAAGTAGGCATTGATTTCTTCTGTGGAGGCGGAGTTTATCTATGACAGGCACATTCCGGGACGAGTCGTTCTCTGGGTCTGGTGTCAATAAAAGCTTTTATTGGACTAACAAGGACATTTTCAGTTCTGAAACTTACAGGATATTCTTATTAACAGATTTTTTTGTTATTTTTATTATTATTTAATAATGTAGTAGTAAATGTTGGAATTAACATTAACTAAGATTAATAAATGCTTTAGAAGTACTTTTCATATTTAGTTCATGGTTAACTAATCTAATTAATTAATGTTAACAATATTGACAAAAGTTTTACCATAGAATTATAAATAGTATATATAAAATATTAATTTAGGTCTAACATTTTTTTTTTTTNTTTTTTTTTTGAAAATTTTTTATACCATCTTAAAAAAAAAAAAAAACACTTTTTTTTTAACATCATATTTTCAAAAAGCACCAATGATAAAATAAAAAAATAAAATAAAATGAAACAATCATTATTTTGTCTTTGTTGAATTTTGCAGAATTGGTCAACCTTGCAGCAATGCTTAAGACTGGAAACCAAAATGATTCAAAACATAAATTAATAACTTGTACAGCAGGTTGAAATGACGAGGGAGGAAGGATCTAATCGCAGCAGTGATAGTTTATTTAACAAGGAACTCTGGAATCAAGACACGAACAGAACAACTGCACTAAAATGTGATCAGAACCGAACCAATTAATGAAATGAACTGGGTGCAGACATTAATCAAACAATGAATAAGCATAGATGAAAACCAAGGAAACTGAACTAAAACATGAACAAAATCAAAGCAAACACCCTGACATAACTGTTAATGACAGAAAAACACTTGTCATTTTCTAAAAATCTTTTATTAACTCTGAAGTATTTTGAATTCTAGCAGCGTTTTCAAAAGGACGAGGCTCAATCACCCTGATATTTCTATGCTGCTTAACCGTGAAGGATCCAATCAGACTCCACCACACTTTGTTCCTCTTCGAGAATCCGTTAAATTTTTTAGATGGTCTGGTTTTCTTTATTAGTGCAGATGCTGTGACAGTCTGGATGGATGAGAGCCTTTTAGATGTAGCAAACAGCACCTCTCCGTCACTCGTGCGCTCCTCGAGGGGACGGAGATGAGGAAAGGGAGTCATTTTGTAGTTTCGAGACCAGGCTTTGATTTTAAGCTCTTGTGAGCACTGGACTAGATTTGACAACACTCCTGATAAACATTTTATGCCATGAAAGTTTCAGCCTTAATTATTTGGTCCGAGTATAATGGAAACAGAAGTGCATGCAAAGCTGGGCAAATATTCCTGACGACGTGTAAATCTGGTGAGCCTTCTGGGTTAAATTAAACACAAACACAGCTTTTATGTCACGTCTTCCCCTCCATACAGAAAAGGAAAAAACTCTTGCCCAATTTCCCTCCCTTGAACACCAGCAGCTGTTCATTCTGATATTTACATCTTCCATGCCTCACATGAATAAATAAATAAATAAATAATCCCAGCCGTCTGGCATCAAAATGACTGAAAACTCCTTGTCCTTTCAACACAATGATCCCAAAGCTACTGGTAATTTTCTACACAATGCTCCTGTTGTCATCAGCGTGGATTTAGATCATAGTGAAAGCAATATTCTTTGACATTAAAACCTGGCCAAAAACACCATTAAATGTGTTTGGGAGGTTTGGAGAACAGAGGAAAAACACTTGATGTTTTCTGCAAAGCTGAACACTGTGATTAAACCCTGTCAAGTCTTAATTGATTTTTCCTTTAGAAGATGCATTAAACCCAAAGGGCCGCTGCATCTGTATATAATCTACAGTGCTGATGGATCAGTTAATTGCTAAGAGAGACCTCTGCGTATTTATATTTCTGTATTATTTATAGCATATTATCACATGCTAACAGTCTGGATGCAATGCATCTCTTCCAGACTCAAATTATTATCAATAAAAACGAAATCAGATGTATGTGTTATCATTTATAACAGTGCGTCATTTATCATTTCACTGTTCATTTTGGGATCTCTTGCAATAACGTTTATGTCAACACTTCAGTGCTGTGAGATACACGAACATTCAGTTTTCACATTTTAACATCACATTCTGTGTGTGTGCGTGCATGTGTGTTGTTTGTGGGTGTGTGTGTGCGCATGTGTGGTATGTGCTTGTGTTGTTTGTGTGCGTGTGTGGTGTGTGTGTGCGCTTGTGTGGTATGTGCGTTTGTGTGTGGTGTGCGCGTGGGTGGGCATGTGTGTGTTTTTGTGACATATCAGGACACAAATGTGTATAATGACATGGGTATGACATAGGTATTACAAAAAGAGGTGACTTATGAGGACATTCCCCATGTCCCCACTTTTCAAAAGGCTTATAAATCACACAGAATGAGTTTTTGTGAGAAAGTAAAAGTGTGCACAGTTTCCTGTGATGGTTAGGTTTAGGGGTAGGGGTAGTGTAGGGGCATAGAAAATACGGTTTGTACAGTATAAAAACCATTACACCTATGGAATGACCCCAGTGTGTGTGTGTGTGTGTGTGTGTTCCTCAAAGCTCACAGTGAAGAGTGTGGCTGCCATCAGCTGGCTAGGACAACAATCAGCATTTTCTCGACTGAAGGATCACAGCTGCTGGTCATTTTGTGTTTGTTTGTTTGTTGTTTGTGTGCATTGTGCAGATATGNNNGACTTCTGGTTGTACCTAGGATATCTAAGTCCACTAAAGGAGGGAGAGCGTTTTCACATTTGGCTCCGAATCCCCCTTTGCCGAGTTTAGAAGGAACAAAAAAAACAACATAAATGCTAAAAGTTAATTAAAGATTAAAGACGCATCTCTTTAGCCAAGCATTCACATAATGCATCTCATATCAGATCAATTGCACATGATTATCTTTGCTTAATGTTATGAACAGCAGCTACGCTAATTACTCTCCATTTGCTTTTCTGTTTTGCCTCGGGACACCCGTCCCGAGGTGACTAGAGAGGACATCAGCTTCAGTTTGGATCCGGCCTCTTAAGAAGACCTCAGATGACCAACACCTATGAAGAGACGGCACCAACTCCTGCGAGGACTTGAGAAGACGCAATCATCTGGATCAACATGCACATTGCACAAATTCTATATCTTGATTATTGTTAATGTAATTCATTTTTCCAGGAGCTCATTGCTTCTACGTTCAGTTAAACTGCTAACAGCGATTGTAAATTGTAAATTATTACATTATTTGCTAACTGCATTCTTTAAATTGTAATGTTGACACGCATTCTCTGTAAAGCTGCTTTGAAATGATATGTATCGTGAAAAGCGCTATACAAATAAATGTGAATTGAATTAGCAGATTTCACAGTCAACATTGCCCACAGCTATCACATATTATGTCACATTAATAATCGTCTCTCTTTTGCAGGAGAGGAAGAGACCTAGAGAACATCACATTTGTTCCTTGTGGTAAACACAGATATTTTCAGAGTTTTCAAACACATTGTGAAATTAAATAGCCTCAAGTTTGTTTGTTTGTTTGTTTATTGACAGCATGTTCTGGTGGTCACAATACTGCTTGCTTAGTTTTTGGGATTCAAAATTAAAGCCTCCATCTTGCATTTATGCATTTGAACTTCCTCAGTAAAACATCACCAGCACTTCAGAGTGAGGTTCAATAATTCAGCCTGGAGAACACGCACCTAATGTCTGTCTTCTGCATTTACACCACAGCAGACGCCCGGGACCCGCGCAAACAACACAATTATCACAGGAGAACAGCAGCAAACATTCAGAGTCAGACGAGTCTCATATTGTTTATTTCCATGTGTTGATTTGTGATGGCTGTTTGCACAAAATAGTTTCAGTTTACAGATTTGAGAATGCGAAATAATATCAGAATACATATCACAAGAACAATATCATGGATTGTTTTGTTTTTTTTCTCACGGGACATGTCACAATAGAACCTCCTGGTATTATACCACACCTTTTCTAGATTTTGTCACAAAAATACATATGTATTACTGTTGTATTAAAACAGTAAACTGGTGTGTTAGTGAGATATGGACTCGACAGTAATGCAACAACATGTCAGTAACTGTGTTAATTCTAATGCCTGATCTGATATTAATGATTCATGTTCAGTCAGATGATCTTTGTCTATGTGTCAGTAAATCAAACCAGTGACTAAATGTTCAACTTCACATTGTTTCTCTTATTAGGATGAAAATATTATTTTTATATATAGAGAGCGATCAAAGAATTCTCCATTTACAATCGTTGGAGCTGTCAATCAAACAGTGTGAGTTTATCAGTGACTGAGTTCTGGACTCGCGCCAACACTCCCGTTTTATTCAACTTATTTACATCGCGTTTGCACTGTTAGTTATGATGAAAGCATTCGTTAGTGTGCAGAAATTGAGTTGCAATGACGAGATCACTGCTTTCATGAGCATGTCTGTGATCGACTACAGTGTTCATCACTGCAACCTTTCATGCCACGATCTAATTGTAATGCAACACTTCTCACGATTAGTTAACCTTGAAGGCTGCAATAGTAAAAACGAGCTAAGAGTTTGAGAGTGTAATACTTAGCTATTTCATATGCAAAGATGTCAGCCAATCACAGCAGTGGGCGTTTACACTGACATCCGGACTTTTCCGTTTTGCCACAGTTGTAATTTAAGTTGAAATGACTTGATCAACCAAGCAGAAACTTAAGTTATGTTGGAATAGGTATACATTTTTAACAGTGTACATTTAGATACAATCTTTCCCATGTGACACTGTGGAAAACAATAAATCCTCAATGCACTACATTTAAATTAGGACTCTGAATATAATCTGAATCCATAGAAGTGCATCAGTTTCTGTTAAATACGAAAGTGTCACAGATAGAGAGATTGTGACCAGCAGCCGGTACTGGGACGCATGCATCACATGAGACTGCGAACAACTGCAACGACCCAGCATCTATCAGAATAATCTAAAACGTCCAGAGGCGTCTCTTTACCGACGGCTCAGAGATCGGCAGAAAAAAGATACAGAGAAATGTCAGAAAATGTTGGCATATAATAAGGTTTTGTGTGGCTGGCGAATGCTGGAAGAGAAATAAAGCGTAGCGAGACAGTGTCGTGAGGAATATTCCCCAGTCGACCCGTGAGCAGAAGCTCTTTGACAGCTCAGACCAGCAGGCCTGTTCTTGATGAATGTGCGACCTTTACAACCCGCTCTGACGTTACTTGTTGATTAAGACTTTTTTGTGCTTCCGGCAGTCACAGGATATCACGTATATCTATTTCTTTGCATGACTCAAACATTCTGTCCCTTTGTTTTAACTTTGAGGCTGTTTCTTTGAAATGGTCGTGGCATGGGATACTGCAGATGCAGCCAGTCACGAAATAATGAGGCTTGGACTTCATGTCGGTGTAATTTATGAGACACAACAGCCTTTGGGTGTTTTTTAACAGACAGAGGAAAATGATAATGTAGAACCGTACTGAGAGGTACAACCGCTTCAGATCAGAGAAATAACTGTATGGACCGATCAGATGTGAAATTAAGAAATGATATTGTGCCTGCAACCATTATTGCTTTTTACAAGTGCCTTATTTTCATTTATAAAACAGCATAAATATTGTAAAATATTAATATTAATGATAAAATATAATAATTAGGAGTTCAAGCGTGGGATCAGCAAGTGATCGGGCAGACCGGTTATTTTGGGTTTTTTGAAAAAAACCTACTTTTGCGAACTAGTCCTAAGCTTTTGACCCGATCAGAATCAAACCAGTGCAGCAAGATTCTCTGGAGTCTGATTGTCGATAGTTATCAAAAAAAGTTTCCGATTTCGATTCACGGTCTCTAAGGGCCGCCAAAATGTTCGAAGTGGGTGGAGCCACTTTTACTAAAATGGCTATAACTCGTGAACAGAATGAGATATTTGACTGAACTCGGCACACCTATGTAAGAGCTCATTCTGGGGTCGCGTGAAAAAGGACGCTGCGACTGGCCACTTGGTGGCGCTATAACAGGAAAGAAAACATGAAAACGGCTATAACTACTTCACTGTTAGTCCGATTGACTTGAAAAATGATATGCAGTGTCTTTGTCTGAGGAACCATTACTGTCTCTGAGGACACTGATGTATCTCGAAAAACATGATGAATTTTGAATGAATTTTGAGCAGCTATCAGACAAGCTTAACGGAGGCCGATTGAAACGAAACTCGCCGGGCCTGTTTGACTCACGGCCCTTGAGGCACCTTCGCGTTTTTCAAGTGCGTAAAGTATCGTGTGATTTTTCACACACACCCACGATATTCATACCACATGGTATGACAACTCTGTCATGGTAGAAATCCTGAGCAACTTTGCCTCTAGGACCACCCCTGTCCATCGAATCGTTCGTTAAATATTGGAGATTATTTCAAAAAAACAACTTTGGTGAACTAGTTTTGGCTCAACCTCGATAACAAAGCTTTAAAAACTAAAATTTCCTGCATTTGGCTTTAAATGGTCCTTTCCATCTATGATTGAGATGGTTAATAAAACATAAAACCTTTTTGCGCATGTGCTTAAAGCTATTGAACCCCTATGATAGATAGATAGATAGATAGATAGATAGATGATAGATAGATGATAGATAGATAGATAGATAGATAGATAGATAGATAGATAGATAGATAGATAGATAGATAGATAGATAGATAGATAGATGAACACTGTACATTATTATAAAATAAATGCTGTTCATAAATGCATTAGTTCTGTGTGTGGACTGGAGGAATCACAGAGCCACAGAAAACATTGTTTCAGGTTCCTCGGATCACGCGGGATGTCTCATGGACCCTTCGCCCTGGTAAAACAGGCACATCAGCACCTTTATTTTCACAGAAGGCTGTAAAAACTCCTCCTCAGGGGACTTCTGGAGATTTCTACAGCTGCACAGAAGAACCTGTGCTGTCCCATGTATCATCATGGACCTTTCCTATCCGAGATCCAGCCTGCTCTCCTTCCCGCCTTCTGAAAGGCCGTATAAGCTCATTGGATCTCACACCACCAGGATTGGAAACAGCTTCTTCTCTGAAGCTTCTGGACCCTCTAACTTTTTTTATACTATAATTCCTCTATTTATTTTAATTTAATGGAATGACATTATACCTGTAGAATGGAAATTAAGAGCTTGACTTGTTTGTATGTTTGTATGTTTGTTTGTTGATTGATTGATTGATTGAGAATCAGAAATATCTTTATTGACAAGTGCTCTTGCACACACAAGAAATCTGTCTGTTATGCATGCATTTATCTATGAATTGATTTATCTATAAAATTATTTATGCATGCATGCATTGTAATCTATGCATTTATTTATTTATTTCTTTAATGGTTAATTTATTTATGCATGTATTTATTTATGTATTTAATTTATTTATGCATGTATGCATTTATTTATTTTATGTATTTATTTATTTATTTATGCATGTATGCATTTAGTTATCTGTGCATTTAGTTATTTATTTATTGCATTTTTACTTACAGTAAATGTACATTTTTTGGTTTGCACTTAATCTGATTTAATTAATACATTAGAAAGAGTGAATTTTTGGACCCGCTAACTTTTTCATACATGTATACTTTCTTTGTATCTATATATTTGAAAAATCATCACAAAATCTGATGGATTCCAGTTCAATTTGTTTTTTGTTTAGTTTTTTCTTTTCCTCCACAGCTTGAGTCTGTAAAGCACGTAGGGTGCCTTCAACAAGCTGTATGAGTGTGTGTCATCTGCTGAGCTTCCTGGAAAACTCTCCCTGTGTACAGAGGGACTGACAGAAGGGGGAAAAATTGAGAGAAATTGTAAGACACAATCAGTAAGAGCAGCAGAAGAAGTGATGAAGATAAAAAGAGAGAAAGAAAGAGAGCGAGGGAATCAGAGAGAGATAAAAATGAAAGAGAGGGACGTGACAGGGAAAGTGGGAAGAATGGGGGATGGCTGACATGGAGAGAGAAATGCACAACACATGAGAAAGAATTACAGTGTGAGAGCAGCTCCTCTCTGTGTGGGATTGTGGGAAGGCCACAGGGATCCTGTTCATTAGGATGGGAACTGATGAGTTGATTACAGATGATCAGATGAGTTTGTTTGCAGCTGCTTTCAGCTCATCTCTCGTCTGCCTGGAGGAGGTTCAGTTAAACCACCGTTCTTCACGGACCGTGGGAGTCCCTTTCATTTTGTGCCGTATCTCTCTTGACACATGCTAATAGGGCCTGACCTTAATTGGCCAGAAAATTATTTCTGCTACAGCTTATTTACCCATGCTGTGTGATGCAGTGACAGTACACAGCCACCAGATGGCAGGAGTCCACTGTACTGTTACATTGAGCTGGCTTTAGACTGCCATTATCAAGTGCAAACAGAAAATCAATAATGAACTCTAGACCAGCAGCATTTAGAAAACGGCGGATTCTTCTGCTGTAATTCGATATGAGTATTTCCTCTTATATTTATTATGTCAAGCTGAAATGCCAAGCATTGTTCTTCACTGATTTCATCACTTCATCTTAGACTAGTTAAAAATTGTATTATATATATTTTTTTTATCATGTATAAATATAGTGCATTTCATTTCATGTGACCTAATATTGATGGGGGAAAAAATCACTTTGAGGCACATCAAGGAACATCAAAATAAATAAAAAAATAAATAAACACTTTATCTTTCCTGTAGCTCAGTGGTTAGAGCATGGCACTAGCAATGCCAAGGTCATGGGTTCGAGCCCAGGGATTGCAGATACTCAGATACAAATGTATAGTATAATGCAATGTAAGTCGCTTTGGATAAAAGCGTCTGCCAAATGCATAAATGTAAATGTAAATCTTATACACGTACAGTATGACCAAAAGCCTGGGATGACATTTATGTATAATTGTATGTATGTGTTTGTTTGCTTAGTTTGTGTATTTATCGATGCATTTATTTATTTATCTATCTGTGTGGTTTGTTTATTAATTGATGCATTAATTAATTAATGTATTTATTTACCTGTTTAGTTAGTTTATTTATTAATGCATTTATTTATTCATTTATGTTTATTTAGTTTATTTATTGATGCATTTATTTATTTATTTATGGGTTTGTTTGTTTATTCTGTAGATAAACAGAAGCTTTGGAATTTTGAAAAAAAATATATAAACAGCAAAGTTAAATCAATGAAAAATGAATCAGGTTTTGCTTTATTTGAGTTCATGTAGCTTAAATACATGTATAAATTTTTTTTAAATAAAATAACACTTAATCTTAAACTAGTTTAAACATCATTTTCTTGTATTTTTTCTGTATAACTATTATACATTACAGATCATGTGACCTAATATTAATTGGGAAAAATTAATTTTAAGTCACAAACAAAAAGCTAAAAGGTGAATAAAAGAAGTGATAAACAGTAAAATTACACTTTAGTACAGTATGGTCCAAAACTCTAGGGTCATTTATTTATTTATTCGTTATTTTATTCAGAAGCTTTAAGATTTTGGGAAATAATAATAATAATACAAACAGGAAAGTTAAAAGAATGCAAAATGAATCGTGGGATTTTGCACTGGTGGAGTTCATGCAGTTTAAGTACATTAATGTTCACCTAAACCTGAAAAACACTTGGTATGGACATGTTTGTCACTAGAAATGAATGGCATTGATGTCTTCAGTAACAGTTCGGCTTGTATTAAAGCCTCTGAGCGTCATTGATTTGTGTTGTGGTCATGTTGTTCACAGTTTCCTGGGGCCTTGCAGAAGCTCTCAGCCACAAAAAGAAACTGGGCCACCATGTCACTTCCTCAAGACCACAGTTCCTCTTTCCTCCCTGCACCACTAAACTGTGGCTCAGTTCTTCCACTTACCCCGCAGAAGAATGTCCATGTTCTCTTCTGTCATCTTTGGCCTATTTATCCATCGTTTTGCTTCATTATAACCTCCTTACAGCCATGGCTGGCACACACTTCAGAGGAGCACGTAACTGAGAGGCGTTGTGCCAACTGGAGCAAACACATATTAACGCTGAACGCTCAGCTGCTAATGAGATGGCTAAAGGATTAACGCTTTGTCTACACTAAAAGAATCTTGATTTATTAGTCTTACCTTATAGCTTTGGATTGAGGTTCTTTTTCAGGGTTTTCCTTAAGTATGTATAGAACTGTTTTTGTTGCTTTATGCAATACAAATAAAAGCATTTTGTTTGCACTTTTTGTGGGACTAAGGATTTGAGTGACTTGCTTATTTGCATAGAATAGAAAGTAAGAGGCCATATTATGACCTTGATGTTGGTTTTCCTGCTTGAATGTTGATTATTTTCCTCATATTCTCCATTGTTCAGCTCCTCTCTTCCCAGTCTGTCAGTAACGCTCTGTTTAGTTCCTGTCTCTATGAACCCCCTCCTTCTGAAAAGCACAATGTGCTCTGATTGGTCAGTTGGAGCAGTGTGTTGTGATTGGTGTTTGGGAAATGTCCCGCCCCTTACCATAACCGCTAGTTTCAACACACTACTAACTAACTCAACCAGGCCCCGCCCCTTTATTCTGTGTATGAATTATTTAAATGAGGAATATTGTGAAGAAAACTCAAGTCTACAATGGAGGCGTTTCAGGGAGTTCAGAAACACTGACACTGATATAGAGAAGAACTGGAACTTTGCAGAGCTTTTTCATTCTCAAACAGCAACATTACACACTAAAGTTGAAAATGTAAAAAAAAAAAAAAAAAAGCATGTTAAAAGGTTTTCTTTAACATTGACAATATGACTTCACCTTGAAGAAAGTGAAAAGCTACTCCTTCAACTTAAAGTCATATTTTCTCACATTATTTCCCAAAAAGAAAAGATCTTTTCAAGAACAATAATTCTGCTGCCTTATAAAATCAAATCCTTCTGGCACGATCTCTGTGGATTCCTGGCCAAAGTGAGAGGAGGCACAAGCCGTACGATCAATCCGCTACATTCATGTCTGCCAGTGCTTGATATGAAAGTCAAATATACCTACAGTCATTTGTATGTGTGTGTGAGAGAGAATGGAGGATTCCTGACTTCATCAGCCTTGAGCACCAGTTGATCATTAGAGTTTTTATGTCTTTGGGGATCGACTGACGGCACCAAAAAAGAACTGACTTCCCACCAGAACGTTCCCCTAATGTTGGCATGGTTTTCGTTTGGTTGTTATTTATGAACCAAAAAATAACAGTTTAGGAACATTTAGGTTCTTTTAGTTATTGTATTGCATTACTTGAAGGGAGAACAACTGCACACTCACTTATAGGCTGTTTATTAACCAACGTTTCGGCTAGTAGTGTGTGTTTGCTTTCCCTCACTTGCTCTATTAAAACTGTATTGCATAAGAGCATATTATTGCAATGGAGCCCCACAAATGCAAGGAAAAAATTAAATTGTGCACATGATTTACTGTTTCGTTCCTCGATTTGCTAAATCGTGCGCACGATTTGTTAAATTGTGCGCACAATTTACAATTTCGTTATTTACTAAATCATGCGCACGATTTTTGGTTTTGTTCCTCGATTTGCTAAATCATGCACATGATTTACGGTTTCGTTTCCCTCGATTTATAAATGGTGTGCACGATTTATTATTTTGTTCCATCGATTTGTTAAATTGTGCACGTTATTTACTATTCCGTTCCCTTGATTTGCTAAATTGTGCACAATTTACTATTCCGTTCCCTTGATTTGTTAAATTGTGCGTGTTATTTACTATTTTCTTCCCTGAATTTGTTAAATTGTGCACGTTATTTACTATTCTGTTCCCTTGATTTGCTAAATTGTGCACGTTATTTACTATTTTGTTCCCTTGATTTGTTAAATTGTGCACGTTATTTACTATTTTGTTCCCTGAATTTGTTAAATTGTGCACAATTTACTATTCCGTTCCCTTGATTTGTTAAATTGTGCGTGTTATTTACTATTTTGTTCCCTGAATTTGTTAAATTGTGCACGTTATTTACTATTCCGTTCCCTTGATTTGCTAAATTGTGCACGTTATTTACTATTTTGTTCCCTTGATTTGTTAAATTGTGCACGTTATTTACTATTTTGTTCCCTGAATTTGTTAAATTGTGCACAATTTACTATTCCGTTCCCTTGATTTGTTAAATTGTGCGTGTTATTTACTATTTTGTTCCCTGAATTTGTTAAATTGTGCACGTTATTTACTATTCCGTTCCCTTGATTTGCTAAATTGTGCACGTTATTTACTATTTTGTTCCCTTGATTTGTTAAATTGTGCACGTTATTTACTATTTTGTTCCCTGAATTTGTTAAATTGTGCACAATTTACTATTCCGTTCCCTTGATTTGTTAAATTGTGCGTGTTATTTACTATTTTGTTCCCTGAATTTGTTAAATTGTGCACGTTATTTACTATTCCGTTCCCTTGATTTGCTAAATTGTGCACGTTATTTACTATTTCGTTCCCTTGATTTGCTAAATTGTGCACGTTATTTACTATTCCGTTCCCTTGATTTGCTAAATTGTGCACGTTATTTACTATTCCGTTCCCTTGATTTGCTAAATTGTGCACGTTATTTACTATTCCGTTCCCTTGATTTGCTAAATTGTGCACGTTATTTACTATTCCGTTCCCTTGATTTGCTAAATTGTGCACGTTATTTACTATTCCGTTCCCTTGATTTGCTAAATTGTGCACGTTATTTACTATTCCGTTCCCTTGATTTGCTAAATTGTGCACGTTATTTACTATTCCGTTCCCTTGATTTGCTAAATTGTGCACGTTATTTACTATTCCGTTCCCTTGATTTGCTAAATTGTGCACGTTATTTACTATTCCGTTCCCTTGATTTGCTAAATTGTGCACGTTATTTACTATTCCGTTCCCTTGATTTGCTAAATTGTGCACGTTATTTACTATTCCGTTCCCTTGATTTGCTAAATTGTGCACGTTATTTACTATTCCGTTCCCTTGATTTGCTAAATTGTGCACGTTATTTACTATTCCGTTCCCTTGATTTGCTAAATTGTGCACGTTATTTACTATTCCGTTCCCTTGATTTGCTAAATTGTGCACGTTATTTACTATTCCGTTCCCTTGATTTGCTAAATTGTGCACGTTATTTACTATTCCGTTCCCTTGATTTGCTAAATTGTGCACGTTATTTACTATTCCGTTCCCTTGATTTGCTAAATTGTGCACGTTATTTACTATTCCGTTCCCTTGATTTGCTAAATTGTGCACGTTATTTACTATTCCGTTCCCTTGATTTGCTAAATTGTGCACGTTATTTACTATTCCGTTCCCTTGATTTGCTAAATTGTGCACGTTATTTACTATTCCGTTCCCTTGATTTGCTAAATTGTGCACGTTATTTACTATTCCGTTCCCTTGATTTGCTAAATTGTGCACGTTATTTACTATTCCGTTCCCTTGATTTGCTAAATTGTGCGCGTTATTTACTATTTAGTTCCATCGATTTGTTAAATTGTGCACGTTATTTACTATTCCGTTCCCTTGATTTGCTAAATTGTGCACGTTATTTACTATTCCGTTCCCTTGATTTGCTAAATTGTGCGCGTTATTTACTATTTTGTTCCATCGATTTGCTAAATTGTGCACGTTATTTACTATTTTGTTCCCTTGATTTGCTAAATTGTGCACGTTATTTACTATTTAGTTCCATCGATTTGTTAAATTGTGCACGTTATTTACTATTCCGTTCCCTTGATTTGCTCAATTGTGCACGTTATTTGCTATTTAGTTCCCACGATTTGTTAAATTGTGCACGTTATTTACTATTTAGTTCCCACGATTTGTTAAATTGTGTGCACGATTTACTATTTTGTTCCCTCGATTTATAAATGGTGTGCATGATTTAGCAAATTGGGCGAACAAATTAGTAAATCATACACACAATTTAGCCTATTTTTTTTTCCCTGCATGTCATTTGCGGGTCTCCGTATGCTGAAATCTAAATTGACAAAAAAAAATTATAAAATATAGCATAATTTATTCTAAATGATTTATCGGTGCACATCATTATTGGGTTAAATTCATGTTCCTCGTAATCTTGAATCAGAATATCTTCCTCTTGCAGCATCTCTTCTCTTCTCTGATGACGAGGGCGGGGCAACTTGTCACTCACATGAGATCCACCAATAGCAAACCACCACCATCCAATCAATTCTCCACAGACAAAATCAAGCCCCGCCCTACATTTGTTCTTGTTCCAGAAGCGTTTCACTCGGATAAACGGCACAATAGAGAAGAAAAGACAACACAACTTCTGTTTCTTGCTGACTTTAAATTCCTTTAAAGAAGAAATAAAATTAACACAATTGAAGAATGACATCATGAGATTTATAACTCATCTCAGCACACTTTGAGACATTGTTGAGATCTCTTCTGAAACTCTAGAGGACACGTGACAAAAAATCATATCGTTTTGAATGTTTTACAAGCTCTCATTGCTGTCTAGGGGAATCAACTGAGACTTTGAAGAGACGGAGGTGATTTTTCTTTCCTACGAGGTCCGAGTCCACATGCTTTCAGTGTTTAATTTATCAAATGAACATCAATAAAGCATGTAGCAGTAACTGCTGGCAATGAAATGTGTTTTGCTGGTAATGAACTCTTGTGGGACTCCGAGTCTAAGATTGATTGCATCTTTAAAACAGACACATGCTGACCAAGCTTTGTCACATTTGCTGATTGACAGCATAGCATGTGGTGTGGTGTAATAAGTTAATTTTTTCTAACGAACAGCTTGCGATATACAGCACATTGGTAGCAAGCCAGAACCAGGGGCAAACGCTGCCAGATCAGGCTTCCTTTAGAGGCAAACATCCTGTGTAGTTTCCAGAAAACTAGCCAGTACTAATACAGTGTAATTTTAGCACCATTTATAGGCCTTTACTCTTAAAATTAAACGTTCTTTATTGGCATTGATGGTTCCATGAAGAACCTTTAACATCAATGGAACCTTTCTAGGTACTTATGCTGGAAAAATGGTCTTTAGATTTTTTAAATGTCTTTTGATGCTTCTTTAATATCACGAAAACCCCCTTATGGTACCTTTATTTTTAAGAGGTATAGTTTTTGTTTAAATTTTGAATTACATTTTATTTTTATTTTTACATTAAGGTTAGTTAATGTTTTGGTAATTTTGCTATGTTTTTTCAATGTCTATATAGTTTTTATTAATTTTTATTTATTAGTCTTAGTTTATTTTGTTTAAACTAAATAAAAAATGAGAAATGCAACTAGCTTAAAACAAAATTATATTATTATTATTATTATTTTTAATTTTAGTTTACGTTTATTTTGCTTCAAGTAACGAAAAACCATAGAAAAAATTTAAAAAATTAAAATTTGTTTTAGTCAATATTCTACAGGGTTGTTGAATGCTTGAATCTGATTGGTTGACGAACATTCTAATCTAAGGCGTGTCATTATTTTCAGGGAAATGCATGGATAAAGTAGTTACAGGCAGGTTTTGACCGCATTACTTGTCCATATCACTTCGCCAAATGATTTCAGTATTTCAAAGGTCTTTACAGCAACAGCAAAAGAACCAAAAACCCAAAACGACACTGACCGAGCAAATGAATATAGTAAATCACAGGATAACACAATAAATTATTTCAATGTTTTTGCCACAAAAAAGCTCTAAAATTACGTTTTGGAATTGGCTACGGAGGCGTGGGATGAGATGCGCAAGAAATTAGTCCTACACACAAGAGTGTTTTAAGAAAAAAAAATCCTGACAAATGTCTTGAAATGCAACATCTGAACATTGTCTTGATGTGTGGTAACATAATAGTTGACTCCGGAACGTTGAATATTAGAAAATAACGCACACCTGAGGCCGCTGCATCACCACCTCGGGTGTGCATTAATTTCTAATAATCCAATGGACCGTCGTCAATTATTCCTTACATAATAATCCTGCATAGACACCAGCTAAATATGGCCTATCTCAAAGGTAGCATACGTGCACCAGGTTTGCTCATTCGATTGGTTCATTTAGATATGAGAGGACAGTAAAGGTGTTGAACTGTCGAGACATCAGACACGTGTAAGTGAACCTCGATTTATCTATCTCTCTCCTCGTCCTGAAATAGAAGCGCATCTGTTGACATTCACGACACATGCATGGCATCCTGTTCGCCCCCGTGTTTTAATCACGGCCGTCGCCCGGCAACATAAACACTGTTATCATCCCGTCTGAAAAAGGAATCGAGAATCGCTCGACAGCTGCCGGTAGCGATGAAGTAACACGACACGCATCTATCCCGGGCACACTCTTCTCCTGACAAGATAACCGGAGTTTACAGAATAGCTGCCATAACCAGAAAGTACAACGACACACAGTGAAGCGGAAGTCAACAAAGAGCGGGAAATGTTTTGGAAAACTGAGCTGGCGTCAGTTTTTAAACCATTTTAATACACTGTAATAGTCTTTTATACAGTGAACATTTTTGTACAAGTATGACATTTAAATTCAGTTTAATCCGTTAATTAGGCCTACATCGTTCCTCTAATTATTTATTTATTATGTGTTCTACTGTGAAGGAGAGATAAACGTGTACAAGAATGGCAAAATGTTGTCTATTTTGAAGTGCTTATTTATTAATGTGTGCCTTCTTTTATTTATGTATTTTGCTCTTACCTCATGCAGAGGTTCTGAGAAAACTAAATGAGATCCAAAGATGTTGTCATGTCCATGTTAAGAGTTAGTTTCATAAATAAGAGACCTCTGGGACAAACATTAGTTTCCAGCAGGATTTTTCTGCAGATCTATCCTGTCCCTTGCATCTATTAAACATTTTGGGTGGTAATGCTTTTAGAAACCAAAATGAGTGCATGTTTAAATAGTTAGCAATGCAATTTGCAAAGCAAACAAAAGTTAAAAGTACAATTAAATGCATTAGCCGCAACACAACAGAAATCCTCCGGACCACAAAGCGGTCGCGTAAACCTGGAAAAACAAACAATAGATTATGCATTTGAGTGAAGTGAATATGTTTTAGATTTAAAGTCAGCATGAAACAGAAGTTGCACTAGTCTCTTATTCCATATTGTGCAAAATATCCAAGCAGGGTTGTGAGGTTTTCACAACAAAACCTGCCCAATTGTTACTCAAAACTAGCCTAATCACGTTTCAGAAGGCCCCCCCCCCGGTAAAATTTGTGTTCCGGGGGTAAAATTCGCGTTTTTGGCGGGGTTCCCCTGGTAAAATTAGCATTCCAGGGGCTAAATATTATGTTATTTGGTGTTGCTTCATGACATGAAAATCAACCCACGGCAACAGTGTTAAAGTAGCAACACTGTATCCAAGTGAAGCGCTTCTGGAACAAGAACAAATGTAGGGCGGGGCTTGATTTTGTTTGTGGGGAATTGATTGGATGGTT
Organism: Anabarilius grahami; assembly: GCA_003731715.1. Lineage (NCBI taxonomy): Eukaryota > Metazoa > Chordata > Actinopteri > Cypriniformes > Xenocyprididae > Anabarilius > Anabarilius grahami. Next base: position 5,116,432 of record RJVU01014363.1, read on the forward strand.
GTGGTTTGATATTGGTGGATCTCATGTGAGTGACAGGTTGCCCCGCCCTCTTCTTCAGAGAAGAGATGAAGCTGCAAGAGGGAGGAGAAGTTATTCTGATTCAAGATTACAAGGAACATGAATTTAACACAATAATGATGTGCACCGATACATCATTTATAATAAATACTGCAATATTCCATTTGAAAAAAATCCGTTTTGATTTCATGGTGAATTTAGGTTTTAGTACTTAATACGTTATGCATTTTCAATCTAGAGTCCCATTGAAAACACTAGTTCCATGAACAACTATCCCTATATTCCTGTTGTTAGCTGCAGAAAATATGAAAAAGTTATCTCTCTCTCTCTCTCTGAGCTGAAGTTTCCATATCCACAACACACATTTTCTCTGACTGAGACATATTGTGATTTTTTTCCATTGCGTCAGAAATCTGGAGTGCATAGTTCCTGTTGGAGGAATGCTGTCTTTATCACGGCTATTAAACACTGTGTTTATTTCTCCAAGTAACAGGGCCGTACACACACATGCGAGCTCTCTGTGACTGGACCAGCACATATTCATCTTCTCTGAACAAATGTGGAGAGTCATGAGCGCTTTCTAAACAGCGTGATTCAAAAAACGGCTATAAAGTTGTCATTTGTTTGAAGCATATTTACATTTGGGAATGCTTCTCAAAATGACCAAATAAATAAATGAGATTTTCCCTGTGACAGGAACCAGAGGCATATTTGCGTCCCAGCATGAATGATTGTGTACAGAGCCCCGTTCAGCATGTTAATGTAGGGCAGTGGGTGTGAAACACATGCCTCTATGTGTTTACATAGTCCTAAAATATACTCAACACAACTATGTGAACGCCAACTATATAGTTGTGTGAGATTTTGTGTTTTGTGTGTTTGAGCATGCGACATTGCACTGCAAAGTTTGTGATATGATGTCACGCTCTGTGGTGTCTTTTAAAAACAAAAAAAATTCAACGTAAAAGAAAAATGCACACACTCTCCAATATCCTGCAACATTGCAAACCTGCAGCCTTAAAGTCACACGTCTTAGAGTTCACCAAACTTGAACTTTGAATCGCAGCAAAATGTGCATGAGCTGGCATTGCTGGTCTCCTGCTTACACATGAATCCTTTATAAATGGAAGTCAACTGAATGAAAAAAATGTAGTGTGACTGCATTCCCCTTAATTTATAATACAACGCAAGTCTGCAGTGTTGCCACAAGGGGTGCTGTAGTGCACATTACTCAAACTCTTCTACATTGTCTTTCAGGTCAACTATATACTGTCATGATGGAGCAACAGTTTGGAGAGAATATTAATGAGTAAGTTAGTCAAAATTAGTTGTTTATATGTAATATAAGTCTCTGGTGTCTCCAGAATGTGTCTGTGAAGCTTCAGCTCAAAATCCCCCACAGATCATTTATTATAGCTTGTCAAATTTGCCCCTATTTGGGTGTGAGCAAAAACACACCATTTTTGTGTGTGTCCCTTTAAATGCAAATGAGCTGCTGCTCCCGCCCCCTTTCCAGAAGAGGGCGGAGCTTTAACAGCTCAACAACAACAAAGCTGGAGAATCTCACGCAGCCAAAATGAGGATTGTCAGTAACGGTGTTCAGCCTTACATTGTTCAAACCGGAGTCGACACTGATGGAGAGACTCAGGAAGAAGTTACAACTTTTAGAATGAAACTGGACGTTTCTGAATGGTTAGTGGATACATTTATGTAGTTGCTGTGGAGTTGATTCAACTCATCCACTAGCATGTGCCGTCATGTTCATCTTTTGAGCAAATCCAGTGTTGAATTGATCCTCGTTTGTGAAGCAGTCCGGCGTAAACTGACGGCATGTCAACAACACTCTACTACAACAACTCTTCCTCTTCTCTAAAGCAGCCCAACATGGCCCCGCCCCCTTTGTTGTGTGTTCTCGGGGGCGGGGTTTATGTAAATATTAGGTTTTGTGATATCACCAACTGATGAAGAAGCTCGATGTAGTCCCTACCAGCCGTTTGTTGTAGTCCTTAAACAGCAATTTCTGTAAATAAAGAAAATATCTCCCTTTGTATTGAACTTTGCGCATCGTAACTTTGCAGATGTTGTTTATGCTCAAACAGCAACATTACACACAAAAAAAGTGAAATCATAATCAAGGACCCCTTTAAAAGCAAGCAGCTTTACACTATTTAACATGGAAAACACCCTCAGTGTCTCTTTTAATTGAATTACAGCTTCAGTTTCTACTCTAAAGCAGCTCTCCAGTGCGTTCATGTTTTTACTCGTGTCTGACCTCGACGGACTGAACAGAAGAAATGAACCAGAGAAGATTTACACCTCAAAGAAGGCGGAGCCTCAGAGCCACACCCACCTACTTTATCATTACCACGGACCAATAGTAGTTTGAAGGTGTTTACCAGCTAGAACAAACTTTTCCACAAAGTTAGCTTTGGCAAGCTGTTTCGAACTCCCGAAGCAAACATTGTTTCGGCCTGATTTTGTTCGAAATGACGTCACACCAGTTCATTCTTCGAAATATATCTGGGCCTTAAGTGTTTGTTTTAATTGCCACTGCTGTCTAACAACAAAACATGAGCACATCCTTCAGCAAGCACTGACAGGGCCCAACATAAAAATTCCCTGTGCTTCCAGTGACCTAACAGGTCAGACTCTCTAAATGTCTTCCAAGTCAGTGACCCTGCAGATTTGGGCAGCTCCTCACCGCTGCAGCTGTTGGGGGGTTTATTAGTGGGTCAAGAGGGTGTACATTTCCAACGACGACCCTCTTCTCTGGGATACTACATCACAGCTGAGGCATGCCAGGACAGCGGCCGAGAGCCACGTCACGGCTGGAATTACATATTGATTGCTTGTTTGCCAGAGTCTTAACAACCAGCTCTGTCAACACCGGCGCTGGATGCTTGCGCGATTTACCTGCTCTGGTAATTTAGACGCAGAAGACGTGTAGAAACCGATGCGGCATTGCCGTGTGCTGATATCATGCAAAGATCGGGAGATGCTACTAAGTGTCATGGCCTTATGGGGAAAGAGAGATGAGGGCCTGCTTGCATGAATTCTGGCTGGATGTGTTACACACACTTGCATGGACACACGATTTTCTGACTTATGAAAATTGCATGCTCTGTATTGGGAATTATGCAATTATGTATTGGGAATTATACTCGGCAGACTTTCTGTTTCTAAATCCGGGTAATATTTTAGAGGACTAAAATAAAGCCCCTCATCAGACCTGGTGGGTGGCGTAAAGTCTGCGTCTTTGGCAAAGGCATGCAAAGATGTACCGAGGTTAGCTCACTGTGCAAGAATGTGTGATTTATTTCCCTTCCACCCTTTTCTTCCCACATCTCCAGCCTACATCAGAGGAATCATCCTACACTCTAAAAAATGCTGGGTTAAAAACAACCCAAGTTGGGTTGAAAATGGACAAACCCAGCGATTGGGTTGTTTTAAATGGGTTAAATGTTTGCCCAACCTGCTGGGTAGTTTTATTTAACCCAAAATTTTTTAAAAAATTACTGTATTTCTTGCTTAAAATGAACCCAAAATTAACATTTATTAATATGTTCAATAAACAAACATTTATTAATACTTTTTTGAATAATATTTAAACAATAAAGATTTATTAAATTGCTTATTAACAAATGCTCATCCTTTTGATTATTATTGTTGCCTCTAGTAATTATGAGTCTGATTTTTAATTTCCAACCTATTTTGGGTTCATTTTAAGCCAGACCTATAGTAATTTGTAAACAATTGTTGGGTTAAATAAAACTACCCAGCAGGTTGGGCAAACATTTAACCCAACTGCTGGGTCAAAACAACCCAATCGCTGGGTTTGTCCATTTTCAACCCAACTTGGGTTGTTTTTAACCCAGCATTTTTTAGAGTGTACCTGAAGGCTAAACGGGTATATTCGCTGTGCAATGAACTAATAGATCTGCATGTGTTTGATCACAGCTCTCTTTTGGAAAAGCATACTTCTCTGACTATTGTGAATACTGTACAGTAATATGTGAACTATGCACTGTATCTAAATTTTATGTGACATATTTACTGTATTTGCCATGTGCAATATATGACACATGTAATGCATTGCATTCAATAATGATTCTGGTATTTGATAAATATAAACTTAAGTGTTATTAAGTAATTATATAATACAATTCTGACCAATACTATTACGGTTGATAAGTATTAGGGTATAATTTTTCATTTATTTAATTGTATTAAATGGCGCTTTTCCACTGCATGGTGCGGCTCAATTTAAGTACCACCTCGGTTGAGGTTCCAAGCGATTATTATCGTACCGATAATAAAATGTGACGTGCAAACACTGCAGATCACTGGCCCTGTTTCCACCTGATATTAAGATATGTTTTGGTCTATCGGATCACAAGTAGAAGAGGGAGACACATTCCCGTTTCCACCTGGTGTTTTAATCTGTCTCTTTTGACCACTTTCTACTACTTCTGTCCTGATTTATTCAAGGGGATTGTCTATGGGTGGGTAAATGTATGGGGTTTTTTTCAGATCTTTTTATCTAATGGGTCATATGAACACGCCCGGAGATGACGGAAAAACATACAGAGAGCATCAGCTTTCGTTTCAGCTCTTACAGCCGCAAGACCAGCCGAACACTGAGAAGAAATCAGGAATGGTGAGAGAACATTGTGCTTGGTACATTTTTCGTCTTCAAATCAAACTTTGGTCTTCAGCTGACAAATTTTAAATCCCGTCTGGCTAGTGCGCTTCCCATAATGTTTACGCGTTAGGTCAGTAGGCAGAAAGTAGACGGTCTTTAGTGACTGTTCAAACACATTCAAGCACGTGAGCTTTTTGCACTTTGAAAGCAATCCGGTCGAATGTGTTTTAGACTACCTCTGGAAGTTTTCAAAAGTAGACAAGCTCAAAATGTTTTACACCTGTATTTGGCATCATTTACCTGTGATCCGATCGACCAGAATTGTCACTACAGCATCATTGGATTTGCGATTCAAGACACCAAACCAAACGGCAGTAGAGGCGGTGAGGTGAGAAATCGAGTCCTCTCAGGAATCAGGTCTCCTTTTACTTTTAATGGGTAGTATTTTTAGCGCCTGATTATAATTCCTAGAAAAGTACGTTATGATTTATATAGTTTAAAATGTGTTATAAATACCATTAATGTCTTGTTTCATATACTATATATACTTTTTTGCTCCCAATATCTTTTTCCAGTTTGTTTTATTATGCAATACATAGGAATTAATTTTATATTTCAAGCATGTTGTTTGTGCACTTAATGTAATAAACATCATGTATTCCTATGTATTGCACTTGATTTCTCATGACAGTGGCACAACAATAACTAAGTCTATAATCCCACACACTTCGAAGCGGTACTAAACTGCAGTGGAAAATCAAACCGAGTTTTGCCACGCAGTGGAAAAGCGCCAAAAGTGAATTTAGACATTACAACATTATAATGTATTGTATGGAAATGGATATTCATTTTGAGATTTGATAAAGGTTACATTGAACAGTGTTATTCCATTTTTAAAATAATTTGATGTTAAAGGTGCAATATGTAAGATTTATGTCCGCTAGAGGTCGCTAGAGGTCTATTCAAAGCAAAGGCGTAGCTTGATGACGCCAAGTTTGAGTGGGGATTCTTGGGACATGTGATCTTCACCTCACAGCTGGTGGAAAAGAATCGGGATAGGACTCGGGAAGAAATCATGTTCATGGATGTGATTATTAACGTTACTGTAGTATGAAGCAGAGCAGGTTGAGTGTTGTGGAGCTGAACGAGGAGCTGGAGCGATTGATCAACACACGCCTCACGAGCAGCGGGACTTTTATTATGCCACAGTCGCCGGTGCCGCTTCCGCTTTTCCGGTCATGAGTATGAGGTAACGCAGCGCTGTTTATCATATTAGATACATCTGAGTGTGTTGAAAATGATGTTATAACGTTACTCTGTGCGTTCGCTCGACGGCTGCTGTGAGACACTGTTACACACTGCAGTAAGAGAGATCGATTTTAATATCATATTAAATGCTGGATGGTTTGTGTTGATAAATGACATGCAATTAATTTTAAAACGTATTGAATGATGGAGAAAATTCTGTATTACTGTTACTAAAAATAAAGCTGCATCTGATTATGCTATGTTTGCTACTTGACAAAATAGTGTTTTTCTCTGAGGCGTGGTAAAGCATGGTACTCGCAGTAAATCAAGAAAATTAGATGTAAACAATAAGACTAAACGTGTTGAGCGATATAACAATAATTAGCTTTCTGTCTATAAATATATCAAAACAGTTGTTCCCTTGTCTATTAAAACATGTAAATATTAAAGTGTCTTTGGTGTTTTCATGGTTTCTACAAAATAAAAACCGGAAACCGAGGGTAACGCGGGTATGACGCCATTGACAGGCGACTCCTCACACGTCCCGGAGCCTTGGGTAAAATTGCAATTTTCTCACGATTTACAAATAGTTGCAAACATTTGGGATATTGTAGGTACTAAAGTGAACAAAATATATAACTGGCCTAGTGGTTTTTGGATATTTTACAGCAAAAATATTACATATTGCACCTTTAATTGTGATGTTATTTATAGCTAAAAAAAAAAACTGCCCATAAAGTAAGAGATGGCAGCATAAAGGTCACATGCTTCATAAATGCGTCTGCATAACTCTCTACTGGTATATTAGATTTCTTTGTTTGAAGCATTTATTTCTGCTTATGTGCTCAGTTTCACATTCTACTAAAAAAGAAGGTACAGTGAGGTATTCAGTAAGCTAGTTTTCCATTCCAAACACAGCAAGATACTCCAAAAGAGCATGTCAGGTTCTCTAGCACTTCAGCAGTTGCTAGGGAGATTGTGTGATGTTAGTCTACTGCCATCTAGTGCTTGTTATTGGTTCTACATTCAGTTTTGCAAAGAAAAAACAATTCACGTGACAATTTTTTATTACTGTCCTCTGTTGCTGGGCAGCATGTATTGAGTGTGTGCGTGTGCGTGTGTGTGTGTGTGTGAGAGAATTAGCACCTGTGTTCCCTCAAGTCTGCACAGCACACATTCAGGCAATTATCATATTTATCATTTTTAGAAGTGTGGATCAGTTTATAATTGCATGTGTGTGTCTGTAGGGGCTATGCTAAGATCCCTGGCAGTCATCCAGCAGTCAGTGTCATTGTTCCTGCATTAAAGATGTAGTATTTTCCCTCAACACCGAAACACCGTACAGAAATAGCTACCCTACTCACACACCTATTTACAGCACTGCAGTCATACACACAACTTTGGACAAACAGAAACGTGCAGGCTGGTCAGCGAAAAGCCCCTCAATTAAAATTGGTACATGAACCCGTCGGGTCCTAATTTGCTTTCTCGAGTTTCACTGATCTGGCAACCTGCGCAACCTTGAAAAATGTCACTGCACCATTGCAGCCAGCCAATAGGGAGATGGTGGAGGGAGAAAGGCAAAGTTGAAACTGCATCTTGGTATATAACAAACAAACAACACTTAAAGGGACAGTTCAACCAATTTAAAATTCTGTCATCATTACTTGCTCCTGCATGTGAAACTCAAAAGAACAACTTTGGACCCCACTGACATTAATTGTATGAAAACAAAAATGCTGCAAATGAATTTTATTATTTTTCAAAATATCTTGAGGGTGAGTAAATGTGAGTAAATTTTCATTCTTCGATTAACTGTCTATTTAATTTGTTAGCAAACGCCTTAAGCTGCGATCCAATTTACTGTTGTTTGGCGAATTTTTAAGGGGCGAAATCCGGTCCACACAGTCGGGAATTTTACACGCGGGCGAAAGATTTCCCCATGCAGACGGTTTCATTCGCCGCACCTTTATTCTGCAGTTTAATCGACGGTTTTAGCACTTTACGCATGTTTACATATGCATCTGAACACATAATGGATTCTATCTATCCCAATTTTGATGTCAGTATGGATGATTAACGGCAAAAAACGTTTTTTGGCCTGCATAATTTTGCCGAAATGTCGCTAATGTGACTTCGTTTTTATGCTGCAGTTAAATGAAAGTTTTAGCACTTTACATATCTTTGCATATACATCTGTTATAGAGAAACGGCCACATAATATATTAAATCTATATGCCGTTGTGTTTTCAGTAGCCTACAAGGATAATTAACAGCCAATGATTGACAATGGAATTTTTTTTGCATGCTAAACTTCGCCGAAATTTCGCTAATGTGACCGCATTTTTATGCTGGAGTTTAATGAATGTTTTAGCACTTTATAAATGTTTACGTATGCATCTGTCACAGAGAAATTGACACATATTCATTCTATCCCAGCATTGATGATTAATAGCTAATGATTGAAAATTGACTTTTTTTCGTCAGTGAAACTTCGCCGAAATTTCGCTAATGTGACCGCACCTTTATGCTGCAGTTTAACGAATGTTTTAGCACTGTACATATCTTTACATATACATATGTTATAGAGAAACAGCCACATAATATATTAAATCTATGCCGTTGTGTTTTCAGTAGCCTACAAGGATAATTAACAGCCAATGATTGACAATGGAATTTTTTTTGCACGCTAAACTTCGCCGAAATTTCGCTAATGTGACCGCATTTTTATGCTGGAGTTTAATTAATGTTTTAGCACTTTATATATGTTTACATATGAGAAATGGACACATATTCATTCTATCCCAGTATTGATGATTAATGGCTAATGATTGAAAATTGACTTTTTTTCATCAGTGAAACTTTCGCTAATATGATCGCACCTTTATTCCGCAGTTTAATCAAAGATTTTAGCACTTTATGTATGTTTACATTTGCATCTGTAATAGATAAATGGACAAATAAAGGATTCAATCTATCCCATCATGATTTCAGTATATGGATGATTAATGGCCAATGATGGGAAATTGACTTTTTGTCTGCGAAACTTTCGCTAAAATATCGTTAATGTGACCGCACCTTTATTCTGCAGTTTAACGAACGTTTTAGTATGTTTACATATGCATCTGAACACATAATGGATTCTATCTATCCCATCATGATGTCAGTATGGATAATTAACGGAAAAGAACCTTCTTTTGTCTGCAAAAATGTTGCCGAAATGTTGCTAATGTGGCATTTTTATGCAGCAATTAAACTAAGGTTTTAGCTCTTTACATATGTTTACATCTGTCATGTCATGATTTCATTAGTCTAAATGGATGATTAACTGCCAATGATTGACAATGGAACTTTTTTTGCACGCTAAACTTCGCTGAAATTTCGCAAATGTGACCGCATTTTTATGCTGGAGTTTAATGAATGTTTTAGCACTTTATATATGTTTACATATGAGAAATGGACACATATTCATTCTATCCCAGTATTGATGATTAATGGCTAATGATTGAAAATTGACTTTTTTTCATCAGTGAAACTTTCGCTAATATGATCGCACCTTTATTCCGCAGTTTAATCAAAGATTTTAGCACTTTATGTATGTTTACATTTGCATCTGTAATAGATAAATGGACAAATAAAGGATTCAATCTATCCCATCATGATTTCAGTATATGGATGGTTAATGGCCAATGATGGGAAATGGACTTTTTGTCTGCGAAACTTTCGCTAAAATATCGTTAATGTGACCGCACCTTTATTCTGCAGTTTAACGAACGTTTTAGTATGTTTACACATGCATCTGAACACATAATGGATTCTATCTATCCCATCATGATGTCAGTATGAATGATTAACGGAAAATAACCTTCTTTTGTCTGCAAAAATGTTGCCGAAATGTTGCTAATGTGGCATTTTTATGCAGCAATTAAACTAAGGTTTTAGCTCTTTACATATGTTTACATCTGTCATGTCATGATTTCATTAGTCTAAATGGATGATTAACTGCCAATGATTGACAATGCAACCATTTTTGCTCGCTAAACTTCGCCGAAATATCGCTAATGTGACTGCATTTTTTATGCTGGAGTTTAACAAATGTTTTAGCACTTTACATATGTTTACGTATGAGAAATGGACACATATTCATTCTATCCCAGTATTGATGATTAATGGCTAATGATGCTAATTATGCAAATTTTTCGTCAATGAAAATGCAAAATTTCGCTAATGTGACCGCACAATTTAAGTAAGGTTTTAGCACTTTACATATCTTTATGTGTGCATCTGAACACATAATGGATGTGATCTATCAAATAATATTGTCAGTTTGAATAATTAGCGGCTATGCTTGACCTTTTTTGTCCAATTTCATTATTGTGATGCACCTTCCTGCTGCAGATTAACTGTTTTAGCACTATATGCATCTTAGAGAAACGGATGGATTTGATTTATCTGGCCATGGTTTCAGTAGGTTATGGATGATTAATGGCTAATGATTGATGCATGATGTCTAACGCCGATTGATTCAAGGACAAACTGTTCTTTTGTTAAACCGAGTGTGATGTGCTAGCAGTGAGTCAACATGGACTTCCCATGGACTTCCCAGTGACAGGACACAGATCATGTGCGTGATAATGAGCCATTACATAAGCAATGATGATGCCTATAGTAAGCAGAGAAGTCGGTCGAAAGAAACTACAGCTCCTTTGTTGATTGCAAAACACACACACACACACACACACAAACCGCGCGCGTATAGGAGCTCTTCCCTCTGCGCGCGGCGCTGGCCCCATCGGTGGCCGCATAGTTGTCTGATGAGTCAGGAATGTGGTTGCATGCCTTACACATGAGCTATTACTGAACACAGGCCTCAGTAGAGCACAGCCAGTGCGCTCATTCAGAGACAGGGAGGGAGGGAGCGAGAGAGAGAGAAGAGAGAGAGGGAGGAGGCGCAACATTAGAGAGGCAGGAGCGCTCGGAGTCAAAGTCAGAAGTGAAAAGGCGCACGAGAGGAAAGAGTGCGGCTGCGGTAGCAGCTGAAACACAAAGGCCTTTTCATCCCCTTCCCTGCATCTGATACTAGCGCTCATCTGAGCTGCGGGTGGATTGTGTAGATTTTCTGCAGGCTTGCCTGGATGCCCGTTGACTTGGTGATCCCTCCTCCGCTGTGGACAGACATGCACGAGAGCGAGATGAGGCTGAAGATGCGCGTCAGGCGCATCAAGGAAGGGCGAGATCTGAGAGGTGAGTTGGAAAGAGAGTCACTTGGAGAGTGTGTGCTTGTGGGATTTAGATGCATACAGTAAGCTTTTGCATGCACCTTTTGGTTATTTTGTGATTCACCTGCCCTTAATTTGTACTTTGCCCCTCTGTTAGTGTAGTTATGAGAGTGCATCATGTGGTTTTTAGTATGTGTGCATATGTGTATGTGCAAGTGTGTCTCCCATTCGCTTCGTGTTATTGCATCTCAGTGACCTCCTTCTGATGTTTGGACATCAATAACAAGTGGCTTCAGGGTGAGCGTGTCGATTTTTAGTTACCTGCCTTCATGGGTTTCTATCTTTGACTTGATTTAAATACATGGCCATTCATTGTGAGCAAACCGAAAGTGAATGCAAACAGGAGTTAATATCCCTTAGAATATATAANAAATATATATTTAAAAAAAATGAAATCAATTGAAATAATTATAATAACAATAATTATATTAATAATTATATTGGTATTAATTATTAATTACAAATACATTATATATGACAAAAATAAAAATATAATTTATGTATTATTAATTATTACATATTCATTAATTCTGTAATAATTATATCAATTAAAATCAAATAATTATTCACTACAAATGATTAGAATATCACATTAAATATTTAAATATAAAGAAAACCATAAAACGTGATTTGAGTATTTACATAACTGTTGTGTTATATATATAAGAGGAGACAGAAACTTTGTCCTTTTTTAAGGTCTCTGTCACTGATATTTCATGCATCTTAATATTGGCTAGTATTTGAACTTTTTTCATAAAAAAAAGAAAATTGTGGGTATTACATATGTGTTATTTGATGAACTGTCATCTATTTTAATCCAACACCTCTCATGTTTCATATTTAGAGTTTGCCAATACAAAAGTTCAGGTGAAGATTTGCAAAACTATTTCAGCAGGTTGTAATTACCTTCAATCTATCATGCGCTGACATCAACAGCAGAAGTATGGAAACCTGACGACTGTGAGATTTGAAATATGAAATTGTGTCATACCATCAATCTGAATGTGTCTGAACTTGCTGGAGTATCATGTCCCCCTGAACAAATTTAGCATGCTTTTTGTAAGCTCCTGCTAAGCAAGGCCCTAAATACTACATATCTGTATTTAGCCCTCACACACACACTCACTGTGCTGCTTTTTCCTAAATCCAAATTCAAAAGCTGTAATATTTGTGGACACAGAGCTGACTTGAGCTGAATAATGACAGTATTGTCCTTGTAGAGCAGCTTTACTCCTGAATTTATTTCAGAATTGATGATTTCTGCAATGCTGACACTGTTATTTTCCGGCTTTGACAGAATATGCATTATACACTAAAATTGCTGGGTTAAAACGACCCAATCACTGGGCTTGTCCATTTTCAACCCAACTTGGGTTGTTTTTAACCCAGCATTTTTAGAGTATATAAATGTGACTTGACTTGGCTATTTCAAACCAGATGTTCAGGAAAACCCAAACAAATTTTTGTGGATGTCACCACTAAGTAGAAATAGAAAGATTGAAATTGTATTTTCATGTAAAACACAGTCCAGTAATCTTTCATTACAACTTGTTACAGTGTAATGTAATTACAGCCAAGTTTTTCCTATGCAAACACTTTTTGCACTTTATGCAAAACAAAACGTGTAATTTGTTAATCTACACTAAAATCAGTAATGAAGTCATTTTTATCTCAGCAAGCCGCATGTCATGCAACAACCCTTGAGCGGATTTGCTCCGCCCGTCTGTCCGACAGCCTCAGGACACGCTGACATCATGCATATGGAATGTTAGCCGTCAGGACGGCCAACCAGGTCTGCACTAATTCAATTTATGTCTATTTTTCATGCTTCTTTTTCTGCATGGGCTGTGAGACTGGAAACTGGCTTTCCTTTTGGGCTGTGATGTCATAAAGCAGGCCAATCAGTCCTGGGATGTCAAAACCTCATGTCAGAGCATGTTCGCCTCGTCTGGTGCCGGTGCACCGGGTGCTAGTCAAAACTTCTGGGGTGCATGTGTGTGCGAGAAGAGGCCACCCGCGTGTTGAGCAATGATGTCATCCTGCTTGGCGGTTGCTTTTAATAGCTGGAAACAGGCAGGCCTTGAGCTGGGCCTTAAAGGAACAGGCGCCCTGCTTTTAAACAAAGCACGCACTTTGCTGATTTCAAGAATATTCAGCTTGCTTTTTTATGTAATCAAAAGTAACTTTCGCCCTGAGTGGGTATTTTAAAACAACTTCCTGATAGCTTGTTAAACTCTTAGCATGAAGTCAATGGCCTGAGTTTACACCGGTGTAATATGAGTAACATTGGCACTTTTTTTCCGTGACAAGAGCGGGTCATGATGTCATTTGTGACTCATGTGAAAAGGTCTTTTAAACAGGTCTGTTTGGTTTGACTCACACAGCATGATGAATGATGTCATGTGAACATTACGTTGAAAAGTCCAGAACTCTTTATCTGCTGTGAATGAGAGAGTGAACTGGGTTAGTGAATGTATGTATTGGATGGATGAATGGATATATGGATGGATGGATGGATGGATGGATGGATAAACAAATGAGAGATATGCCTTTGTGTCAACCTTCACATGCATCAGACTCTTACTTCATGCCTATGAACTCATCTGCTTTTTATCCTTCATATTCAAACATTTAATTTATTTTCTCTCTTTCTCTTCCTGTTTCATAATACAGTCATTCTCCCATCTTGATTTGCATGTGCCTGTATGTCTCAGACAAACGATCCAGGCAAACTCAAACACTAATTCAAAGCGATGTCATCGCCCTGTCTGCTGGCTTTTCTCGGAGCCTGGAGTAAAATGTCCAAGATTAGACGAGCGAGTATTTACGAGAATTGGCATTTACAGCTAAACAGGATGCAGTTTCTTTTTTGTCTTTGTTCATTTTAATAATTACACAATCACATTGTGTATTTGAGGTCATCGGTGGCTAAAGCAAATAAAAGAGGCTTCATTAGAAACCCCAAATAAATACTGAGGTCATTACATTGGTGTGAATGTGTGTTATGTACATATGAGTTGTGTGCAACTGTTTTTCATTGACTGAACCTGTTTGTCAAGCTGCTTTGGAATGATATTTATTATGTGGAATGTACTAAAATGTTTATCCTATATTATAATACTGGTTAGAAAAAAGTTAGGCTGTTAACTAAATGCAAATTGATTATTTTCTAGATGACATTTGTTTATTAAATGTAGCACAATGACATATAACATCCGAAAGTCTATAATATTGGGGGTCCTTGGCATTAAAGCGTGCTCTAAGGTTTAGAAACTGGAATTATTTCACAATGAAAGCGTGTGTGTGTGTGTATGTGCTTCCTCTGAGTTCTGGTTGGGTGTCAGTGATCCTGTGGCCTGCCTCATTCCCACTGTGTGCTGCTGGGAGAGGAGATGAGGTCATACAGGAAGCAGGAGACCGGAGAACCAGACACTGACACCCTATCTGCCTTGTAAAGTGGCATGGCTCGGCTTTCACCACTCCATTGGTTTTCTCATTTCCTTTTCAAAGAGGGGGTTCGCCGCTCTCACAGCCCAGCAGTAGCGTAGACCGATATTTGTTGGTTACAAAATGGTTTGCTTAAGTGAAAAAGTAAACATTGGTTCAGAGAGTGTACAAATCTACCGCGGTATTCCTCTTCCTGGTGGAGGGTCATCTACTGTACACTGAGTGTGCTGGATACGCTTGTGCAGCTTAAGCAGAATTTAAATGGCAGGATGTTTCTGCTTTGGCGGAAAGGCTTTTTGGCCCCTGTGGAGTTTGTGTTTGGGGTTCATGTGTAATTCGGTCAGTTAGGATGTTTGGAAACCCCCTTCATTGTACTATTATTCCATTCTTACTGTAAGTGATTGAGTTTGCAGCAAACTGTGTGTGTGTGTGTTTGTGTGTGTGTGTAAGAACAATGGGTCTCATTGTCTAACCATTCAAATTCACAAACAAATCATGATTCATCAATAGCTTTCATTCTAAATTTTATTCTAAATTTATGAAAAAATGCAGGAACAACTGAAACCACACGCACACAAAAATCACATACTCTGAATGGTCGTATAAACGTGTTAAGATGAAATTTTATACGTACATATTTCATCACTTTTTTATATATATATACAAACATACATTTACTGTAGATATGCAGTAAAAGAGTAAGAAGAGGTGTGTTATAGCTCGAGCTGAACATGCATATGTTCAGCTGGCTAATCAGAGGTCTGTAATCTGGATCTGTATTAAAGGTGTTTATTGTGTTTGAACTTGTTTTAAGTTTTGTTTTGAGGATGGCACTCTTGGCATTGCATAAGGATCTTGCTGTGCGTCCTAGAGAGCGTGCATAAGGATCTTGCTGTGCGTCCTAGAGAGCGTCATGTTTGCTGAGAGCAACGAAAGGACAGGGTGTGCGGAAAGCCCTTATATGGGCATGGTTTGGGCGTGTTTTCTGCTAATTTCTAACCTTGCTAATTTAGAATACTCCAAATTCATTCAATCCACACAATTATTAGTGAATGAGACCCAATGTACGTACACTTTAAGAAATGATGGGTTAAAAACAACCCAAGTTGGGTTGAAATGGTTATTTCACCTTTTGATTATTATTGTTGCCTCTAGTAATTATATGTCTGATTTTTAATTTCCAACCTATTTTGGGTTCATTTTGAGCCAGACATATAGTCATTTTTAAACAATAGTTGGGTTAAATAAAACTGCCCAGCACATTGGGCAAACATTTTACCCAACCGCTAGGTTAAAACAACCTATTGGCAGGGTTAAAACAACCCAATCACTGGGTTAAAACAACCCATTCGCTGGGCTAAAACAACCCATTCGCTGGGTTAAAATATCCCAATTGCTTAGTTAAAACAATCCAATCACTGGGTTAAAACAACCCATTCGCTGGATTAAAATATCCCAATCGCTTGGTTAAAACAATCCAATCACTGGGTTAAAACAACCCATTCGCTGGGTTAAAATATCCCAATCGCTTAGTTAAAACAATCCAATCACTGGGTTAAAACAACCCATTCGCTGGGTTAAAATATCCCAATCGCTTGGTTAAAACAATCCAATCACTGGGTTAAAACAACCCATTCGCTGCGTTTGTCCATTTTCAACCCAACTTGGGTTGCTTTTAACCCAGCATTATTTAGAGTGTACATACAAGGGGAATAATACATTTTATGGTTGCTGCAATGTTGGTTTGCCCTAAATGTTTTCGCATACATGTGGTGCTGAATCAAATAAGATTATAGTTCTCTTTTTCTCTGTACCCTTTCAGGTGGCTTTGCAGCTTTCTCTTCCTGTTTTCCTGACCTGTGTGAGAGTAAACCAGCCACTATTCTACCTCTCAGCCTGTCCCAACCCTGCTTACCTGTGGCCAACATCGGTCCGACCCGCATCCTGCCCCACCTGTACTTGGGCTCTCAAAGAGACGTCCTCAATAAGGTTGGTAGAACTCAAAAAAAATGTCTGGGGTTTTCAGAAGGGGAAGTCATCATAGTTGGGTAAACTTCTAGAGTGGTGAACAGAAAATGCAATTTACAAAAAAAAATTGGCAAAAGAGGGAAAATATTGCGAGAGAAAATTTACAGTCAGGAAATGTTTTCATTGTGTGACACAAAATAATTCCTATTGTGAAGACATAACAAATTCATGAGGCTTCATCAGATAACCAGGAATAGTTTTCTTTTACCTGGAGGGTGTTTGCACATACCTTGAAATGAGTGAATTGTAGCATATCTCATCACTTACTTAGATAACAGTCAGCTGAATGCATTCCAGAAAAAAAACTTTCATTGATGTTGGGTTTGACTT
Organism: Anabarilius grahami; assembly: GCA_003731715.1. Lineage (NCBI taxonomy): Eukaryota > Metazoa > Chordata > Actinopteri > Cypriniformes > Xenocyprididae > Anabarilius > Anabarilius grahami. Next base: position 5,133,424 of record RJVU01014363.1, read on the forward strand.
AAATGTTAGCCCTGTCAAGTTGACATGACACTCACCACCAAAACATTTTCTCTTGACATTTTATCTTTCTACATATTTCTCATTTACAAAAGCTTTAGCGTGCATGACAGACAGACTCAGATACAGCTGCTCAAGGAAGATGTCGGAAACTGTCTGTGGAATTCTTCGGAATTAGTTTGTCGGCATGAATTTATGCAAAACGTCCATCTTTTAACAGGAACTGATGACTCAGAATGGAATCACATATGTCTTGAACGCCAGCAACACCTGTCCCAAACCCGACTTCATCAGCGACAACCACTTCATGCGCATTCCCGTCAATGACAGCTACTGTGAGAAGCTGCTTCCTTGGTTGGACAAAACCAACGAGTTCATTGGTAAGAATGTCAGACTCTGTGGTTTGCTGAATGGGTATTCTAGAAGGCAAGTTAAGAGTTAGCACCTCAAAGGTTTGAGGTTTGGTTAACACAAGCCATCTGTGCATCAGCATTTGAGGGAGGTATGAGTGATGTCAGCATTTGAGGTGGGCGAATGAGATTACCTCATGCTTTGTGTGCAGTTTAACAGTGGAACTGCTTTTGACCAGTTTGCTGTTTCTCTCTATCCACAGACAAAGCCAAGGTGTCAAACTGCAGAGTCATCGTCCATTGCTTGGCTGGCATATCCCGCTCTGCGACCATTGCCATTGCCTACATCATGAAAACCATGGGCCTGTCTTCAGATGATGCCTACAGGTAACCGCAGCTCTTTGGATGTTCAGATACTCTATGGACTTCCGAAAAGACTAGCATAGTTCAAGACCCAAGGTTGCTCCTGGTCTAGCTGGTGGAACTGGTATTGTTTACTAACCAAAAATGCAGATTAAGTAGCCTGTGAAGAACACCAGCATCCCATGATGGGGAACCCTTAGATTGTTTGCATCAAATGGAATATGGCATCTAGCATATGTTGTGTTTGGATCATGGTCCCCATTAGGAGATGCTGGAATTCTTAACTGGCTTAATCAGCAAGCCTTCATTGGTCAGCTTTCCTGTAGCTCAGTGGTTAGAGCATGGCACTAGCAATGCCAAGGTCATGGGTTCGATCCCAGGGATTGCACATACTCCGATACAAATGTATAGTATAATGCAATGTAAGTCGCTTTNTCAAATGGAATATGGCATCTAGCATATGTTGTGTTTGGATCATGGTCCCCATTAGGAGATGCTGGAATTCTTGGAAAACTGGCTTAATCAGCAAGCCTTCATTGGTCAGCCATGCTGTTTACCGGTCTATGTTGGTCCACCAGCTAGACCAAGACCAGACCAGCAATTGAATTAATGTTTCTAGTAGGGCTGTTAAAATTCTTAATCTAATCGCAAATTAATCGCACATCAAATTTGGCTGAGAAATTACCCCCCAAAAGATAATTTAATCATCCCTTTAATGCTTTTTTATTAACATGGAATATAATTTTTTAAATTTTTTTTTTAATGAAATGATACTCTAAATAAGAAACTAAATGATAAATGTCTAAATGAGTAAGTCATTTATTTATTCGATTCGTTCAAATGGCTGATTCACTCAGGAATGAAGTAAATGGCTCTCTTTATGAATGGGCCATTGAATCATTGATTCACCCCATTGATTCGTTCAAAACACAAATTAATTGTTTTGCTCCGAGACGCAATCATTCTGCTGTGGCTTTATATGTAATATTTTCGTTGACAAAATTGACAATATTGTGTCTAAAATATAACACAATATCAACTTATTTATTGAAGTGCTGTATAATATCAGTATCACATTTGCACTCATGCTAATGGGAACAAAAACATCACTTGTGTGATATTAACTATATCATATGATATAAATATGAGACCAAAAATCATACAGGGGCTTTTTTGCGCTAATATCTTGAATTTTAGGATTATTCTAACTGCATTCTATAGGCTCCATCACATAGCTTCATGTTCATCACCAATCAACTGTTTAAAATGTCAGACGACCTGCATAGGTCTGGGACAGGGCGGGTGCATTAAATGCGTTAATAATTTGAATGCATTACTTTTTCCATAACTAATTAATTAAATTAATGCATTAAATCAACAGCCCTAGTTTACAGACATGACTTGAGTCTTATAAGAATGGGAAACCAGTTGTTTTCGGGCATTAAATAAAAATTTTTCATTTCTGACATTCCTGTAGGTTTGTGAAGGACCGTCGCCCATCAATATCTCCGAATTTCAACTTCTTGGGTCAGCTGCTGGAGTTCGAGAGAGGCTTGCAGATGAAGAAGAGTCTACCTTGCGACCCCATAAGGTTAGCAGGGAAAGCAACTGAAGAGGTGGCAGAGGTCCGAAAGATGGAGAGCGATCACTGTGACCAGAGGACTCCACACACTACAGAGATCACCGTAAAGCCTCCATCGCCTACCTCATTGCAGAAAGACCTAAGCTCCCTTCACCTGTCCACCGAACGAATCCTTCAAAACAAACGGCTCAAGTGCTCCTTCTCCCTTGACATCAAGTCTGTCTACTCCTCGAGGCAAAACCAGCAATCTTCTCCAAACTTCTCATCGTCAGACTCTGAAAACATACCCAAACTCTGCAGACTCGACAGCCTAAAAAACAGTCAGTACCCTTCGACGGAGTCACAGTGTACTGCTGTGACTAACAAGTCCAGAACGAGGTGGGAAAACGGTGGCTTGGAGAGGTTATCCGCCACCACTCTTTCCCTCAATCTGAAGCAGGGTAACTGCGGGCCAAGACCCCAGGATCCCATTTGCGAGACCAACTTGAAGGCGCCTTCTTTCCTCAGCTTGCCGCTGGGTACGTCTGCTACTTGGACCACGCATAGAGGCTCGAATCAAGCCACCACCCCTATCACACCCACGGGTGACTGCCCTTGGTTCTTAGGCGCTAATTTGGCACCATCTGGTACTGCTACTGGGAGCTCCGTGCACTTTGGCAGCGGTCCTGCCTACACGGCTTACAGTTGCAGTGGCCAAGCTGGCACCTCCAAGCCCAGCGTACACCGAAGGGACGAGACACAGGAGCCACGGGACTTTCAGAACAGCTGGCTCGAGGATGGGAAAACGGTAGTTTGCAGTGTATCGCAAGTGGACACTAAGTACAAGCGCCGCAGCTGCCAGATGGAGTTTGAAGAGGGTATTAACACAACACAAAGCAGCGAGGAATTTGGGAAGCTGGGCAAGCAATCCAGTTTCTCTGGTAGCATGGAGGTCATCGAGGTATCATGACAAAGATGAAAATCTAACACGAAGGCAATAACTCTGTTGTTAAAGAGCTTTGCGTTTAAGAGGGACTCATATCTGCCCCCTTTTTCAAGCTAAGGTTGGAAGGGGGGAGTTGAGGAAATATATTGGGTATGAAAGGATACACATTGGTTTGGCAAAAAGCCAAGTTTCTGGCATGATACCAGTGTTTTTTAAAGGAGCTTATAGACTGCATTATATGCACTCACACCAAAGAACTCACGGAGTGACCATTTTCTGGCACGTCACCCTAAGGTACACTCAAAATGAAGGAGAACGGATGGAGGATATTCTTCTAGCATGACCATACAAAGATACTAAACATGAAAGAATGAAATGAGTGCGTGTGTGTGTGTGTGTTTATGCTGGTTTTGATGCAAATTAGGGCAGCCGCACTTAACGGTGACTGTGGGAACTGAATGTATGCCCAACTTTGAGAAGATGCTGTGCGACATTTATTTTTTGTCATTGCCCAATTTTCTATTTAACTATAAATTGAGTAAAGAAGGGCAGATGCATTCAATAATGTCACTATTCAGTATTATACATTTTATCCACAATGTAATAAAAGAGTGAAAATATGAAGTGTATGTTTAAACTGAGATACTCTCAGACCTACTACTGTGCACTGAGCATGCTCAGAATGGCTGGCTACCTACAAACAGACAAGCTGCTTCCGGTGGCACTATGTACTAAGCTGTAAATCTAGACAATTTGCATATATGTGTAAAGGAATATTTCGATTTTAATGGTCTATTTAAAGTTTCATGCATTTGTTGCTTTAATTTATTGTATTGGTTTCATTCTGGCAATGAGCAATAATATATTATTTGAAAGCTTTTCATTCTTTGTCTGAGTCTCTGATGCAAATACATCACAAACACGAACATTTATAATGGCTTTAAATTGAAGAACTACAAACTCACACGTTTATTTGTATGTATTATCATATTTTTCTCTGAATTAAATTTGTCCCAAAAGTAAGCAAGTTTGCTCACACGCACACCTACTCTCTCTCTCTCTCTCTCTCTCTCTCTATATATATATATATATATATACACTGCCCTCCAAAAGTTTGGAAACTCCCCTGGCAAAGTGTGGTTTTGGACGATATCAGCATAAATCCTTATCATTATTTGGTGCTAATACATTAACATAACTTGACATTATCATTGAAGACCAGCAATAATAATTTTCATTTTGATTACATAATAATGGCAGTATATACAAGTCAAAGTCAGACATGCCCCTTTCCCAGCTGTGATGGCTGGTGACTGGATTCAACTTGGCTTAGGTTTGTAACAGATTTTTGGGTCAGCACACCTTAATAGCTTCAACAATTGATTGCCAATTAAGTTTACAATGCAATGAACCAATCAGAACCCAGTTTAGGTCAGATAGCTGCTAATGGTGGACATTTTGATGAATCGAAAATTTTTGTTTTTTCTATGTATAAACTGTTTATGTAATAAAATATGTTTTCGTAGTTTGTGGTGTGCAAAATTATCACAAATTAAAAAGGATTCATGCCAATATTGTCTAAAACCCCACTTTTCTAGGGCGTTTCCAAACTTTTGGAGTGCAGTGAATATATGTGTGTGTATATATATATATATATATATTAAGACTTCAGATGCAAAAAGCCTCTAAGTCCATCTGATGGTTTTCTTTAAAATTAGCATTTTAAAGAACACACACACGATAGATAGATAGATAGATAGATAGATAGATAGATAGATAGATAGATAGATAGATAGATAGATAGATAGATAGATAGATAGATAGATAGATACCTTAAATGTCAACCATTTAAAACAAGTAAAATTTAAACAAAAACATCTGAATAACAGACAGACATCAAAGCTGAATTAAGAACTCTTTATTTTTTATTGCCAACATTGAAGACACCTGATGATGACAAGCAGAATCACTGAAAGAAAGAGAAACACAAGAATTAACAGAGGTTTAGATTCAGATTTATTTGATCATCATTATGGTGATCAGTGTTTCATTTAGTTGGGCAGTTTGACTCTTTGCTTTTTGTGTCCGTTTGTGGTTTTTGTAATGGTGTTTGCTAATTTCACACATTTTAAATGTCTGACTTTTAAAGACTTAATTTGATTAATTCAAACTCAATTCGTATATTAATAATCTACAATTTTATTGAGGAGATATTTATTGAGGAGAGAGATGTTTATTGAGCATATTACTTTTTACAGTGTAAATAGATAGATAGATAGATAGATAGATAGATAGATAGATAGATAGATAGATAGATAGATAGATAGATAGATAGATAGATAGATAGATAGATTTAAAAGCATTTAAGACCAAAAAAGCATAACACAATTGACTCTTGCCACATGTAAATATGATGCATACAAAGGATTTGCAATGAATCATTACCACTTCATTACACTAATGCTGAATATGACTGACAAAAGGCTGAGAAGGGCCTCTTTGCAGACTGAGACAACAATAACCTACAACGGATTACAGCGCTGAGGTTAATTTCCAAATATTAAAGTTGCAATCAACATCTAAATCTAATTGTGTGTAAGTGACGTTCATTACTAAGTGTTAGAGTCTGTTGTGGAAGGTGTTGTTTGGAGGAGACAGATTTGTGATGCTTTGTTATAGACTTTCCATTAAGGCGCTTGACACTAAGATTTGTGGTCTGTTTTCTATATGGTCAGGATCTATTTTTGGCCGTGTTTCTGTAGGAAACCATGTAAGTGTGTGTGTGTGAATGTGCAATCGATGAAAAAGACTTTCACATCAGTTACAGCAAATGCATTTCAGACAACTCAGCACTAATGAAGGTAACCATTCACTTGATAATGATCTGCACCTTACTGAAGCCACACACACACACACACCAAAGGCGCTTAAATTTACAACTGTAGTTGACTGACTGAGTGGTTTAAAATCTATGAGCCCTAATTGTCTTTTGCATGCCAGATTCCTTGTTCAAGTGTAATTAGGAGAAGGACATAATGATGAGTGTATGAGAAATATAACTCACTCGAGTGGAGCATCTTCCTCTGGCTCCCTTATGAAAAAGAAATATACTTCAAGTTCATTTTATGAAGTATACTTAATGTAAGTATATTTTTAAGTATACTTTATGTAGTAAGTATATTAATATCAATGTACTAACAGTAAACTTGTAAGTGTACTATTTCAATACTGCTTGGGACTAAATCGGCCCACTTTTTAGTATATAAAAGTATACGTTTAAGTGTACTATAAGTGTAAACTTTAAGTGCACAACTTCTTCACAACTATGTTTCTCATTTGTACTGCATCTGTACTACAAGTGAACTTATACATATACTAGTAGTTTACAATTTTAATACTTGTAGTACATTTTTTAGTTTATGAAAGTACACTTTGAAGTGTACTCAACAAGCCCACATAACATCATACTTATAGTTTACTATTATATATTATTTTTGCCCTTTAAGTATACTACTATATTCCTGTTTAGGTATTAATTTTTTATACTTTAAATATACCTAACTCTTTCCATTTTATTCCTAGCTTCATGTATCTTTTTTTATCAACACTTGAACGTGGGTTAGTTTTATATATAAAAAGCAACATTTTAAACAAAAAGTTGAGAAAATCGCATTTTTGACAAAGACTACGTCTGAATCAGATTCAGAATGATGATCAAAACACAGATGGAGCTGATCGAGTCCATCAACACCGTCAAATATTCCGTCCTATAGCTCGTTCTGGGTCGACATTTCATTTAGTAATGTTAAGCGGTTTTGATTTATATGCTGTTTAATGTTGATGATCGCATTATTTTACATTTGAGTGAGCAATCGTCTATCACTTGTTTCAGATTCTTCTTCTCCTGTGTTTTGATCGGAGATTCTGCCCTCTTTCAGTAGATGCGTAACAGCGCCCCCTACCGTATAACAGTGAAAACATTATAATCTTATAATTCAATATTTTCAAACAATGTAAGTTTATAAGACAGTATGTAAAACTATGTGGAAAAAAAAGTATTTAATAGGCTACTCAATCAAAAAAAAAGAACTAAACACAACTACATACTTAGAATATACTTAGAATACTTAAAGCTGCAGTCCGTAAGTTTTGCCTCTTTGTCGCCATCTCTGTTTGAAACCTGCAATTGCAGTTATTTGCGGAACTATTATCTTTACGTGGGTTGTGTATCGGCATGGCTCCTCAGCGCGGATGAATCTAATGTTTGCTGTCAGTCACCGGTGTGGATACTGAACTTCAGAATCACAGATTCTACATCTGGGAAGTATAACCAAAATAAGAATATTCACCGGTAAATATAATCTGAACAAGTAAGTATCTGCCACTTTTGTTCTGACCAACTGAGAAAAAAAGCATTACAATAAATCACGCTGCCAATGGTGATTAAATCTTAGCTCGGATCACGTCAAACTCACGTGCAAATTATCATTATTGTTATACTTAGTTCTCAAATTGTTAATGTTAACAACATCAGCATTGTGTGACTATGTATTCTGTGTGTATTAGTGTTACCTGTAGATTTCAATTTCTGTAGCCACTCCGCAGTCCGAAGTCTTTTGCTTTTGACTGCGAGTGAATCTCCAGTTGTTACTGATGATTGTCATTTAGACCTTTCTGGATTACAATCCGCCATCAAAATTATATGTTTAATTATTGCAGCTGCTGTGAGAAAAGGCCATAAATGATCCTCACATGATATTGCCTTCTAGCTGGGACTCCTTATGTTTACAGACGTGACCTAATGACGCAAAGACGAATGGTGGCATGCTCGAATTTCCCACAGAAACCCACCAGTACCACTCGAATTATAAAACACTATTCGAGCTTTCCATTGAGAATCAGGCTAAGGAGATAGTTTTGAACACTGGCTGGTTATGTACTTGCTCAAAAGTTGATTTTTTACCAAAATAAGTTATGAACTGCAGCTTCAAGTGCAATTTTAAAAGGTTAGTTCGCCAAAAAAACTAAATCACGACTTATATAGTGATGGGCGATTTCAAAACACTGCTTCAGGAAGCTTCGGAGCGTTATGAATCTTTTGTGTCGAATCATGATTCGGATCGCGTGTCAAACTGCTGAAATCATGTGACTTTGGTGCTCAAAGCCGCTGATTCGACACGCTGATTCATTATGCTCCGAAGCTTCCTGAAGCAGTGTTTTAAAATCAGCCATCACTATATAAGTCGTTATTTTGTTTTTTTTTGGCGCACCAAAAATATTCTTGTCGCTTTATAATATTAATATTGAACCACTGTACTCGCATGAAGGTCTTACGGGTGTGGAACGACATGAGGGTGAGTAATAAATGACATTATTTTCATTTTTGGGTGAACTAACCCTTTAAGTATTTTTCTGAGAAGTACATAAAAAGTAAACTAAATGTATACTTTCTTATTTTTAGTTTTAAAGGAGTATTAGAACACTTGAATAAACGTCTTTTTCGTAAGGGCTGGCAAAGATATATTGAGTAACGCAAGGTTCTCTCAAAGTTATGAACAAACATTCATCCAGAATGGGAATCTGTGAATTGTTTTTTGAACATCTCATTGAATCTCCTTTACCAAGCTGAATCAGACTTTCAGGTGCTTTGAATCAATGAAATGTTTTTGAACCAAATAAAGTGATCTGTGATGATCCTCAGCAAAAAACAGTGAAAAACCTCAATGTCACACCCATCACAGCACTGAAAAATACCGTCAAAGCGTTTGACTTTTATTGAAGGGACATAAATATGTTCATGTGTGTTTCTAAGATGTGTTTGAAACAACAGGAGGGTGAGTCGATGACAGAATTTTCATTTTTGGGTGAACAAACACTTTATTTTGGGAGCGTCACTTCTCTACACTGGTCTGGCTGCACAGAATGACAGCAAATCGAGGAAGGGGTTTGCTGTCATCTTGCACTTTAATACTGACACCTAGTGGTGTGGATTCAGTGTGGATTACCACTGCAATTGATGTAGACGCAATCTATGAAGCCATGGTTCGTAAGCCATGATTCATTTATTCCATGAGGAAAAGCATGTCCCATGTGAACTCAACATGGTGTCCTCCATTAGGCAACAATAAAAAAAACTTTTTTGAATGTGTAAAATGATGTTAATGAAAAAACAATAAGAGTTTTCACCTTTAATCTGTGAAAAGGGAGCGTAAGATGACGTGTGTTTGAAGGCCTGTGCGTGAGATAGCGTGTGAAGAACCGATAAAGGGAACGTTTGATTATATCCAGACGTGACACTGTGATGTGGAGCGCTGGCGCCCAGATCCAAACCCTCTATATGGAAACTGTTAAAGGATGATTATGTCATCAGGACATTTTTCCCTTTCCATGATCTAGAGCAAGTGACTAATGCTGCTTTAAAAATACACAACACTTCCCGTCCCGCTTCTCTCCACTGCCCCTCCTCTAGACTTACATAAGCATCATGAACTGAACTACTTTTGTTTCAATGAATAGAGGCCGGGATGATTATTGTAAATCAATAAAATCATTTTAAATGTCAGAATACAGTGGTTTAGGAGATTTGGTTTACTTTTGCATTGGCTCATGATGATCTGCAGGATATGTTACGCCTTAACTACAGTTCAAATGAAAACAGAAAATGCAAAAGTAAAATGTGATACAAAATCTATAATAGAATTTCAACGATACTAAAATAACACTGGCACATTTTCTAAATATAATCTAAATCTTTTTTTTTCTGTTTTTAGATTAATGTACAGAAACGAACTGCACAAAATAAGACCAGAAAAATGCATTAAGAAAGTAAATAAGATCTAAGGATAGCCTGTCAATCACTTTCGGATGCTGACTGCCTCCCGAATCGTTCACCGCAGCACTTTAACGCTTCTAAAGTGCATCTATTTTTGCAGTTCCAGCAGAGAGTGATCGTCCTTTGTTCCATTCATAATATATGAGCAGGTAATGCAATGCTATCTCAAGTCTCGTGTCCTTTAATGGCCCCCTGCACAACAACCACTGTTCATGAATAAGTGATAGTGTTGCAGCTTCAGCTGGACGACGCGCAGCTTCCAGTGGAGCCCAGTGGACAGATATCAGCGCAGGTCACTGAGATAACAGAGTCCTCTTTAACCGGACTGAACCCAGTTAACTGAAAAGATCACATGAAGTTTTGATAACTGGAAAATGATTAACTGATCTAAGCAGTTTTGAAATGTCAGATGGGATCTTGTTTTGCTTTGCTTATTGAGCTTATATTGACAGTGAGCGCATACTGAATTGTGAGAATATGTATTTGGCTTTTCATTCAAGCAAGCACCAGTATGTACATATATGTATTGTTATGAATTTAATCACTGGGGACTTTTTCTATAGTTTTTCATTTAAAAGTGTCCAACATTGTATACATGCATCCAGGTTTATTGTAATTAACTAAAACTAAAACCATAAAAAAATATATATGTTTTGTTGCTTGAAATAAAACAAACATTAACTTAAATAAAATAAAATATGAAAAATTAGTTGCCAAGGAAAGATTTCTCATTTTCATTTAGTTTCATTTGATGTACTGAAATAAAAAAAGAATGAAAACTATATAGAAAAAAACAAAAAAACAATTAGCTATAACTTTAACTAAAAACAAAAACTAATTCAAAACATTAATACAAATTATAAAAGGTAGTAAAACAATCCTGTTAAAAATCTGACTAAAACTATAAAAATATTATTTTAACATTGTCTTTGCTTATTTGGAGAAAATTACAGCTTGGAAGTAATGCTAAAAAATAGAGATATATGTATGTTGAAAATTACAAATAATAAAAAATACAAATAAAATACAAATAAATATATATTGGTAAATGATATACTGCATATAAATGTATCTATATATCTATAAAATGCATTACAGATGCATTTTATATATATATATAATATGCAGTATATAATTTAACAATTNTTTAAAATGATTTATGATTATTTCCTTCTCTTGTTTATATTATCATGCTCTTAAACATGTATTAATTCAATTTCATCATGGATTTTCATGTTTTAAGATTGAATGTTTGCATCTGTGACAATGGTAAAACAGTAAAATCAATATTTATCTGTAATGCATTAAAAAATAACAATAAACTATAAGTCGAGTGGAGTGTACAGGAGTTTGTCAGAGCACTCACACACATTTATGTATAAATACACTGTATATACAGTATGCATGTGTATTCAGTACATATGTT
>RJVU01014363.1:5144939-5165814 GCA_003731715.1 Anabarilius grahami
GTAAATATTTTTTTCTCAAAACATGTATTTTAACAGACAAAACAAACACATCTGAAGACTGTAAATAGGCTTGTTACTGTAATGTAAAGACAAAAAAATTAGTTTGCATCCTGTCTCCTGTTTGGGCCTGGCCACAAAACCTCATCAACATCACAAGCATTGTTCTCTCTGGCTAAACAGCGAGGGAAGTAGCGCCTAGAGTTGCATATCCATCCCTGGCATGCCCTCTCATCAATGTCACACGCCTCCTCTGTCGCTCGGAGAGCGGGTGGGCTGGCGATCGTATACCTTCCAACACCACGGCGAAAATTACTCTTCTATTGGGTTTAAAGATGGAGAAGTGGCAGGTTGATAGATGGTAATTGAACCAATTGCGGACCAGAGCAGTCCAGTGGAAACTTGTCCCAGATGACAACAAACCTTGACTGCTCTGGTCCATTCCTCTGGTCATTGGGAACGAGGATATTATGCAGGGTATCAAGAAAAGTGATAATGTGACCAAGAGTGGCATGATGATGAAGGACACCAACAAATCAGCTTTAAGTGTTTTCACACGTGGGTAATCAGTAAGTGAGTGAGCCATCGTGAAACACAAGAGCTGTTCGTTTTGAATGATGTGTCTAATGTAAGGAATTGAGTTTAGCATTTTGCAAAAAGTTTGTTTTACAAATGCAAACTGAGTGTAAAGCACGTAATGTGCGTTTTGCACACTTGGTCTGAAGATTTGGTACATGAGTGAATGATTTCACTGAGTGGGCCTCAAGAACCACTTTTAGTGTGTCAGCAATCTGAAAGAAAAAACTGTAATGTGACCTTCATTTAACAAAAAGATTAAAGTATCAGCTTTTTTGCACAAATCTCCCACAGTTAAAGGAACGTGTGTGTGTGTGTGTGTGTTTATGAATGACAGAAAGGGACAGATCGGATGCAGAGCTGAGGTGAGGTCATCATCTGAATGAGCTCTGCTGAACTCTCATCCTCATCTGCTGGCTCAGATGTTTTTCTATCGATCTGAACAAGTTGGCTCCCTGGAACGACCTTGTCTGCCCTGAAGGTGTTATATTCAGCCCTGCAGCTCCAAACACGGCCTGTGTGCAGCGATCTGGCACCAGGAGCGCGGTGTCATCATACCTCAGGAGGAAATCTTCTCAGTGTTATGAAACCCGAAAGAACGAGGGAGGTCAAAGTGAGGTGTGTAACCAAGATTAACATCAAAATGAGCATTTTGTAGCTTTTAGTCCATGTCTGAGGTGATATATATGCTCAATGTTGACCAAAAGACCAAAAATATTACTGAATCAAGTTTTTAAGAGTGTTTCCGAAAGCTAAAACACAAATTTTATTTTATTTTTTTATTTTTTTTAAGTCTCCCATGTTCTGTAGTCTATTATGTTGGAGTGCTTTCATAACCAACAGTGAGAGGAATAGAACAAACCCGTACTGAGAAAGAGCAAGAAGGAAGAAGACTGAAAAAGCAGAACACGAGTTTCTTTTGATGATAAACGACGCCCTCTGGTGGCTCTGATCAAATGTTGAACAGGAAACAGCATTACCATGAACTTCTTTAACTAAGGCTATTTTACAACTTATAACAATTTTTATAATAATAATAAATACTCAGGAAAGCACAGAAAAAGGCTATGAATTCTGTAACTTTTAAAATGAATTAAACTTTTAAAATTAATTATTTCTATAAAAAGGCAATATCACATTTAAAAAAAATCACTTAAATGTTTACGGTGAGAAATGAACTAATGAAGGCTTTAACAGAGCTAAAGTCAGGTGTTGGTCAGAAAGGAAGTTCAATGCAAAGTTAATTTAAAAATTGTGATATATTTCCCTTCGAAATAATAATTAAAAAAAATATATAAGAAAATAGCGTATTGTAGCCTATCCGAGGACCAAACATAACCAAAGTAATGAAATTATTCATAAAATCACTTATATATTCACTAAAGTGTCATATTGTGATAAAGAAATTGAACTTGGATATATTGAAATTGTGATATTTTATGCAATATATTAAGGCGTATATGATTTACAAATGTGCATAACACTCTGACTTTAAACCATAAATCAAAAAATAATAATAAAATACAAAATACAAAATGAAAACATACACTGTAAAAAATCTAAAGTGTAGAAAACTTAAAAGTTTAAGGCAACAAACTTCAGTTTATACAACAAAACGTTGAGAAAACTCAAAAATCTGCTCAAGTTTGTTGCCTTAAATTTTTAGGTTTTTTTACAGTGTACATATCTATAAAACNGTAATGCATTACTAAGTAATTAATTACTGTAATTTAATTACCTTTTCTTCACTAAGTAAACTAAGGGATTACTCTTAATTTTTCTGTAATTAATTACAGTTCTGATGTAATTGTATTAAATACTGTAGACTAGAGAGCAATTCAATACAAAACAATATTAAACATCGAAATTTAATGTTAAAGTCTATGTTTTTAATGAACCTTTACACACTTTGGTCAGTTGAAGAATAATGGATGCAGTTGTATATTGTTTAATTTGAAAGAATTAAAAGCAGTTTCATGTCTATCTTCGTATTGTTCAACTGGTCGAGGTTGATTAGTAATAAGTAATAAGTAATTTTATAAATAAACTAAATACACTATCAATTTTATATTTAAATAAACGAACTTTTTTAGAGATTTAGTTTTTTTTTTAGTTTTAGAATATTACCTTTTTACCCAACACTAATATATATATATATATCGTTCAAAAGTTTGGGGTCAGTAAGATTTTTAATGTTTTTAAAAGAAGTTTCGTCTGCTCACCATGGCTACATTTATTTAATTAAAAATACAGTAAAAACAGTAATATTGTGAAATATTATTACAATTTAAAATAACTGTTTTCTATTTGAATATATTTCACAAAGTAATTTATTCCTGTGATCAAAGCTGAATTTTCAGCATCATTACTCCAGTCTTCAGTGTCACATGATCCTTCAGAAATCATTCTGATATGCTGATCTGCTGCTCAAGAAACATTTAATGTGTACAATTGTACAAAATATTTGTGTACAATATTTTTTTTCAGGATTATTTGATGAATAGAAAGTTCAAAAGAACAGTGTTTATCTGAAATCTAATCTTTTGTAACATTATAAATGTCTTTACTGCCACTTTTGATTGATTTAACGCATCCTTGCTGAATAAAAGTATTCATTTCTTTAATTTCTTTTCAAAAAAATAAAAATAAAAATTCTTACTGACCCCAAACTTTTGAACGGTAGTGTATAATGCTACAGAAGCTTTGTATTTCAGATAAATGCTGTTCTTTTGAACTTTCTATTCATCAAGCAATCCTGAAAAAAAAAGTACACAACTGTTTTCAACATTGATAATAATCATAAATGTTTCTTGAGCATCAAATCAGATATTGAATGATTTCTGAAGGATCATGTGACACTGAAGACTGGAGTAATGATGCTGAAAATCACAGGAATAAATTACTTTGTCAAATATATTCATATAGAAAACACTTATTTTAAATTGTAATAATATTTCAAAATATTCCTGTTTTTACTGTATTTTTAATTAAATAAATGCAGTCTTGGTGAGCAGACGAAACTTCTTTTAAAAACATAAAAAATCTTACCGATCCCAAACTTTTGAACGGTAGTGTATAAATATATATATAAGAATAGTATTTGTTTGGTATTATCCAGAACACTTTACAGTTAATATTTCCCAAAAAATACAATAAATAAAAGATGACAAAAACACTGCTGAAGTAGTAAGATCAGTCAGCGCGTCTTGCGCGGAACGCATTACGTCACGTCTGCGTGTAGTCCTCAGTTTACTCAGGCAAAAACTACATATCCCAGCATGCCTCGGTGAACCGACCACATCCCGGGAGAGAGGGGGTCGGCAATCGAACCTGTGTTTACTTCCGGATTTCCTGTATATGGCAGAGCTTGAAAACAGCCACTCCAGTTGCCCTACAAGCTCAGCGCGAGCCCCGTGCCCCGATCCGACACCGTCTCCGGTGAAGCACGATGCTTTGGTGACCGGAGAGCCGCCCTACACCGGCACAGCAGCAGAGAGATTAGCGCAGCTTTACACGACCATTCAAGGCAGAAAGTATCCTTCTGCCACCCTTCGCCAAACGTCAAAGTCAATGCGGTCCTCGATCAGAGCGCTGGAGCTCGTCCACCTCTCATGCGCGCGTCATTAACGCACTTTCGGTCGGAAAACAGCAGCGCCGGAGATTAAACCCGCCGAGAGCAGATCCACTGTTCGCTCGGGCTACCCGGATAAAAGAGGGGGACGGCAGCTCTCGCTGGATTCATCCCTTTCAGTCATTATGGAGTGGTTAATGGGGTGAGTGTGTTTTGATGTTCTTCTCAGAACGTTCTGCTAACGTTCCATTAACGTCATTTCGGAACGTAATTGGAACATTCATTCAATCATTCTTCAGACGAATGTTACTGAACGTTCTGAAACGATGAATAGCATCGTTCACGTTACAGGAAGAAGGTTTGAGTTGGGATGGTGACTAACTTTAAAATCAAATGTTTTGTGCAGATTGTCGCCAAAAATGTCCGAGCTCTTCACTGAGAGGTTTGTCAGGGTAGTGCTTTTACATTCAATCCATGAAGCTTTTACAGTAACTGTGACGCAATCCTGTCCCTAGTAACGTTACAAGCTCTTTTGAACCGATCGCGTGCCTGAATCTGTCATATGACGCACCTGTCATCATCATCATCATCATCATCATCATCATCATCATCATCAATCGTTTAGATGCCATGGACCCCCAAATATGAACATCGTCGTGTGAGGGATACACCATCTATCTTTTATAAACACCCAATTTAAACATTTTTTATTTATTTATAATTATCAAACTTTCAATCTTTAATCTAACTTAATTTAATTGATTAATAACTCATATTTTATTTTAATCACATTCAAAATTTTTGGTTATTTATTTTAATCTTAATACGAGTGTCTGTTATACACACTGGCGTTATAAAGTATCTTTAGTTGTAAGTAAACCGTTCAACACTGATAGTATCCTTTTCGATTTCACTTGCCATTAAATATAGAGGTCGACTGATAATGGTTTTTACCGATGACTAGGTTGGACCCAAGTTGCCGATAACCGATTAATCAACCAATAGTTTTTAAAATGATACGGAATAAACAAACAAACAAAAACAAAACAAATATTACACTCCAAAAATGTAATAGAAAATTAACAAACTAAAAATGAACAATAGTGAATTTAAAGGGGACCTGTAATGCTCTTTTTACAAGATATAACATAAGTCTCTGGTGTCTCCAGAATGTGTCTGTGAAGTTTCAGCTCAAAATACCCCACAGATCATTTATTATAGCTTGTCAAATTTGCCCCTATTTGGGTGTGAGAAAAAACACGCTGTTTTTGTGTGTATCCCTTTAAATGCAAATGAGCTACTGCTCCCGCCCCCTTTCCAGAAGAGGGCGGAGCTTTAACAGCTCAACAACAACAAAGCTGGAGAATCTCACGCAGCCAAAATGAGGATTGTCAGTAACGGTGTTCAGCCTTACATTGTTCAAACCGGAGTCACACTGATGGAGAGACTCAGGAAGAAGTTACAACTTTTAGAATGAAACTGGACGTTTCTGAATGGTTAGTGGATACATTTATGTAGTTGCTGTGAAGTTGCTAGCATGTGCCGTCATGTTTATCTTCTGTGCAAATTTTATATATAAAATAGACGATTTATCGCAATTTTATCGCACGCGATTTGGCAAAGGCTGCGATTATTTTATTCGCAGCTTGTCAGAGCTGTACGGCTCTGTGATCAGAAGTAAATGTTTCTTTATCTGAAATCCAGAGGGCGCTCTTGTGCAGAAACTGCAAATATGCCCTGCTGCCGAAGTAGAACACGCGTCATTCCAGGAAATCCCATATTATCGCTGTAGCTGAATAAACAGAAGATTAAAACATTTTGATTGATTAAACATGACTGAAACGTTTTGATAATGAACACACGACTGCCTTATTCTGTGTTAGAAGCCACATCATCTCACAGAAGGACGCTCAACTGTCGTTATGAAGTGAGTTTGGAGTAAAAACATGTTATTAAATGTTGTCTTTTGTTGGACAAGATGTTAATAAATGCTTCTCATGTCTGGAAAGATGTTTTGACACGTGTTGTTTTTTCAAACACATTATAAGCGATTCAAACTCTCAGTGCTTTCAGATGGATTAGCATTTGGAGCCATACTTCATTGATAAGCCGCGCTTAAAAAAAATAATCGTTGCTTTGCGATTTCATAATCGCACTAAGCCAAATCGTTTAAGTGCGATTTCAATGTTATCGTCCGATTAATCGTGCAGCCCTAATATAAAACAATACTTTATAATGACATGACAACATCTACTGTAGTGTATTCATACCGTTTTGGAGTTTTAAATGCGTATCTAAAGTGTCGGCGCTCTCCGCGCAGTGCTCAGCCTCAAGTGTCAAAATAAACAGCACGAGGCATCAGTGATTCCGCCTCTAGAGGTCGCTCTCGTACTGTATGATGACAACAGACGCTTCTCAGCTGCTCCACAGACAGGACGCAACCCGGAACAACTATCAGCGTGGATTTTTGCTGATACGCGATTGTTCCACCAATTAGCAATCAGTGCCGATGAATCGGTCGACCTCTAATTACATATAAAGTAGGACTATTGCTTTTTATCCTATCTAGTGATTGGGTAGATTGGCTACTTTGTATTAAATAATAAATAGCTGCTACCATCTAAGCAATAGCTACTTTGAAAACTGGAATAGATACTAGTAACTGTTTGAGTATTTATTTGGAGCTGTAGAATAAGTACAAGTACTTGGTCATTAGCAAGTGTAATTGTTGATATCTTGCAGTTCTCTAGATTTATCCCTAAAGCACTTAATGGGGTGAGTATGCATGATGATCTTTTCAGAGTTGTTTGCGCCAATTAGCTTGACAAATTTGTGTTTTGTGGCCGATCTAAACTTTCACTGTTCCTGATATTAAACCTGATTGGCAACTAACCTGATGCAAGTCAAATTTGCATACCGGTATGTGTCATACAAATTGTTGCCAAAAAATTGCATGGTCTGACTGTGCTATTAATAAAAGTGGTTGAGTTCTGATGTCTGCTTCCTGGATAGAAGCAACTCTACATGCCTTTAACACGTTCAGACTGTATAGAATTCACAGTAAATATGACACGATAATGCCAAGCATGAACTGGTTGCATGTCTTTATCCTCATCATCATTAAGCATCCAAGGCAATCAATGGAATATGGATGTTCACCACTGATGATAGTATGAGAATGTTGCATTAATGCCTGTGCTTGTTTTTTAACCTTTAAACTCTTCCTGTGAGGATCCTAACCTTCACCTGCAGAGAGACATCTGTGGAGGTGTCAAATGGCTTGTTTTCATTTCTGTGCCGACCTTACAACACCAAAAATGAGCTTGCAGTTGATTTGAGCAATTTTGTAACTAGTCTCTGATGGACTGAGTCTTTGATTATCATTGGAATGATGCTCTGGTCCAAAGAAAACAGTCAGCAATGGGTTTTCACAACAGTTCTTGATTTGGCTTTGTGGTTCCAACTTCTAGCGTTGAATGGTTTTAGATTGCTCAAATGTTTAAATTGACAAGATTGCGCAACAAAACTATAGTTTGATTTGACACACCTCTTCAGCAACAGAAGATATGGGAAGAATATAGTTCCTATTGAGTCAGAAAGTTATGTTGGCACATATCAAAGGGTGTGTTTCTTTTGACTTGGATTATTTAGCATTTAGCATTTCTTTATTATCCTTTTATTTTATTTTAGAGTCAAGGAAGCACCAGTAGGCTTTCGTGCATATCAAAGCCATGATTGGGGGTTGCATGAATAGTAGGAAGGATATTCTCATTGTAGAGCAGGGGTTTCCAGTCCTGTTCCTGAAGATTAGAGCTGCCTGATTAATCAAAATTAAACCGAACGCTATTTGGCAAAGGCTGCAATTTTGTTTGTTTTTTATTCACATCTTGTCAGTGAAGCGCAGCTCTGTGATCAGTAGTAAATGCTCCACCTGAACGGCAGAAACTCTGAATATGCCCCGCAGAAGTAAGTTAATGTGCAGGTTGTTCCAGAAAATCCCTATGGGCATCAAACTATCGCTGTAGCTGAATAAACAGAAGATTCAAATGCTTTGATTGATTAAACATGAATTATAAACACACGACTACTACAGTATATGTTTTATCTGAGTTCTTCAAGCCTTCTCGGGTATTTTCATGATAATTAAGTATTTATAATGCAATTCTAATAGATATAGCCTTTATCACTGTCTAGAATATTATGCAATACTATGTTGTGTGCCTTATTCTGTGTAAGAAGCCACATCATCTCACAGAAGGATGCTCAACTGTCATTATGAAGTGAGTTATAAGTTAAAAAAATGTTGTCTTTTGTTGGACAAGAGGTTCATAAATGGTTCTCATGTTTTGAAAGTTGTTTGATGCGTGTTGCTTTTTCAAATGCATGTTATAAGTGACTCGAACTCGCAGTGCTTTCAGATGGAGCAGCATTTACCACTGATCACAGAGCCGTGCTTCACTGACAAGCTGCGCATAATATAAACCAGCCAAATCGGTTTAAACTTGATTTCGGGTTAATTTTGATTAATCGTGCAGCCCTACTGGAGATCAGTTCCTTCCTTCAAAGTTCAGCTCCAACCCTGATCAAACACAACTGAACCAGCTAAGATCTTCAGGAGCACTTGATGATTACAGACAGGTGTGTTGGTTGTGAACTCTGCAGGTAGGTAGATCTCCAGGAACAGGATTGGACAGCCCTGATCTAGAGAGATTTTGATTGGACAAAAATCTTTACAGTGCAAGATGAGTCATCAGTTTTTTCAGTCTGTTTTCCTATAAGTAAGAGGCTTTAAATAAATCTGCTAAAAGTTTAACCTAACCTCAAAGCTAAGAGGAATGGACTAAAACAAGCGTTTAGGTTTTTGTGCATTGTACTGATGTGTTCACTGGGCTTAGGCCGGCAGTACCTATAGGCTGAGGTGATATTATATTTCAAAGTCTTCTCAAGCGCTTCCTGTCTCGTAGTGCTGAGCACATTGTGTTAGAAAGCGCAGTACTTTCGAGCATATCTGGTATGCAACCCGGTGGCAGGTTTACATTCCTGCGTCAGCCCGCATCGTCATTTAAAAGGTGACTGATAATGTCTGTTACGTGGCTTGTGGCTTTTCATTCACTGTGTCTCCAGATGGTGATGAGAGATGCATCCAACTGTGAATACCTTCAAAAGAGTGTTTTCTCTGTGTTTATAGTGGTCAGCCATCAAATGGTGACAGTGAGGCGTTTCTAATCCCCTTTTTATGGAGCAAATTAGCTCAAATTAAAACAATTTATTTCCACTTACAGCATTCAGCACGTAGATCTATAAACTGTCCTTTCTCAACACTGTTTTTTTCTAAAACCTTGCAAATAGCATTATGGCAACAGCTTTCCAAGCTGTAATACAGAAATAACTCCAAAGTTCATGTTTCCTGGGTTGGCATGGAGGCATGTTCAGGATCATAATATGAGCTTGCTGTGCCCCAATATGTCTCCTCCTCACTGCTGCTGGAGGTTGAGGTGCCGAACAATTGCCTGTTTCAGAGCTCCTGGCACAGGTTATTGACAGTCTATCAGTAGTTGGCTCTAATGTAAGGGTGTGACTCCTCGAACACAGGTTTGGGCAGTTCAGCACTCCTCAGGAAGAATGTGTGTTGGATATGTAAAGTAATCCTGGTGCTCGACACAGACCTGCGGCATTGACACCACATTTTTAATGATGGTGGCATTTATAAAGATAAACTGCGCCAGCACTTTATGAGTCTCATCAGTTGTGTCTGTGATTCTCAACTAGTTTGGTTTCAGGATTGAGCAGTAGTGACCCAACACGGTACTAAAATTGTTCAGCACACAAAAATGTCCTTAAAATCAAACATTGAAATCTATTCAGGGCTCAACATTAAGGGTTTTTACTTGCCCTGCTACAAAAAAGTAGTTTTCATCATTTTTGTAACCTTGTATCCCAAAAAATAAGGCTGTTACGACACCAACATTTTAGATAGCAGTGATTCAGTAAAATTTCACAAGTCTCAATTCCAATTTTGATAGCACAGCAAAAACTACTAATATAAAGTTCAAAAGTTAAATAGTTTTTAATAATTCCAACTCACGCTTGTCCAAATAATGGCAGTGAATAGCATCAAGCATCCAGCATCAAGCTTTTATAAAAAAAGAAGCAAAAGTATCAGAGTTCATTCCGACTTAAGGATGCAGACATATAATTCGGCTGCTGTCACTTTAAGACCTAATGCGCAGATACAGTTTAATGACACATCTGATTTTCTCCCAGCTGTTTACTAGAGGTGTGACGAGACGGTTAGCTCACGAGACGAGACTTCGCCATGGTCTTGTCAGTCATCTTGTCACTTACTCTTGTCACGTGATCAGTGAACTCTGATTCCTGCTGCACTACGGACGACTCTGTTGCTCATGTTGCATGAGCTGGATAAAACAAAATTACGGAGGTGTAATGTAAAGCGTAACTGTGGCATATTCTATCCTAATTTCACCCTCACGGCAATATCGCGCGACAACTTTTCATCTCGACGAGATATCTTGTCACATTTTAATCTCGCAAGATCTCGTCTCACCCCTGCTGTTTACATTAATTTATGTACTAATGGTAAAAATGACAGGTGTTTTTGAGGACACTCTCCAAGGCGGACATTTTGTCAATTTTGTGTGTATTTTTCCATTAAAGCATAAGATCCAAAAGAGAGTTAAATTTGTTACTCGTGCTCTGAAAGAAGGCTTTCTGTGTGCATGGTTTGGGCATGTGAATGGAGTTCTTCTTCAACTGACAAATTTGTAAAGGCATGACTGACAGCAGAAGCGTGATTTACCAGTCCAGCACATGGGACAAACACTGGGCCTAAGATTTGTCATTTTAACCAAGCGACAGATAATTTAGTGAGAAAATTCCAAAGAATTTGATTGAAAGTGCGGCCTTTGATGTCAGCAACAAACAGTATGGTAAGAATTTTCTCCGTCTTTTAAAGCTGATTAGCCCATTTATATTTTCGAAATAAACAGATTTGTGATTTCGTGTTATGGCTAGTTTTCCCCTATCAGACATACAACCTATTTTTGAGTCACGACTAACCAGTTTAGAACCTGATTATTTGTTACCGGAGACGCAAATTGGGGGCTCGTCCGGGATATGAAACTAAAGACTTGTACCTCTAAACCAAAGCACTTTTACGTTTTTCACTTGCTTTTTAAGGTTCAAACCTGAATTGGATGATTTTAAATGTGATTGCTAGAAATAAAGCAAAATATCAGGCAGGCCGTTCGTTTGGCGTTCCTCCCAGTTAAGGTCAGAAGTGCCTTCCGTTGCAAGACCAGATATGTATGAAGACATGCTTCCAGTTGACCCTGATAGAAACTAGGCTTGATATTCTGCAGTTTGGGAGCATTCAATTCCCAGCGCAGCACTCAGCTGAACGCCAGCGGTAGAGCTTGTCTCCTGTCCCACACCTCTTAGAGCTTGAATAATTGGTCTTGTGGTGGTAGTATTAGTTGAGAGCGAGAGAGACTGAAGGAATACCCTTGCCACATATGTGTGTGTTCATGTGGATCAGATCTGTTGTCTGTTCTGCTCTAATGCTAGTCTGTGTAAGTGTGATGGGTATTAGTTGACAGTTTCTTCCACTAGCTGGAAAAAGAAAGAGCTGTGTAGTACCCTTGTGCTTTGCCAAAGAAGGGCAAAGAGGCTCTGGAGCAGTGAACCGGACATGACGGACCTCAAGAGTCTGTGCGGCTTTAAACATACCTGGCGTGAATGTATACTTTGTTGTCTGAGTTTGCTTTATCTTTACCTTTTGCAGTAGTAGATAGTGATGCATTACCAAAAACGCAGAAACTGAAATTCAGGTTGTCATTTAGCCAAAGACTGAGACTGATGCTGTTCAGGGTGTCGTTTTCTTAGGTAATAAATTTAACCAGTTAGGTCTGTCATGATAACTAGTTTTTGTTGGGTGATATATTTTCCCAGAAATAATTGTGATATGCGATATTATTGTTATTTTAAGAACATTTTATACCACAGAAATATAATCATAATATATAACAGCATAATAATGCAAGTAGGCCTACATACTTTCAAATGACAATGATCTTAACTCTTAAGAATATTTAGATACTCAAATTGAAGTGTCAAAAAATTATAATGTTGAATA
Organism: Anabarilius grahami; assembly: GCA_003731715.1. NCBI lineage: Eukaryota > Metazoa > Chordata > Actinopteri > Cypriniformes > Xenocyprididae > Anabarilius > Anabarilius grahami. The sequence goes on from RJVU01014363.1 coordinate 5,157,236, forward strand.
ACTGCATAGTCTTCAGTATAAGTTAAATATAATTCATCTGTGTTAAAACTACGAAAGTGATTTTTTTTTTTTTTCTCTTTGTCTTTTGTTGTTTGATTAACATTCATGACATCAGGAACATTAGGCTGCTGTCACTTTAAGACCGAATGCGCGGATCCAGAATAATGTTACACATCTGGTTTTCTTTCTCAATTGTTTAGTTCACCTAAGCCACAAGCAACTATGTTTACGAGCATACTCGCAGAGACATGCATTTTGACAACTGTTTGCATGCATGTGTCCGTTCAGGCACAAATAGACGGCATTCGGTCTTCGCATGCATCTGCGTGGCTCTGGGTGTGCGTGCAGAAAACAGCTGCACATTCAGAATTGAGTTCTCTTTCGCATCTTTGTGCGCTCAAATGGTTTAAACACTTTAATGTTTAAACTGACAGGACATAAAACAAGTTCAAATGATAAACTTTCATTGTTTCATTGTGATGGTCATCATTTTCTTTTTTTTTTGTGTCTCCTTGGCCAAATATTTTTGGTTTCTGAACTCACTAGTTGAGACTGACATGCATTATTGAAGCCCTTACATATTTTTTAAATGAAATAAACATTACTTTACTTTATTTTTCATGTAGTTATTTAAGTGAAAAGGAAGTACACTGCAATTGCATAAAATGCCTGTGACCACGTTTCTCTGAACTGAGCCGAGTTGTTTATTGGTGCAAAGGTCTCTGCTAATAGAGATCTGTTATGTGAATGAACTGGTTTAAGAGACAAAATGGCTAAAATCAGTCTGTTTTATCGTCTAACGGATAAACCAGGTAGTAGGTTACATCAGCACTCACTTAAGTAATGGCTTTATGAAGTGTTTATAGTTCTGTTTCGGATGAATTGAAAGTGAAAGTAAACATGTAAAACTGCAGTTTCCTTGTATATCCTCCTGAATATGTTTTCCGTACATGTATATGAAGAAAAATAACGTGCTGTATACTGCTTCACTTCCTATTTCTGCTGTAAATATGTATGTGACCTTGCGCTTCCTCGTCTCAAAAATAGAAGAAAAAAAAACCCAACCTCTGGTGATCTGAGGTTGTGGTGAAGGCAAACAGCCTCTGTCAGGTGTGGGTAGAGTCTATTTTTCCTCTCTGGCTTTCAGTATGTTTATTTTCAGAGGTAGTTTTGATGTAGTTGGTTACTTTAATTTTTGGGTGAACTATCACTTCAAGAACCAAATGCGTCACGGTACATTCACGTCCAGAGCCTGGTGTTATAAATCCAACTCAGTGTGTTATAGTAGTTTATTATGGAGCAATGCTGGATGAAGAAACGTGCCTCTCATCTCTCTCATGTGAGCTGGTGGCGTCCAGGCCTGTGAGTCACACATCCCTCCTCTCTCTGTTCTTGCATCTCTTGCTTGCCAGGTCCAAGTGACGTCACGGTCGTAGCCTGCAGCCGTTGGTTGGGAACATGTGTCCCCTCTGCCGGGGCACGGAGGATGAGGAGATGAACACGGCTCGGGCCTCCCTGCAGGCCCCGGTGCTTTTTATAGATCCCAGCCAGTTAAGCAGAGACTGAGAGAGTTTAAAGAAGGATGTTGGAGACATTCTCATTATTCTTCTCAAAATCACATACTGCACGCTAAGAGCTTGTTGTTGTCCTTTAGACAGGAAGCTTCTATCTTTAGATCAGGCCTCATGCGATTCAATTAGGCTGTTGTCACACTTGGTTTGATTGTCTGGTCTGAAGCTGAGTTAGACCTGCATGATTAATTGAAATCAAACTGAAATCACAATATGGCTTAGTGCCGTTATCAAAATGCAAAGGATTTTTTTCCCCCTCCAAATCATCTATTCAATATATCATCTATATATTTCATCTATATCCCTTTGTTGGCCCTTCTTGTCTCTTTATACAGTGAAGTTTTAGGTCCAAACTGTGGTATATTTGTGTCAACAATATGAGCCCTTGAACTCTGTAACTAGGTAGCAACTCTGGATTAGAAGATGGCAGCTTCACTGTGTGTTTGTTTTGTTTTTCCATATTTTTGTCCCGTTGGATTTACCAACCTGTCTATCTTTAAAAGCAAACTTTGTTCAGAAAACCGCTTTCAAAACCAAAAAAGGAAATGAAATGTTGTAGTGACAAACAGGTCCTTACCAAAAGCGCTGGCGTAGAAGTGTTGATATCTCTGTATTTGTCTTTTTTGCTGTTCTTCCTCTCACGTGTTTTTCAGTTCCTACTCTTTCTGATGACCTACATTGCATCCTCAAACACAGCATGTGTAAGGGTGTTGCTTTCTTGCTTTTATCTTTTCCTCTTCCTTCATTTGTTACTTTTGCTTTTCTCATCCTCGCATTGAAGTTTGCAAAACGGCTGGAATGGCTTACATCACATTTTTAGGGTTTGCATACTTAAATGCTGTGAAGAAAATGCAAATGAGGCGTGTGAGAGAGAGGGATTCCTGTTGAAGCTTGTATTTTCCTTGTATGGAGCAGGAATGGGTTTTAGTTGGATTATGTTACGTCCTGCAGGCTTCCCCTACACCTCACAGATCAACGGTGAACGTGCGATCTGAATCTACATCACTCAAGTATTTGAAGTGCTGCAGCTCCTGTTCTGCAACATTGTTCATGTTAGATAAAATTTGGCTCTGTGAACCGGCAGGTCGTAAACCTACAAATTAGAGCTGCACCATTCTGGATAAATGTAGAATCACACATTTGTTTTTGCTTTAAAACTGAGATCACGATTGTCCCACGATTCTGAACAGACAACTAAACACAATAACCTAATTTACTAGAGATTCTGACAAAATACTAATTGCTGCAGTCAATTTTTAAATAAAAAGTAATTTCATTAATTTGAATTAGATAAAAAAAAAAAAATCAGTTTGAATGAATGATTCAATGACTCACTCATAAAGACTTTACTTGTTTCATTACTAGATGAATCGGCGTTTGTGAACGAATCTCTTGAATGAATGATTCAATGACAAATACATTTTTTAACAGTAGCTTGTCACCACCTAGTGGCGAAACAGTGTAATACAATCACAATACAATCGTAATCTGAAGCTTCAAGTTAAGCCCAAAGTATACTTTCCTTTTCACGCGTACACAAGTGTCAGTGTACACAGTACACGTGACGCAAAATTCGTCATCAGAAGAGTATGCATGTACTTTACATGCACCACTGGATTTTTGTAACCGCATATACTTTGTACGCTCAGGTCGCACATGTGCATTTCATTTTATTTACATAGGTTGCAACTCATGGCGAGAGATTGCTCAAAACTCTGCATGCGTCGAATGCCAGTGTACGTGTACGAGTCAAAGGAAGTCTACTTTGCAAGGCTATGTGTTCGACTCTGCGAGTATGCGTAAAAAAATGAAGTATACTGTACTTTGGACTTGACTTTCATAAGGTTATTTACTGTATTTTGATCAATACTGTAGACATCAGTGTTTATATCTAAGCTATAAACTTTTATTTTAGTACTATCCCAGTCAGCGGCAGCGCCAACACAGATCTGAATGTTTGCTGTGATCATGCTTGTCCAAAGTTTAATAGACGCATCCGAATCATTGTCCTTTACGATTAAGATCACATGGGTGTTTGAATCGAGATTGCGGTTTTTAAACGATTAATCATGCAGCTCTAATACAAAGTGGGATTTGTTCCTGTAGTTGGTGTCTAAGTCTCATTTAGGCTTGCTGCGATAGTCGGTGTTACCGGTGTTCAGCCGCAACACCGGTTACATCACATGCCCACCGCGGCACCGCCCCCCACCATCCTTTAGATTTTTTTATTATTAACATAATTTAGTTCACTACAATTGAAAACTGAACGTGTCTGCTCAATTCAGCATGAGCAGAACAAGAGTAGCAGCACAGATCAGCAGCAGGAGTCAGATTTCATTAATCAAGAGAGTGAGGAGCTGACTGACAAGACGATGGCGGAAGATTTGGTTTCAAAGCGGAATGTAAAGGCGCCTATTTAGCAATATTTTGGATTTAAACTCAATGCTTATAGGGAACCTGCAAAGAATAAGTTGTGTTTTTCTAATTGTTGTTAAGAATAATAATAATGAACCCACCATTCAAGCAATTGCCGCCCCTGAATTGGTGCTAATTCGAAATCACTGGCGCTCAGCGTTTTCAGTTCATTCCTATGAAAGCTCAACTCCAGCTCCTGGTGATACCGGTATTACCGGTGTTGTCACAAGTTGATTAACCAGTGGGAAAATTCTCACCGTCACATCCCTAGTCTCTTTGGATAAGTGTCAACCTTATGACGGAGTACCTGTACAGATCAATCCAGGTGTACTGTATGTAATTCTTACCAAATGACTTTGCAGGTCAAGGTTTAACTTTGTTGGAATGGATTGATATCATCTGTGTACACCAACACATTGTCTTCTGTGAGTAAGCCATACTCGCACGCTCATGTCCAGGACTGTCTGCAATAAGATTACCGTTGCTGTGTGTAAAGGCCAGGGAAGGTTGTGCAAGTTGTTGACCTGTAGTAGCCTTCTCACAGTCAGAACGGATAAGATCGAACAAAATAATCTCCTGTAAAATCACTTCTGAGCTGTTTAGGGATCAGCCGTTTCTTAGGGCAAGAGGATACGTTTTTTCCTAGCACTTCTTTCACAAGTTGTGATCTATTTTGTCTGAGTTTTTGTTCTTGATTTCAATTTTTACCCCCGGTTTCACAGACGAGGCTTAACTCTCGTCCTAGACTCAAATGCATGTTTGAACTGAAAGCAACTTGCACTAACATATCTTAAAATATATCAGTGCCATTGTTTTGTCTCAAGATGCACATCAGTAATGTTTTTCTCTAAGGCATGTTTGCAAAAGCTACTTAAATGCCTTAATTGAACTTAGGCCTAATCCTGGCTTAATCTAAACCCTGTCTGTGAAACTGGGCCTTAAATGCATATACAAAGTTTTTGTTAGGACACAATGCTGGTCAGTTATTGGTTAAGGTGTTTGTCATGCCTCATTCATTTTATTTTAAGCTTGTATTGCTAATTTTGCTAAATCTGGTATTGTGATTTGTTTACTTACTAAAGACAGCAACCTGAAATCAGTGGAAATCTATTATTTGAGTCTCGGAAGGGTTGGCTTAACTTTTTCATGCAAAGCAGTGATGCTGGAAAGAAAAATAGGTGTTTATCTAAAATATGAACAATGTGGAACTATAGTTCATTCAGCAGCTGTTTTCAGAAGCGATTCTATAAGATTTGAACATTTTGAGCTTTATGATGCTTTAGAAGCTTCACCCTAAAATTAAAATTTTGTCATTAATTACTCTCCCTCAAATTGTTCCAGATCCATTAGACTTTTGTCGTAGAGCTCATAAAAAGCTCAAACGTGCTTGAACCAACAAGCTTTGTTCTTGCGCATCAACCAATCACGTTTGAGCCATTTGATTCACATGGATTATTTTTTTGATGTCTTGGTGAACATTTTGAAGCAACACTTTCAATTGAGAGACTAAAACCACTCAGGTGGGGATAGATAATAAAACGCTTTTGAATATGAATTTGAATTTATTTTAATTTAAAGCTCACTTGGCTTTGTTCTAGATCATTGAACATCACATTGTGGTGTCTTGATCTGTCTGAAACCAGTTTCATTAGGTTGTACCTTTATGCAAAAATGCATTGGATCATCACCTGACTGCCTTTTTCTTACAGACGCAGCTGTAGTTTCTGAAGGCTGGGCGGTTTTTGATTTTTCAGCAGGTGCTAGTTGCAGCGTTGCATAATGGCTGTCTTTTGCCGTTCATGTAGATTTTAAATGCCTTGTCCTTAGTCAACGTCTACATGTCTGTGGCATTGGCACTCAATAGCGTTACATATGCCGTACTTGACCTGGCTTGGATTTGCAGCTCTCCTGAACTTGACTCCCCTTGCATTGCACATGCTCTTCATATCTCTGTGCATGTTGACCGAGGGCCCCTGGAGTGAGCGCAGCATCATCTGAGCGTTATGTAAGTGTTAGCCAGCTGTGGATGGAATGCACTTCAGTTAATGCCTGCGTAATCCAGCACTGCCTCTGTCGATGGTCATGTAGAGACGGAGCTCCTCTCTCTTCAGTCTCCAGCTCCCATCATAACCCTCTTCCTGAAGGATTAGTGGATAGATCCGTCCTCAGCACTTCAATACAGCAGCGACCCCCTCAATAATTTCTCAGGCCGTTCTGCTTACGTTGCATTGCTTTTAGTGATTTCACATATCATGGAATTTGTCCATGTTTTCTTTGATTTTAAGGAGTTTAATGTACTATGTGGTTATAATGGAACATTCATAACACAAATCTCCCTACCCAGTCTGCCCAGACCATACTGAAACTAATCTGTTAAAATGGGTCACCCAGAAACTGTTGTTCTGTGACATCACAACCATGAGGACATCATCATATGACCACCTGCATTTATATATCAGTGATTTGGCCTGAACAGAGAAGTGCAGCAGTAGATGAAGGTGAGCTAATTATAACAGAGCTCATTTGCCTAAAATCTTAAAGGCACTGTAGCCAAAAAAAAGAAGCCTGATTACTTTGAATGATTGTGTGGAAATGGTCGTCAACCGAAATTTTTGTTTATTTATGCATTTATTGATGCATGCATTTATTTACGTATTGCATGTTTTTATGCATTTATTTACTAATGCGTTTATGCATTTATTGTTTTTATTAATGCATGCATTTATTTACATATTTATGCATTTATTTATTGATGCATGCGTTTATTTACGTAATACGTATGCGTTTATGCATTTGTTTATGAATTTATTTATTGGTGCATTTATTTATTGTTTTTTATGCATTTATGCATTCATTGATGTTTATTGATGCATGCATTTATTAACATATTTATGCATTTATTTATTGATGCTTTGCACATATTGATGCATGCGTTTATTTACGTAATACGTATGTTTATACATTTATATATGAATGCAGTTATTTATGCATGTATTTATTGTTTTTTATGCATTTATGCATTCATTGATGTTTATTGATGCATGCATTTATTAACATATGCATTTATTTACACATCTATTTATGCATTTTTGCATGCATGGATTTTACTGGGTTGCTAGGGTGTTCTGGGTGGTTTCTAGGTGGTGGTTTAGTAGCCCCAATCAAAAGTTCCTTCTAAGCCCATCCTTACATGTTACCAACCAAACTTTGCTGTATTCTCAGATAAGCTTTTGCACTTCTCTAATGTAAGATCTGTTAGTTTGGATGGTGTTAAATTAGATTTTATGTAAGTTATCTAAAATGCTTGTAAACTGTTGTTGCCGGGTCAATTATATCAGTGAGGCAAAGTTTGCAGAGGACACAACCTTGTCCAAATCTTTAAAATAGAAGTTGATTCTGTAAATGTGTCGCCCTCGTTCTCAAATGAACATGTAGTACATCATTAAGAACATCTATTTGCTCCAAGGTCAGTTTAATGTTATTAACTTTTTATTTACATATTGATTCAGGTCATAGTAGTGCGTTGTAGAAATTTCTGGAACAGTTTCGTTCACTTGCACTGATGCTGTCACTTTCAGATGAGTCTTATCTCTTTTAGTCTCCTAGTTTTGTTTTTAATCTTGTTGCTGCTTAATTTAACAATTTATTTCAATAAAAACTGATTCAAATGCTTTGAACTGTCATCCCAGCCCATGTGAGAATAATATATAAGAACAACGAACGAACACAAGTAGATGTGGAGAACATGCATTGCTACAGAAGTGTAGAGCATGGTTCCTTAATTGCTTTTGGTTTGTTCTGTGATCTGGCCTCACAAACACACACCCTGCTCCTGCCCGGGCTTGCTAAAACACACAGGGTTTCCTCGCCCTGTTCAGGCTCAGCTTGTTTTGCTATTTCGGGGTATATTCACACAGTCTCTTGTGCTTTTGTCTCAGCAACGTTCCCTCAGCCACCTGCCAGAAAGGAGCATGGAGGCGCTGGTTGATTGGCTGTTAATGGGGCATGGGAGGTCATTAGCTTCCGCTCTTTCACAACACGCTTTTCACAACTGGCTCGGTTTGTACAGCTTCAAAGGCCTTTCAAACTGGTGCGCATTACCGGCTCGCTGCTTCGCTTTCGACAAATTAGCATCAGCTGTACAGTGCAGAAGAGAGGACAGCATCACATCAATGCCACTGATTACTCCAGTGATATAACTCACACATACACATGCTCTCAGATATGCTGTCGTGGATCACCCAGGACTGGCAATGCGCTTGAATTTTCTTGTATTAAAATGACAGTCAAAGTGAAATTTGACCCAAGTGCCAGGCTCGAGCCAACAGGTGTGCGAGCAGACTTTGAGACACTTGGCCATGTTTGGACAGAAATGCTGTTGACCTGCGTACGGCACAGAAAATACTGTGTACTGGCTTCCATTAAAATTAATACAAATAAAAAAAAATGCACAAATTGATTAAAATTTTTTATATAATGTTTATATTTTATTATATTATATTATATTATATTTATTATATATATATATATTATATTATTTATGTTGATATTTATGTATTTATATTCTAGAAATGCAAATTTTTAAGTTTAAGG
>RJVU01014363.1:5166197-5181382 GCA_003731715.1 Anabarilius grahami
TTGCTTTCATTAAAAATAATAAAATTGTTAAATTTATAAATGTATTTAATGTGTGTATATATTATATATTATATTAATTACAAATGAGTAACAATTAAAAAATAATAATGCTGTTTAATTCAGTAAGTGCTGTATTTTGGCTTTCATTAAATAATAAAAATACTATAGATTTATAAACTTGTCTTGAATATAATCAAATGTGTGTAAATGTAATGAGTTACTATGTTAATATTATTAATAAATTATATTATCTATTAAATAGCATAAAAAAAAAGTTGCTTGTTTAAATGCACAGTGCAGTTATCGTTTTTGAAAAGAGAAAAACATTTTTTAATGTCATTTTGTAAAAAAAAATAGTCTGATTAGTTAATGAATCAAGAAAGATCATATCAGTTCATTTGTCAGTGGAAAGGGAAGGTTGAGTTGTGTGCATTGCATTATGGGATTGCTGTATAATACAGAAATGGCAAATGTGTTGAATCTGTAAAGCTGCGTTTCTGTGCTGATCCAGCAGATGGAGCCGAAACGCTGAGGTTTGCTCTGTCTGGGTGGAGAACGAGTTCACCCACGTTCCTCCAGATATTGGTTTGTGATCAGTGTGTGTGGCATTATCCCTCTGTATAAAAGAACTGTGCTCTAATTTGACTTAATTACTTCAATTCTAAGTATATTGTAAAGAACGCTGCCTTCACCTCTTCCTCTGTGTTTGTCGATCTTGAGTTGGAGACAGGAAGTGGGATTTACACCTTCCTCCCTGTGAGGTGCAACGAGAGCGTTTAAAAGACATTTCCTGCTTGTTTTAGTGTGCATTACTCTTCTGTTAAAGATGGAATAAAAGGCTTCATTAATATTTCATGGCTAATGAAGCTTAATCTGAGGCTGTCTCCTTCTCAGAGCTTCATACTCGGATGAAAAGCCGTCGAGATCCGCTCACCCTTATGGAGATGATGAGCTGTGCCGCCACACGTTTGTTTGTCATAGTTGTGCTCTGTCAGCGTAAATTCAGAAAGGCCTCTCTGGCTTTAGAAAGACTCTTCGGTTCACGGTGGACCTCTCACGTGACGTCATCAAAGAGGGACACGGTGTTATATTTGTAGCTGATATGACTGAAGCTCAACTCTCAATGAGGCTGTTGATCATCAAACACATCACTGACCATCTTGACCCTTTTCTGCTTAGATTTTGATTCATATATTGATCATGGATTCTCTACGTTACAAAACACAGCATAAAATCCATTCATCTGAAGCCATACAATAACACTGAGGAACAGACTAACATTTAATAATCAAATAAGCTGCAGATTGGATGACAGTAAATGTCAGTAGATGTGATCAGGATCATATTTGATTTGAGAGTCGCATGATTTGGAATATAGGTCAGCAGTCATGTGAATCTTGAAGCCTATTTATTTATTTGCTGAACTAGTTTCCTAGATTATGCTCATGAAAAGTGGCTGTAAATACAAATATATTAATATACATTTTATTATTCTTGTTGTAATTGTTCATAATAATAATATTTTCCTTTAAGCTTTCTAAATGCTTGATTATGAGATTATGCTCATGAAATTACTAATTATTTTTGTTGTTGTTTTAAAACTTGTTTCTGCCCGTGTGTGTGTTTTTCTGTCCCGGCGGGGACTTCAACCTGAAAGCACACAGACTCATGGGGACTCGTCTAACAGCGGGGACCTAAATTGAGGTCCCAAACAAGCTTATAAATCACACAGAATGAGAGTGTAGTTGTGGGTAGGTTTAGGGGAGAGAATATACAGTTTGTACAGTATAAAAATCATTATGCCTATGTAGGGCTGGATGATTAATCAAGAAGTAATCAAAATTCAGAACCTTTTAACCGACATCATTTTCCCAAATCGGTTATTTTGTTTGTTTTAATCCTGTTTAGTGATCGAACGATAATGATTAATTTTTTTTTTTAGAACCGAAGCCGACACAAAATCATCAATGGTTGACTTTTTTAATGCTGTATTCATATTTTAATGCAGTTATCACATTTACCTAATTTGCCAATAAACCAGTTTTATTGATCGCAATAAAGACGAAGCTATTGGTACCGTTTAAAAACGCCGTGTCTGTAATTAGACACGCACAAGCATTGTTTTCCAGCACTTCAAATGTTATTTTTAAGGTGATGACCACAAACATTATTTGTTGTCATCCTTCTGAGATTGTCCCCGTTTAAAAATGTAGGAAATTCAACATTTGATAGAAAACCCTTATTTAAAGGGGCTCTATGTAAGATTTTTACTTTAATAAAGCATAAAAATACCCTAATATGTTTGCAGATATTTAGGAAACATGCTAAGTTCACCTACTTGTTTCTCAGAAAAACAATGCTACAGCCGGATATTCTACTTTGAAAATGTGCGTTCCGTGTCGGAATGTCTGTTTTTGTTTTGGTCTGTGTGAAACATGTGCTGCAGTTTATCCAATAGTATTTCGACATCACAGGTTGCCAGTTGGCGGAGAACACCGCGTATTGCAGCCATGGAAACCAGCAAACAAACTGGGTCAGAGAATCAGGCAATAACGTCAGTGGCGCGTTCTCGCTCTCTTCTCTGTCAAGGTGAAGTGACACACACCCGCGCGGGCGCCTCCTCTCTCTCTCTCGTCTCATTCGCTCCGGTTAAGTAGTGCTTGTATTGCGCATAAATTTTAGTCATTCCCGCAGGTCTCGCGCTCACACCGAAAGCGCGCGCACCACTGCTCTATATAGTGGAGCGAACAAGCCACGCTCAGTCTCAAACAGAGACAGAAATCAAACAGAGTCACAAGTACCAAAATAAGCGCCTTCCTGCGCTTAAACTGTCAAATACATACTAAAGTATGTCAAAACCAGCGGCACAGGCAATCTTGGCTAGTATTCAGATAAACACAGTCAGTTTTGAATCGTTTAATAGCTAAGAAAGTGAACTCATGTTGTGTGTAACAGTATTGGGTCCGTTGAACACCGTTCATAAACTCTTAAAGGGACAGCAGTCCAATATTCCTGCTGCTGTCTGTCATGTTAATCAAAGAACAAAAGACAAAGAAAATCACTTTCTGCTCTTGACTTAATACGTTTTATAACTTTAATGGTAAGAATTATTTGCAATAAAGACTACAGAAATTAAGGTAACCAATGCAAAATAACACAATGTGTTATTTTACTTTTGATTACTTTAATTTCTGTAGTATTTCTTACCTGAATAAAAACCCAGTTAACCCAAAAAACTAGTTTCATAGCTCTCTTTATTCTATTGCATTTATTTGAGCGGTTTATATTTTATTACTGACTTTTACTTTTTTTTTTAATGAAAATAAAAGTCTGCATTGAAGAAAAGTAGATTTTTGTTTGTATATGTTGTCATTTATAGTTCTTAGAAAGAAAACCGGAATTGGCAAAAGCATATCAAAACAGATAAATCAACTCATCAGCCTACAGTGTGCAAGTCTCCTCAGCTTTCATTGTCAATTGCGCTCCCTATTGTTGCTGGCAACCATATGCTGTAAAAGCTGGCAAACCGTGTCTTTGAACGAGGGGGCGGGCCAAACAATATTTTGAATTTGGACTGCAGTACCTATTTTGAACACTGGGTGTCATTCCTACAGAGAGCCCCTTTAAAAATAGACAATAAATACCACTATAACCAGCAGGTGGCGGCAAAGTAGCATTTATTTGCACATATATCAGCAATTTCCTCTAATCGTTTTTGACCTAGTTTCGTTTTTGACTAAATATTAAACATTATAAAATAACTAGGTTTAAAAATACATTTTGTCAATGTGAAGTATGAAATACTCAAAAAAAAATCTCATGAAAAACAATAACTTTTCTTGTGAATGACACAGAAAGCGAGCGCCGCGCTCACTTTATAATCACAGCAGCTGTCAGTCAGTGCAGCGCAAGATCAATGATTTCGGCACACTTGTGAAAACACACATTTTATTCAATTAATCTAACTAAAGTGCACAATAAATATTTAATTTTTTAAGCTTTTTTTCACATAAAAGTGTGAAAACTGATGGTCGAATTGAATTTAGCCGAGGAGGAACACTGAGGTACGTTTAAATTTTTTATGCAGTCTTACGTTTGAATAACTAAATTAATGCTATGCTTGACAATTTAAGTGACTATATTCTGATTATAAACTAATATTACACTACTGATGCTCAACACACCAGCAAATGACTCTCACCGGAAGTTTTTTTCTAGTTCTAAAGAACGCTCCGTGCATATAGCCCATTAAATGAGATTTTGATTTTAGGTCGTGTCATCCAGCCATATGCCTACGGAAAGTCCCCATAAAACATAAAATCCCAACGTGTGTGTGTGTGTGTGTGTGTGTGTGCGCTCTACCCAAATCCTCTTGTTGTTTTCCAGGGTGTGGAATTCATTAGCATGGATCTATTTTTGTAATCTGTGTCATGGTAAACTGAGAACGAGATGGATGTGTTAGCTGTAGAGATGAGTTCTGTGTTGATCACTCACTTCGCTCTTTCGATTTATAGTCATGATGTGCCTGAGATTTTCTGCATCAAAGTTGAGCAATTCCTATAGCTTTAATGTTCATGTTCCGATAACCAGGACTCGGGAGTCTCTTACCCAGCGTCCTGAAGTCTAGCACGTTCTCGCATTCCCGCTTCAGTGAGTGTTTGGGATGAACTGATGCTAAAATTTGCAGTGTTTAGTTTTATAGCACACACTGGTCTGGGTGGAGCCGCTTCGGAGCCCACACCTCTAAACCAAACCTCATCCTGTCCCTTCCCGAACAAAGTCAGCAGTGTGTCCCAAATCCAGCTCTGCTTAAGAATCAGCAATACCTTTTTATACTTTCATTTAGACCTGTAAAGGGAGATTTAGAATAAAATGGTTGTTTTTGTGTGCAGTCAAGGGCAGTGAAGGGTTAAGAGATGGCCAAGTCTATTTCTGTCTCTGTCGGATCAGTCAGCCTGCTCACAATTAGTGGCTAATGAAAGTGAAATGGAAATCTCAAAAAAACAGAAGCACCAAACCATGATTTTTGGTACACCGCTTTCCATAAAGATCTGCACGTGAACTACAGCTAGTAACCACATCGCCACTGTGTGCCCTTGTGACAAAGAAGTGCACTTCAGTATGGACTTATTATGAGAATGACATTAAGTGTGACACTTAATTGCATGTTATTTACAATTAAATGAACATTTATTATAGTTTAAATTTGTTAAATGCAGTTAGTTGACCTTAAGAGTGTTTTTGACTCACTTAAGTAGGTATAGTTACTTGTATTGTCTGTGAAATATGGTTAAAATGTACTGACAAGCATGTATGGTAAACTAAGATAATGTCATTTCTATTGAAACACGCACGTCATGCATTTCAATATTTGTAATTACACATTTCTAATAATGAAGTTGCAATTGGGGACATTTAAATGCATTTAAATAATAATAAAGCACTTTAAATGTAAACGCATCAAAATAAGTGTGCTTCTTTTAAGCACGACAAAACATTATTAAACATAATGATTTAAAATGAACTTTTTTTTAAACTTGACATTTGTTACAAAGTGCACTTTTTAAAAATGTACTTACATGTGTTACATGAAAGTGTGTTCTCTTTAAGTGCACTTAAGTTGCCTTTTATTATTTTATTATATTATATATGAGTAACAGTTAAAAATAATAATGCTGTTTATTTAATTAAGTGCGCGCTATATTCTGGCTTTCATTAAAAAATAATATAATTATTGCATTTATAAACATTTTCCATTTAGTGTGTGTAAATGTAATGAACGTTATATTATATTTACAGTTTTTTTAAATGTACTTTTAAGATTTAAAGTACACTACAAGAGCACATTCAGTACAATTAAGCACACTTCTTTTTCTCGAGGGTAAACGGTGAGATTAATGAGCCTAATTGGATTGTTTTTGTCAGCCGTGTTGGAGTGAGTTTAACTCCATCAGACTGGAGGATGTAAAGGAAACCACTGCTTTGACTTTCAATGCATTTATTCAATGATATTCTGAACTACAAATTCTTTTTGTCTTTTTGTTTGTGTTATAACTTGAATATCTGTGCTACACCTACACGAGTGGAAATAACCTTTAATTTTATTGAAACATTGTTATTTGATGGATTGTGTTACCAGAAGCGTTGCTGGTGAAATCTTACTCTTTGATCAGGTAAGGTTCGACTCATTTTCAGCCATCTCAAAAACACTCCAATACAGTGAACTCTCAATTGTTTTACATCAGGCTTCTGTAAAGTATGTTAGGATTGCACAGCAAGAGGCCTTCCACATGTACCTCCTGCTTTGCATTGTTTGCCGCTGTGCTGATGGACATTACAAGTACCAGACGGTTGCATAACTTCCTGTTGAGATCCCTCTGATGGATTGCCAATCGACAGTGAAAGCTCTCGGCTGGAAACTTTCTCTTTATACACTGACACTTTCTCAGACAAGGTTTTAACCTGTAACTCTGCTCAAGAGGCACATGCCATATTCTTCCTTGCTTTATTATAGACTTCATTGTGGTGTTTGAGAGAGCTTTGGTGTCGGTTACCCACACAGAAGGAGAGATGTGAGACTGATCTTGGGGCTTGGGAAACGTGATGTGCTTGTAGGCGGTTCTGCTCGGGGTGATAAACTGATAAGAGTCACTCTCTGTAAGAATCAGCACAGCTCCATTCTCTCGTTCATTCATTCAGGTCTCGACTCTCGAGTGACTTAAACATGTTCTTTTGTTTCTTAAACCGTCTATCA
The DNA here is from genome assembly GCA_003731715.1 of Anabarilius grahami. NCBI lineage: Eukaryota > Metazoa > Chordata > Actinopteri > Cypriniformes > Xenocyprididae > Anabarilius > Anabarilius grahami. The sequence continues at coordinate 5,172,952 of RJVU01014363.1, forward strand.
AATAATGTACACTACCATTCAAAAGTTTGGGACCACTAAGATTTTTAATGTTTTTAAAAGAAGTTTCGTCTGCTCACCAAGGCTACATTTATTTAATTAAAAATACAGTAAAAAACAGTAATATTGTGAAATATTATTACAATTTAAAATAACTGTTTTCTATTTGAATATATTTCACAAAGTAATTTATTCCTGTGATCAAAGCTGAATTTTCAGCATCATTACTCCAGTCTTCAGTGTCACATGATCCTTCAGAAATCATTCTAATATCTGATTTGATGCTCAACAAACATTTATGATTATTTTCAATGTTGAAAACAGTTGTGTACTTTTTTTTCAGGATTCCTTGATGAATAGAAAGTTCAAAAGAACAGCATTTATCTGAAACACAAAGCTTCTGTAGCATTATACACTACCGTTCAAAAGTTTGGGGACAGTAAGAATTTTTATTTTTATTTTTTTGAAAGGAAATTAAAGAAATGAATACTTTTATTCAGCAAGGATGCGTTAAATCAATCAAAAGTGGCAGTAAAGACATTTATAATGTTACAAAAGATTAGATTTCAGATAAACACTGTTCTTTTGAACTTTCTATTCATCAAATAATCCTGAAAAAAAATATTGTACACAAATATTTTGTACAATTGTACACATTAAATGTTTCTTGAGCAGCAGATCAGCATATTAGAATGATTTCTGAAGGATCATGTGACACTGAAGACTGGAGTAATGATGCTGAAAATTCAGCTTTGCATCACAGGAATAAATTACTTTGTCAAATATATTTAAATAGTACACAGTTATTTTAAATTGTAATAATATTTCACAATATTACTGTTTTTTACTGTATTTTTAATTAAATAAATGTAGCCTTGGTGAGCAGACGAAACTTCTTTTAAAAACATTAAAAATCTTAGTGGTTCCAAACTTTTGGACTGTACTGTACACTACCATTCAAAAGTTTGGGGTCGGTAATATGTATATCCTTTAATGTGATTGAAAGTTTATAATGCTTACCAAGACTGCGGATATTTTATCAAAAAATTACAGTAAAAACAGTAATATTGTGAAATATTATTATAGTTTTAAATAGCTGTTTTCTATGTGAATATCTAGTAAAGTGTAATTTATTCCTGTGATCAAAGCTGATTTTCAGCATCATTACTCCAGTCTTCAGTGTCACATGATCCTTCAGAAATCATTCTGATATGATGATTTGATGCTCAAGAAACATTTATGATTATTATAAATGATGTTGAAAACAGTTCAAATTTTTGTAGAAACCGTGATGCATTTTTTAGAATAGAAAGTTTAATTACAGACCCCAAACTTTTGAACGTTAGTGTGTTATGCACTTGACTATTTAGTGCTATTTCATTTTGAAAGTGTAGTATCATCTCAAATAGAATGCGAACGTTATTGATATGGAAAAGTTTTAAAGGGGACATATCATGAAAATTTGACTTTTTCCATGTTTAAGTGTTATAATCGTGTCCCCGGTGAATCAACCAACCTGGAAAACATGAAAAAAGACAACCCAGTAACTTTGTTTTTGTAAGCCTTTCTCTGCAAACATGTGAAAAAAATGAGCCACTCAGGAATAATATAATATTACCGGCCCTTAATCTGCACGTTTACATCCCCGGCGCCGCCATTTTGTTTTCGCAAGCCACGATGGTGTACCAGTTTCCACTTTAGAGAAGTTGTTGTAGTAGAGTGTTGTTGTCATGCCGTCATTTTACGCCGGACTGCTTCACAAACGAGGGTCAATTCAACACAAAAGATGAACATGACGGCACATGCTAGTGGATGAGTTGAATCAACTCCACAGCAACTACATAAATTTATCCACTAACCATTCAGAAACGTCCAGTTTCATTCTAAAAGTTGTAACTTCTTCCTGAGTCTCTCCATCAGTGTCACTNTGAACAATGTAAGGCTGAACACCGTTACTGACAATCCTCATTTTGGCTGCGTGAGATTCTCCTGCTTTGTTGTTGTTGAGCTGTTAAAGCTCCGCCCTCTTCTGGAAAGTAGAGCTCATTTGCATTTAAAGGGACACACACAAAAACGGCGTGTTTTTGCTCACACCCAAATAGGAGCAAATTTGACAAGCTATAATAAATGATCTGTGGGGTATTTTGAGCTGAAACTTCAGACACATTCTGGAGACACCGGAGACTGATATTACATCTTGTGAAAGGAGCATTATAGGTCCCCTTTGAAGTCCAAATTTGATAAGTGTTCAAAAAAGCTTATGCAATAATTGAAACCTAAATTACACAATATTAGGTGATGGTAAAGCATTCATTTCACATTTGTAAGGTCTATAGAAGTATGAATCTTAATTAGTATGCCAGCCATCCTATATGAAATACCATTCAGTAGTGCAGGAAACACTGACATAAGTAAGTATGTCAATGGTTTATTGGTCAAGCAGGTTTAGTTCTTCAGTACAAGTGAATTTGAACTCATTTACTGAAGTGAAATAGACTCTTGATGCACAGGTGCACCAGATTCATCTCCTTCAGTGATCCATTCTTTTCCCAGGCAGCACAGTTTCATTCTCAGTAATATTTGAGGAAAAGAAACAGAAAGGCTTGGCTGCTTCTTTCTGAGGAAGCACATAAACACAGGAAAGCCGTTTGTGTATATGCGAGCGTCTCGGAAATGGCTCCGAACAATGTATCGGCACATTCCTGCCTTTCTTTTTCATAAGGAGCCGGAAGTAGTGAAAGTACAAACCCCTAAAAGACAAACTTTAACCTCGAATATTCCCACAGCACTCTGGACATGTTATATAATGCACAAAGCTTACTCTATTTGTGCTTTCAGAACAATGTTACACAAACATCATCGCAAGTCAAACATCAGGTTAAAACACACAAAAAAGCCTGTTCTGTAGATTCTTAAAACAACTTGGAGCTCCTTATTGTTCCCACAGTATTAATAATAATGGTTCTTTACTGGCATCAATGGTTCCATGAAGAACCCTTTAACATCCATGGAACCATTTCAACGCACAGAAGGTTCTTTAGATTGTTAAAATGGTTCTTTTAACTGAAAGGTTCTTTGGGGAACCAAATATGGATGTTCTATGGCATTGCTGAAAAAAAAAAACCCTTTGGAAGCATTATTCTGATGAGTGCAGGGTTCATATCTGTCCATCAATGGTTGCATGTTAATCTACATGGTTTAGTCCTCTAGACGCTCTTATCAGTGACAACAGACAAGAGAGGAACTTATCCAGAGACCACAGCCGCAGACTTCAGCTCTATCACCCTACGGCTGTGTAGTTCTCGCACATACGGCTGGGTAGGCAGACTGCGTTGATGTTCTTTATGTCCGCCAAAGTTTTAGGAAAAGTAGGGACCCGTTGTTCATTTTGTGAGGAACGCTCTGAGTGGTTTCCAAATGGCGAAATCCGAGGAAGATCCGCCGGTTGATGTCGAAAACCCTCATGGTCTTCTCTGGACCCTCTTCCACAGGTACTCGGTTCTTCTCAGGCAATCAAACAGCGATCGTATTCAATGAGCCTTCTAATAAATAGCAGTGAGGATTTGCAAAACGTGATATAGAGTTCTACATTGGCATGTTTGCAAAGGAGAACTTGAGCCATTTGAAAAATGTTGTCTTTTTGGGATCGGCTCAAATAGACTAAACTATTTCGAGTATTTCTAACTTCATTTCATAGTGTTTTCACAGTCCCCCTTGCATCTTTAGGGAGTTGTTTACCCAAAAATGAGTCATTTATGTTGTTCAATACAAGTTACATATTGTATTTTCTCATTTGAATCACAAAATAAGAGGTTTGACAGAATATCATAGCAGCTCTTTTTCTTCAAAAAAGTGGCATAAGAGTAGTCAATACGATAGCTTTGTGTGTGGAACAGACTGAAGTTCGCTTCTGCTGTAGCTTTCAAATCTCATTTACACTTGTCAATGTTTAAACTTGCTGTTTGAAGATGTCAGTGATGGCGACACCATTGGTTCTTGAATTTTCTTGAGGTTCGTACAAGGTGTTTAAAGTACTTGAAAATGACTTTTTGAAATTTTATCCCTGGAAAACCCTTGAAAACAGTGATATTTTTTAATAGATACTTGAAAAGTGCTTGAATTATTGAAATAAAATATATAAAAATTAGTGATATGGAGCCATTTCCCATGGCTATTGACATAAGTATATGACACGGCTTTCATTCTTCAGGTTAATTGGAAAAAAAATCTATATTTTTGTCATAGTATCAGAGTATTCAGTGGTTAAGGGGATTTCCCATGACTGACAGCGCTGGTCAATGGATTGATCTCATTGAATTGAAGTGTCAGAATCTTTGCTTTGCTTGTCGGTTGTGCCTTTTTAAGGTGTTGAAAGTTAAAATTATTTCCTTGTTTACAACCTTGCTTCATTCCAGAATAAATCAGCATTTTTTTTTTTAATGAACGATCTACCAACTCACTCTTAAAGTCAGTCCCTTGCTGCCACCTACTGGTGTAACTGTGTAACCTGCACTGAACCATGCCTGAGCACATTTGACCCCCAAAGCCCGCTTCGTTTGACTAGTGTGATTGCTCCGTACCGTGCCCGGGCGCACTTCATGTAGCCGTCCTTGGAAGAGGTGGGCCAGAGCGCGGTTCAGTTGGGCTCAAGCGTGTGACGCATGCAGTGTGAGCACTAATCGTGCTGGAGCACGAAACAGCTGCTACTTTTGTGTGCATTACTGTCATCATTACGACGGCAAGCATCTTTAGTACTGCTTGGATAGTAGAACAATTAGTTTTCTGCCTATAATCTTAACCAAACAGTTGTTCCCTTGCCTATTAAAACATGTAATTTATTAAAGCGTCTTTGGTGTTTTCATGGTTTCTTCAAAATAAAACCCGAAACTGAGGGTAACGCGGGCGACTCCTCACACGTCCCAGAGCCTTCGTTAAAATTGCAATTTTCTCACAATTTACAAATGGTTGCAAACATTTGAGATATTGTAAGTACTCAAGTGAACAAAATATATAACGCTGGCCTAGTGGTTTTGGGATATTTTACTGCAAATTTCTTACATATTGCACCTTTAATTAAACAATAATAGCCATTATAAACTTTGCATTTAATATACATTATTAAATAAGTTGGAAGTTGTATTTCGGATATCTTATGTCTGTAATTTGAGTAAAATAATATAATAAATAAACATAATAAAGATATTGTTTGATAAGTGCTGATTGCAGTGCTTAAAGTCCTTGAAAGTCCTGAAATTTAATTTTACAGAATCTTTACGAACGCTGTGAATAAACTGGAGATTTGAGTGTTTCGGCAGAGATAATCCATTATTACTGAAATAAGTGTTTTATTTACACAATATTGGTTCAGAAGAACACTTTTTTTGTTCTTGTGCTTGGCAGTAAAAATCACCTTATACTGTGGAAATCTTAAAATGGGGTTGGAATGACGTGCTGGTGAATAATATTTGCATATTTTTGTCTTTTATCTATTGCAGTGTTGTTTCATGCCCTGGATAGATTTCACTGGTCAACCGCATTAAGGTGCGGTCACATTTACCATAGCTCGGCAAGATTTCGTGGCTCAATTCCAGTCTTTTTATTTCGCATGGGGGTCAAAAAATAGCAAATGTTCAAGTTGATCACTCAAATTTGCCAACAGAAAGATGCTTGGATTGAAAGTGACTCAACATTTCACCCCACCTTTAAGAAGTAAAGATCCTTGGTAACTAAATATATATCCAAGATAAGTCAGGTGCCTATCTTACATTCCTAAAGCACTAAGAAAACATTCAAGGCACTCGGCATCTACACGTTTGCGTCACTGCTTTCGTAAGCTAGCCTTTCATTTTCTCTCACCTGTAGAGGCAATGAAAGAATCTTCTGTTCTGCCTCCGTCTGCTTCCCTGCCCCTGGATTTTTTTGCCCCCCTGGACAAACGCAGCCTGTGAAGGCTCTTAGTCCACGTCAGGCCCCTCTCCTGTCCGCTCACACAGGCCCTCATTATTTTCACCACTCCCACGTACAACCTGACGTCCGTGCCTCATTTTAGTAAGCACTTTTTCCAGTCTTTTTTCCAGCATTTATTTCAGGCTGACCTTTTAAGGCTCATGCAGTAATAATTGAAGTGTTTAGATTGAAGAACCAGCCAGTATATTAACAGGGTTGCTACACTTAATGTGTTTCAGATAAAAATAAGCGGTGGTGTATGGTGACTTCTATGTATATTCTGTATATGAATAGCGCATGTATGCTTATTTTTATTTTATATATTACCAGAAATGCTAAAGATGCGTGGAGCCTGCGAGTCTCTATCTAACATGTGTTTGTCTGTCTTGGCATGCTGTTGGATGACTAAAATACTAGTCCTGGGGCCAGACCGGCCCTTCTAGCTTTCCAGTGTCGAGTCTGAACATGCCTTCAAGCTCTGCAGAAAAATTCCAGTCTGATGTTCCACTGTAAATTACATTGTCATAACACGAATTGCTGCACATTAGCAGCTTCCAGTACGTCACGACTTCGTCAAAACATGCCGTGAAGGAACCTGTTAAGGAAATCTTGCATGAGTAGTCGACATATCGAGCGGTTCTAGCAATATTAAAGTATTTTAAACAACATTTTACTCGTTCTCTTTTTATTACCTCATATTAGTGTTATTAAAGTGTCATTGATATAGTATTAAAGTTTTTGTTAATTATTTTTTTTCAAGTTTAGTTTTTAATTGTTATTTTAGTACTTCAACTTATGAAAAATGTTGGTAACTAGCTGAAATAAAATACATATACGTTTTATATACACTGCCCTCCAAAAGTTTGGAAACACCCCTGGCAAAGTGTGGTTTTGAACGATATCGGCATTAATCCTTATCATTATTTGGTGCTAATACATTAACATAACTTGACATTATCATTGAAGACCAGCAATAATAATTTTCATTTTGATTACATAATAATGGCAATATATACAAGTCAAAGTCAGACACGCCCCTTTCCCAGCTGTGATGCCTGGTGACTGGATTAAACTTGTCCCAGGTTTTTTTGGGTCAGCACACCTTAATAGCTTCAACAATTGATTGCCAATTAAGTTTAGAATACAATGAACCAATCAGAACCCAGTTTAGGTCAGATAGCTGCTAATGGTGGACATTTTGATGAATCGAAAATTTTTGTTTTTTCTATGTATAAACTGTTTATGTAATAAAATATGTTTGCGTAGTTTGTGTTGTGCAAAATTATCACAAATTAAAAAGGATTCATGAAAATATTGTCCAAAACCCCACTTTTCTAGGGCGTTTCCAAACTTTTGGAGGGCAGTGTATATTTTATATTTTATTCATTTTATTATTTAAACAAACTGATTTATGATTTATAAATGTGACCAGTTAACGCACATCAATTTATACATCCATAACTTGAACTTTAATAACTTTGTTGTAAGTATCATGTTACTAAGTATTAAGTGTTATGTTATTTATATATATAATATATGGTTGAAATAGTTTAGCCTTTGAATGGTTGATAAATGAAGAGTTTCCAGTGAGGAAACAGAAAGTTGTAAATAAGATACTCAAAATACTTGATGTGTGTATATAAGGAGAAAACAATATATTTCTGCATTATATTATTGCAATATAACTATTGGAATCATATATGTTTGTTCCCCAGTTGTGAGTTATTGCTGTGGCAGTTTTTTGGGGGAAATCCAGTGTTACTGTACCCAAGCACATTGTTTCCTACATCCAGTGTGTGTTGAGAGTCACATGGATGAGTTTTTCTTTTTTATAATCATTCCAACTATTGCACCTTGGCCCCTCCCATCTGTTCTGTGATTGGCTTGAAGTTCAGCTGAAGGAGAAGCAGAGCGACCGTTTTGCTTGCAACGCTCCTGCAAACTCTGGACTGACTTCATCAGAATCCATGATCGCGTTGAGAAGCGCGTCCGTCATCAGCGTTGAACCCGGGCATTTGGCAACATGGTCGGAGATCACACCATACCCGGAGACAGCGCGCTCGCTCAGAGGTCTCCTAAAAACGGATTAAGCTGTAAAATGGTCCTTCAGGCGGTTGGCAAAGTGCTGAGGTAACTCTCCCCGTGCTCTTTCACTGATATAAATGATTTTTCACTCAACTTCTTCACAGTGCGCCGAGATGCGCGCGTGCGCCAGAGGAATGCGCGCGCGTCTGTTGACGGAATGGAACTTTCCACTAACATAAAATTGTTACCTTTGCATCTTTAATGTGCGTGTAATTTGCACGTTTGCCAGGTTTCTTTAAGCAGTAATGATATATTATCTTTCCACGTGATGCTCGTATAGATCAGTTATTATTAGATTGAATTACAGCTTGGCCACTGCAGTATTTTTAGGTATGCATATGTTTGCACCGGTATTTTTAGGCACCATATAGGCGCTTTATATATAAATTAACCCCAAAAGTGT
>RJVU01014363.1:5191308-5202700 GCA_003731715.1 Anabarilius grahami
TGTTTATGAAAATGAAATAATAATAATAAATTATAATAATAATAATAATTATTATTATTGTAGTTTTATCTGCAGAAATTATAAATCAATCTACTCCCTACAGATGAAAAGTAACTGGCTTGAACAAAAACTGAAGTCTGGCACATTTTTCCTGACCCACTCACTCATCTGGACAGTAAATGTTTGTTGAGGTTGTTCATAGTTTTGTCTGAATGCCTGATTTACGAATCGTCGTCTGTCCAGAATGTCTCTCAGGCGTTCTGTCGGAGCTGTGAGGTCATTGTTGGCTCTTAAAGCTCCTCTTTTCCATTAAAGCAGCTCTTGTAGTTTCTGGTTCTTACTGTATTAGTGTGTGTTTGATGTTCGAGACGGGTGTGGTGGAGGACTGGAAAGGGGCGGTGGGTCTGATGGTAACACAACCCGCCCGGGCTAAAAATAGATGTGGAAGGAAAAGCCTGGATGTCTGTGGTCTGTTACGTTAATTACAGGGCAAGGTTAACTGTGCAAACCTGCAGTGGAAAAGTGGATGTGCACAGACTGCTGCAAAGCGTTCTTTAACATGAGGTGTCTGTATGTGTTACATAACACTCGAGTAAAATAACTCTGATATAATTAACCATATCTCTGATATCCACTCGGGATAAGTCAATGCTTTTACTGTGGCTTATAATTGAGCATAGATATTTTGCTGAATTTTATTTATTTATTGTACTGTCATCAAATGAGTTATACATCATAATTTGAATTTTATTCTCACCTCTAGCAGTATGAGTGACCGCTGTTTTCCCTCGTTTCATCCCACACAGGAAGGGCAAAGGGAAGCCCAACGGAAAGAAGCCGACCCCCGAGGAGAAGAAGCATTACCTGGACGCAGAATACACCAAAGTAAGAGTCGTGGATTTTGAACTCAAGGAGCTGGTGGTGTTGCCGAGGGAGATCGACCTGAACGAATGGCTCGCCAGCAACAGTAGGTGTCCCGCGTGACCTCGTCTGGCTCCCGCAAATAGAATTAAGACCAAATGAAATTTACAGAGCAGCACTGTTAATCTGTGGAATAGATTCAGTAGTATGTATCACTCCTTTTTTGGCAAAAGCCACTTTGTAGAAATGCAGAGGAGATTTGTTATGATGTTTTTAATGTGATAAAGTCCCGACCCTTGACCCTAACCCTGGCCGACTCGACTGTCTGCCGTTGTGTTGTTGTGTCGAGTTTCTAGGTGTGTTTTGAAAACATCTCTTGATCAGAGGGAATGTATGATTTCATAACTGTATGATAAAAGCAGCTCAGAATAACATTCCACAGCCCACGAATCACAGCATTGTTTGCATTTCCCTCCATTTTATCTTGAAAGAAAACACGTGGAAAAAGCATAAAGTATGGCTTAATTTAGGAAACATTAATGCACTTTCAAATTCCACAAGCACTTATTAAACCAAATCACTGCCTTTTATGGTGAATTACAGTTTGCAGTCGTCTCGTGTGGTACTCGTTCAGGGCATCGCTTCATGCATTTCACATACGTAGAATATATATGTTATGTGTATATATATATTTTTCAAATATTCTGTCAAAGATAATTGTTAAATTACAGATGCACAGTCCTTGAGATGACCGTGTTATTTTAAATGGGAACACAGTTGATCATTTCACTCTTTATTTATTTTAGCCGTTGCATTGGGCTCATATTTCATATTTCTATATATTTCAATAACTTAGTTTATTTTATAAAAACATTTAAGATTGTGTCAAACGTCACACAATTGTTTGATTTCGTGGGATTTTAGTCGGGTGTAGAAATGCATAACCTGGATACTTCGACATAAGTTATAACTGTTTATTATATATATAAATATTTACAAATGCACTTTTGTGAACATATAAATAGTAATAATGATAAAAAAAATATTGTAATAATTATATATGTAATTTTAATAAAATGTGCATACTTGCATCCATTTATAAAAATATACAGAAACAAATTTGAAAAATGTTCTTTTTACGCAATAAAATGTAATAAAAACTAAAAACAAAAGTTATTGTTTGTGCATATTTTAATGAGGAACACAAAGGTATTTATGTTCTTTGCCAAATGATTAATTACTGAAGTATTGCTGTAGATCTGTCGCGATTATTTATTAATCATATGATTGAGGACATTCGATCTAATCGCAATTATTTGAGATAATTTAGTCATTTAAATTTCAGTAGCTTAAATCAGAAACATTTATATTTATATTATATTATTGATAAATAATATTATTTATTAACAATATTAATGTGGTGATATTTATTATTTTCTATTATTATTACTATTATTATTATTAATGATAAAAACAATACCATCAACAACATTTAATTATAATTATTGCATTTAATATTATTTTAAACTATTATTTATCTTTTTTGTACAAATACTTTTACTGTCAAAAAGGTCATATTTGTACATTTAAGTTCATCTGTACACAGGAGTACACTAAAACTATTTCCCTATTAATTGGAAATTGTCTAATTTTATAATATATAATTTGATATTAAATTATGTTATTAATTTTCACAGCATTAAAGTAAATAATATGAGCCTATTTATTATAATTTTATTATTATATTATATACGAGTAAATTAATAATGTATTCGTTGACGTGAAGAAAATTCTTTAATCACAATTATTTAAAAAAGAAGGCCTAGATTTGTGTTATTATCATTCATTAATCTGTGAAACGTCTCTGTGATTTTCTAGCCACGACGTTCTTCAATCTCATCAACCTCCAGTACAGCACGATCTCTGAGTTCTGCACGGGAGACACGTGTCCGGCCATGACCGCCTGCAATACGTAAGTATCTATTATTCATCCTGGCTCTGTTATCCATTATTAAGCCTGCGGAGCGGCAACGCGACACTCTTCTGTGACAGGAGACCCTCAGGGGTCGTGACCTGCAGTCGTGTTTGACCTCGGGGAGAGAAGTGATAGTAAAAGAATAGGAAGTGGAATGGTTTTTAATTCAGTGCGTTCTTCCTGTTGTGTTTATGATCAGACTATAACTGGGTCACCTGTGTGCTGATGGGAAAAGGAAGGAACTCGAGTGTTTACTGAAGCACTTAGCCAAGAACTGAAACTGCTTTATGGGAAGACAGTTTGGTTAATGAACAACCACGGTGAAGAAAGTGTGCCAGACAGGCGATATGTGATGGAAGGAGAGCGTGCTGTATGTATAGGGTGTATATTTGTATTGGGGAAAGATCTTTCTGAACCAAATCTCTCTCTCTCAGGACATACTACTGGTATGATGAAAAAGGGAAGAAGACGAAATGCACAGCGCCGCAGTATGTGGACTTCGTCATGAGCTCTGTTCAGAAGCTGGTGACGGATGAGGACATCTTCCCCACTAAATATGGTGAGCGAGTCTCTACCGACACCTGGTGGATGAATGTGGAACTGCACGACTGAAGCAAATAGGCTTGATCTTTTTTTTTTTTTTTAGCAATATATAGTAAAATATATCTATATAATATGTAACTATATCCCAAATGTGAATATGATCTTAAAGATCAATGTATTTCACTTCTGTTTTGTTTATTTAAAAGCATACATTTTAGTAAATGGCTAATAAACACACATCTGGATGGTTGCATCCAGGTGCAGGGATGTTTAGGAAATGGAGTTTATAAACTCCACAAACTACCGCAGTTTATTTTTTAACCCTCTGACACTTGGCTTCTTTGCAGTCAAAAGTGACCCGAGCACTTAAATATATATTTTTTTTCACACAGGAAAACCAATATAATATATTTTTGTTCAATAATATTATTTAGAATTTTGAGGGTATTTTATGATACTGTGCAATATTTATACAATTTTTATTAGGTATTTTTCCCTATTTAAAGTAATACACACTTCTTTTTATAACATATTTTTAAATTATTTTTCAGTTAAAGCAGTATTTCATGTTAAAATAGAGACATGGCATTTAAAATCACATTTTTCAAAGGTACATTAGTGCCATCTGGTGGGAGGAAAAAGAAAAAGCATCTGTAATGACATGGTGTAACCATTAGATGCTTATATAGTTCTATACAAAGTGGCTTATAAATTCTCTAGTGGTTTTTAGACATAAATACTTATTTTTATTAAGTTGTGGATTTGGATTTATACTTTGGCATTCTCAAAGACTACTTTTTGTCAAGTTTTGGAATTTTTCTTTGTTTAAAATGTTGATCTGAAGTGTCAGTTTTTGCATAATTTTACTACAGTCAAACCTGAACACAGAGGAGGACATTTTGTTACACATAACATTGTGGATCAAAATGTATTTTTTGCACTCTTGACAATTTTAGTGTACCCCCTTCATTGCTGTGCTCTTTTTTTTTTTTTGTAAAGATTTGTATTTTTCCGTATTTTCCATTAATTTCCTTTGGTGGTCATTTTTGACCGCAAAGGAGCCAAGTGTGACTATTTATTTTACGACCCATAAACATATCCAAATTATGCCCATGAATTTTTTTGTGTGTTCACATGGCTAATGCTACAAAAGTCACCAAGTGTCATCCCATTCCGATGAAGCAAAAAAAAATATATTATAATTTCAAAACATATAATTTTTTGCTCGTTTTTGACTGAAGAGGACCAGAGGGTTAAGCAACAATTCAGGCTTTTGGCCTTTATAATTTTACATATCATTTTAAAATTGTGATTTCCAGGTCTAGATGAAAATATATATGTATAAATATATAATTTTTAAAAACATAACTTGATTTATAGTTAATATATACACTACTGTTCAAAAGAGTAAGATTTTTTTATAAAGAAATTTCTATTATTCATCTGGGATGCAGTAAATTGATCAAAAGTGACTGAATATATAAATTCTTTTCCACTTTTTTTTTATTCACAAGCAGCACAACTGTTTTCAACATTGATTATAATCATAAATGTTTCTTGAGCATCAAATCATCATATCAGAATGATTTCTGAAGGATCATGTGACACTGAAGACTGGAGTAATGATGCTGAAAATCAGCTTTGATCACAGGAATAAATTACACTTTAAAATATATTCACATAGAAAACAGCTGATTTACGTTTGAATAATATTTTAAATTTTTGACTGTATTTTTGATCAAATAAACACAAGAGCAGAAGAGACACTTTAAAAATCTTGCCCACCACACTTATAGCCCTGATATGAATGTGAGAAATATTGCTGTTCTCGTACAAACCGCAGTTTTTTTCGCGTGTCCTCCGCAGGTAAAGAGTTTCCCAACACCTTCGACACACTGGTGAAGAAAATCTGCAGGTATCTCTTCCACGTTCTGGCCCACATCTACTGGTCCCACTACAAGGAGACGGTGGCCATGGACCTGCACGGACACCTAAACACACTGTACACGCATTTCATAGTCTTTATAAGGGAATTCAATCTGATGGACCCCAAGGAGACGTCCATAATGGACGACCTGACGGAGGCCCTCTGCACGCCTCTGCCCCCTCAGCCACAGAACCACGTGACCGAGAGATGAGGCCGGCGCCCGCGCTCTCGCCGCACCTGCCAAGCCGGGGTTCAGAAGGTCTACAGCGCTCACAAAGCCGCTGGGACTCACAGACCTTCACCCTTCCAGAACATTGTTCTCTTTAGGACCCAGTAAGGAGCGCTCAGCCGGGCCGAATGACCTCAGAGGCGGCCCGTCTAACCCTTTTAACCAAGAACAACCTGATGCTTCTTTCGTTTCCTTCCCGTTTTTCGCTTCCTTTCGCATCTTCCCTCGCCCCTTCGATGCATATGAGCAGCACTTTTCCCCTCTCTTGGTTTAATAAGGGTGTTGGCCTGGTCCTCGTGTACGGTATAAAGGTTTCTTTCTCGTTTTTTATAGGGTAAAAGGGGAGTGTGTGCGTGCGTGTGTGTGTGTGTGTGTGTGTTCAAGGCTTTTGCACTCAGGAACTGAGAGAGCTGTCAATGCTACCTGCTCAACCATAAGCCTCTCGGTGTCACTTTACTCATCATATAGCAGTCCCATCATCCCAAACGGTCCTCTACTTAAACGGGATAGACTTCTGTTGCATATTAGCATGTTAACCACTGTAGAGGAGACCCTCTGAATGAATTCGACGGGCACGTTTGGCTCCAGGGCCTGGGTTCACGCGTTCTCTCTCGAGTGACAAAGACATTCGCGTTGTCTGCTGTTGAATCCAAACGCCTGCTATTCAGGCTCTGGAAACATCCCGACGTTTGGAGCGTCTCGGGTGCAGTGGGACGCAGGGAGGCTTGTAATCATGTCTAGCCTCATTCTGAAAAGACGATTTGTGAATGGAAAAGAATGTACACTTAGTGTCTACGTATTGATCGCAAAGATTATTATTATCTTAGAGTGACTGAGCGAGCGAGAAAAAGAGCGGCAGATGTTTTAGTTCTCCCTTCGTCGCTGTTAAGAGAGTTGTGTTTCGATGACCTCTTCGTGAGAAGATCGGACTTTTTTTCTTTTTTTTTTCTTTTTAATTTATTTCTTTGTTTTCTGTTTCTTTTCGTTTTGGTTTTAGTTGACATTTTTCAGGGCTCCTCAGTTCTGGCTTTTGTTTTATGTATTTTAATAATACTTTAAGTTAAAAGCGATTTAATATTTTAAGCTCTGCAAATTATAACCTAATAAAATATTTAAAAGTCACAAACAGTGTTATTAAGTGTCTGTCTTTTTTCATCTGTGAACTCAAGATGTGACTTCATGTGTCTTGGTGATTTTAGCTGTCATAAGCCATCAGGATTATTTTTGAAAATCATGCATCACTCCTGGTGAAAAACTACATTACCCATGATTCTGCACAGAAAACTCCACCAATCAGAGAACCGAAACAAGCAAATCGTGCCAAAAGAGCTCCGCCCACTTCCACAAAGCATGTTAAAGCCTGCTTGTCTTTTGTCTGATTTTAGCGTAGTGTATTTTGGTGACACAAAGAGCAAATATATTAGACAGTTAAACGCATTGTTATCATGCTTTAGCTGCAAAGACAACAGGAAAGCAGAAAAAAAAGATGGAAGAAAGACACAAAATGAGTGTAAGCATCAGTATAGTGTCATGAGAAATCGAGTCGATTACATTCAATTGGTTTTATTATGCACTAATGTGTTTTGTAAGCATTATATAGTAGCCTATGCATATTTTAAATATCATTAGTATATACTTAGGATAATCATTAACTGACAGTCTGGGGAGATTGCAATTTCGAGGGAGGATCCGACATGTCATGACACCGGAGATACTTCTCTCTGTTTATGTATATGACGAGTCACTCAGGTACTGGGCTACTCCACAGGTTGTCGTCCCGCCCGGTCTAAAATAGTCTGAATAGTAACACTTACAGGCTGTTTGGAAGATGGATTCATGATGTACTCGCTTTTTATATACATTCTGTACATTTAAAAGAAGGTACATAGTGTACCTTTAATTCACCCTTCACTGGGAGTTTGATTGACAGGCGGTCTGACCAGTCATAACGCTGAATCTGTCGTTTTGTCCAATAAACTAACCAGACAGGAGAGTTGGATCATTAACGTTGGTGGACTTTACCTTGAAAAATGGTGTGTATTGACGTCTTTCCTCGGTTGAAACAACATACCTTCTGATGTTCATTCATGTTTATTTCGTGCTATAACTAGTAAAAGAGGAATCAGTTCATGAGACACTTGAACTGAGGCGCTACAGCGATCTGTCACCACATTAAAGAGCCACAAAAAGGCATTTATTTTTTGATTTTCTGAAAAGAAAATGGCAATTTGAGTGTTTGTTAAAAACCAAAAGTAACCTGTTCTGTCTTCTGTCGACGTGTTGTCAGTGTCCTCTTTGCTCCACGATATATTTTTCACTGCGTGAGAATATGAAGTGTGGTGTGAGAGCGCTGTCTTTGCGAAGGGTCATTTAACCTAGAAAACTCCGAAACGATCACGCTGAAGCATGCCGATAGATGGCAGTGCAGCGTCAAACATCATTGTATGTTTTCAAAATGGGGAAGTATAAAAAAAAAATTGTAAAAATGTTTTAAAATAAAAAAGTAATGATTAAAATTAAATATATAAATAGATTAAAATATAAATGTAAATTAATAAAAACAAAATATTAGATTAAAAATGTACTATTAAATTAATAAAATAAATCAAATTAAACTAAAAAATAAACAGTACAGTACTAGTGAGTAGAAAAAAAAAACTTTAATATTTTCTAAACAAGAGATTTACACATTTATAATACTTATTTTTCACAGTATAAATTGGATCTTTATACATAATGTTTTGCTGCCTTTTAAATTTGAGGATGGGGGTGCGTAGCATCTAAAAGATTGAAAACCCCTGTCCTAAAGTACATCCTGAATACATGTTTTAAAAAGGGACAAGGGATCACTTGCAGCACATTTTAATTTCTGATAGTTTAGTTCTTATAATAGAGCCTCGCTGCATATCTCCAATAAACAGATTACTGTGTAATTCAGCATTTTATTATTTTACAATAAGTTAACTATACAAACCATAAAGATCCTACATATTCCTCCTCCATCCAACCATCTTTATTTATCCGCTCGCACAAACGCGGAGAAAACGCTGTCCTTCTGCTCCAGCAGCACATCGGGTTCATCGTATTCGACGATCGCACCGTGTTTCATCACGATCACCGCGTCTGAGCCCAGGATGGTGTGAACGCGATGCTGTCCGACACAAAACACATCATTCGTCAGATCGCAACGAAGCCATGCTGTGACGGTTTATAGTGCGAGAGGTGCAGGTACTCACTGCTATTGTCACCACTGTTCGGTCTGCAAACGCCGTCATGACTACTTTCTGCAGAATGCTCTCCTACAGGAGCAAAGGAAGATGGAGATCAGGTCAACTTTACAAGCAGCAAACAAGCCAGTGAATGATGTTCTGTGGTTCTCACTGTGGCCATGTCGATAGATGCTGTGGCTTCATCCATGATGAGGATGCTGCTCTTCCTCACGAAGGCTCGGGCGAGACAGAAGAGCTGCCTCTGGCCCTGACTGAAGTTCTCTCCTCCCTCCGTCACTGTGGCGTCTGTGGAGGTTCAACGAAACCTATATAAATGTGCTGAATGACAGTAATTCATTTCTTTTTCTTTCTTTTTATAATCATAAATGTTTCTTGGGCATCAAATCATCATATTAGAATGATTTCTGAAGGATCATGTGATACTGAAGACTGGAGTAATGATGCTGAAAATTCAGCTTTGATCACAGGAATAAATTACACTTTACTGTATATTCACATAGAAAACAGTCATTTTAAATTGTAATAATATTAGTTTTGATCAAATAAATACAGCCTTGGTGAGCAGAAGAGACTTCTGAATTATTCCAAGCATTTGAACGACAGTGTCTGCTTCTCATTTTTGTTGTGCTCATCCGGTCAGTTGGTGTCACTAATGTGCAGACTTCACTTTTAAAAAATGACAACTTATTCATTCACCTAGTCCACCAGGTAATGCTTTAACAACTGGCATTAGCTGGGCGATTTCAAGAGCCTCCCAAAGCATTTTGTCTGTGGCCTTTCTCTCTGGATCCAGATTAAACCTGAGAAAGAGAAAACAAGTGCATGCTTCAAGACTACACCTGAGAAGACTAGAAAAGTGGCTGATATTTGTGAGTCGGTGAGACTTGAAAAGTGACTTACTTACTAACACATATCAGCAACTTTTCTAGTCTCACTGACTTATTTACTAACTCACTCACAGACTCATTCACTCACCGACTCACTCACTCACTGACACAAATATCAGCCAGTGAGTGAGTCTAGAAAAGTGGCTGATATTTGTGTGTGTGAATCAGTGAGTTTGTGAGTCAATGAATCAATGAGTGAATGAATGAGTCAGTGAGTGAGTGAGTGAGACTAGAAAAGTGGCTGATATTTGTGTGAGTGAATGAGTCAGTAAGTCGGTCAGTAAGTCGGTTAATTGAGTGAATCGGTGAGTGAGTGAATCAGTAAATAAATCAGTGAGACTAGAAAAGTGGCTGATATTTGTGAGTGAGTCAGTGAGTGAATGAGTCAGTAAGTTGGTCAGTGAGTGAGTGAATGAGTCAGTAAGTCGGTCAGGGAGTGAGTGAATGAGTCAGTGAGTCGGTTGAGTGAATCGGTGAGTGAGTGAATCAGTAAATAAATCAGTGAGACTAGAAAAGTGGCTGATATTTGTCAGTGAGTGAGTCAGTGAGTGAGTCAGTGAGTGAGTCAGTAAGTCGGTCAGTGAGTGAGTGAATGAGTCAGTAAGTCGGTCAGTGAGTGAGTGAATGAGTCAGTGAGTCGGTTGAGTGAATCGGTGAGTGAGTGAATCAGTAAATAAATCAGTGAGACTAGAAAAGTGGCTGATATTTGTGAGTCGGTGAGTGAGTGAGTCAGTGAATGAGTCAGTAAGTCGGTCAGTGAGTCGGTTGAGTGAATCGGTGAGTGAGTGAATCAGTAAATAAATCAGTGAGACTAGAAAAGTGGCTGATATTTGTGAGTGAGTGAGTGAGTGAGTGAGTCAGTAAGTCGGTCAGTGAGTCGGTTGAGTGAATCGGTGAGTGAGTAAATAAATCAGTGAGACTAGAAAAGTGGCTGATGTGAGTGAGTGAGCGAGTGAGTCAGTGAGTAAATGAGTCAGCGAGTCGAGTGAGTGAGTTAGTGAGTCAGTGAGTCGAGTGAGTCAGTTAGTGAGTCTTTGAGTCCAGTCAGTGAGTGAGTGAGTCAGTAAGTGAGTCAGCGAGTGAGTGGGTGAGTCGGTGAGTGAGTGAGTGAGTGAGCGTGCGTGTGAGTGCGTGTGTGTGTGTGTGTGTAGGCAACCTGATGGAAAAAAAAAGGAATAAATGCTGTGTAAGCCTTGAGAAATGTGAAAAGCCTCACCGAATCGTTCCACTGAATAAAATGGGATCCTGCAGGATAATGGAAAACTTTGATCGTAGCGTCTGCAGAGGAAGCTTGGCAATATCAATCCCATCAATGAGAATTTGCCCTGTGTGAGAACAAAACACGTGTGAGATCACAAAGACCTGCAGATCAGAACATGAAGAGTTTGATCATTTAAAGAAGCTCCTGTTACCCTCAAACGTGTCCACCATTCTGAAGAGAGCCAAAGAAAAGGATGATTTTCCACTTCCCGTCCGTCCACATATTCCCACCTAGCAATAAAACATTCAGTCATCATGTGCAATTGGTTCTTTGTACATTTCTCCCAGTGAAGCGTCTGAGAGTGGTTGTGTAAAGCGCCAGAATGACCTTCTGTCCCGGTTTGATGTGTGCGTTGACGTGTCTCAGAACCGCTTTCAAGCTGGTGTCGTAGCGCACACTCAGATTGTTGATCTGGATCTCTCCGTATTTCGGCCATCCGGCAGGAACCTGAGCTGGAGCTGGAATCACATGCATTACAT
>RJVU01014363.1:5211254-5236024 GCA_003731715.1 Anabarilius grahami
TATAAATATTATTATTATTTAATTTTACTTTAGAAGTTTTTTTGTTTATTTTTTTTACTTTGTTCTGTCTGTTCATTAGGGTTCTCCACTGTTCGAAGAGTTCAGGTTCGGCATACTGGATGTCCTTTAAGGTCCCTTGTGTCTGCACCGTCCCGTCCCGCATGGCAATAATCTATGGGACAAATATAATGGAAGCACATTTTACAAAGCTGGCCAAAAAATCAAGTCAACAGCACAGCGAGAAAAAAAAAAAAACGTTCTTACCCAGTCTGCATGAGGTAAATACTGCAGTTTGTGGGTAACCAAGACAACGGTCCTCTTTTCCTGTCTGAGGAACTTGAGAATCCCTTCATGCATGAGATGATCACTGAGATGAATGTCGAGAGCTGAAAACGGGTCGTCCTGAAAGTGGAAATGATGCTGCTTATTTTTACTCTGCTGAAAGGAAAAACATTGCCTGCGCTAAAAAGAGCCTTTGAAAGAGTGAAGAATGAGACATTTAGCTGAACTGACCAAGAAAACCACATTGGTCTGCTGATAAAGGGCTCGAGCCACGCTGATCCGCTGACGCTGGCCTCCAGAGAGAATGATGCCCTGGACCAGGGACATACAGAATATAGTTCAGACAGATACAACAGAGGAGTGGAATTGGTATTGATAATATATTTACAAATTATACACAGACATGTGAGACACTCACAAGATCACGTACCCTCTCTCCAATCACTGTCTGGTCTCCTTGTGGAAGTGTGTCGATATCTGGCTGAAGCTGACAGACCTCAATCACCTCCTTATATCTGAGGAACAACAGCAAGATCACGCTTTACTCAACCCTGAGAAGCCTGATGAGGGAAATATGATATTTTAATAATAATAAACATATCTAAAACAGTTTTTAAAAGGTTTTGAAATAGAACTGTCAGTTGAACCTTTAGTAGTTTGATACCAGATTTATTGATCATAACATACACATTTTTCATAGCACTTACATTCTTTTGAGCATTTATGTTATTTTTATTATTTGGTTCATAAAGGAACCTTTTAAGTTAGCTTTAAGGTAGTTAAAAAGGACAAAACTGCGCAAAAAAAATGCAATTAAAAGGTTATTGAGGTATGTTTTACAAGAAAATACCATTTTAGTCTTTCTATACTTAAAAATTTCAGGTTTTAGGTTTGCCCTCAGTCACGTTTCCTTTGTTCCAGTTTCCCGCCATTAATCTGTTACCATGGACACTCATTTAACGATCACACCTGCTTGACATTTAGTTTGTGTATAAATGCCCTCTGTTTTCAGTTCCTTACTGTCCCGTATTGTTTGAGTCTTGCTACATGTTAACTACTACTCGTATTGGATTATTTGAGTTTGTTTCATAAAAAAAAAAAAAAATCAAATAAAATCATCTGAACCTACACGCGACAGAATAACAGACCAGAAAAGAAAAATGGAGATTGCATCCATTAACATTCCCTCTATGGGGAGCTTGCCCAAGCCCAATGGGTTTGGGATTTTTATATTTCAAGGAAGAAGGACTTTAGAGAAGTATGTGGAGGAGTTCGTCAGTGCCAGCCACCTCGCCACCTGTGATGACATCATGCTCATGGAGGAGTTTGGGATTGAACTCGACAGCTAGACCCAGCGCCCACCGTGGATACGGAGCCACAGCCCACCGCAGACCGAGAGACCCAGCCATTACCCACCACAGACATTGACTCTGAGCCAAAGACCAGAGCCAGCTGCCAAATCCGTGCCGGAAGCTAAGCCTGTGGTCCCGGCTGTCCAGGAAAAACTGTGCCTGTGGGAGTATTGGTGATGATAGATGAGGAGGAAAGCCTGATTGACTGGGAGTCAGATGTAATGCTTCCCACAAAACTCTGCCACTGGTCTATTCCTGGACAAATGTCACCGTCATCGTCACCGCTGGTCTCGCCCAGCTATGCCTTCATCGCCGCTGGTCCTGTCCAGCCCTAGTTCGTCGTCACCACCATCACAGAGCCTTCATCCACACCCAGTCTTCCTCTTCTGCACACTCCACTGAAGCCAGTCATTCCCTCGGCTCTGTCTCTACTGGCTCCCTTCAGCCCCTCACCATCAGCCCTGCCATGCACCCCTGATCCGCCTTGGAGCGGTCCCCACCTCTGCCCTGGCGTAAGGAGCCCTCAGTTCCACCTCAGCTCCACCAGGCTCCCTCGTCCTACCGGCTCCTCCCTGGTCAGTCGTCGCCCCACCATCGCTACGGACTTCCGGGCTGTCAGCTGCGCTCCATCCCTCCACCCTTACGTCTTTATTGGGCTCCTCCATCCCTCAGGCTCCACCGGGGTCCTCACTCACACCGGCATCACCTTGGTCCTTCTGCCCCTTGGTTCCACCTCGGCCACTTGTCACCTGGACTCTGCCTTGGTCTCCCTGTCCGTCAGTGTCACAGCGTCTCTCAGTCCATCGGACATCGCCTGGGCCTCTCCGTGTCACCTCAGTTGATCAGGCTCAAAGGACTACCTTGGCTCCGCTGTGGGTCGCCTCCATCATGGCCATCTCCTGGGTTGCTCTGGGATCTCGTCAGCCGTCCATTCCCTCGATCCTACCACCATCCACTCCTCCATGGTCTCTCCCATCAGCTCCTCAATGGCTTTTGCCGCCATCTGCTCCACCCTGGTTCCTCCTATCTACCACCCTATGGTTTTCCAGCGCCTCACAAGTCCCTCATCCACCTCCTGAACCTCCACCCGTCTTCCATCAAACTATCCACCACGGCACGAGGACGCGCCTTCCCGGGAGGGGGCGTTCTGTCACAGCCTGTGTGTTGAGTTTCATTTTCACGGACTTTTAGTTGGTTTGTCATCAGTCACATGTTTCTTTAGTTCTTGTTACCCACCTTTAATCTGTTACACTCATTTAACAGTCACACCCGCTTGACATTTAGTTCGTTATCTTGTGTATAAATGCTCTCTGTTTTCAGTTCCTTATTGTCCGGTATTGTTAGTGTCTTGCTACATGTTACCTGCTTCTCGCATTGGATTATTTTGGTTTGTTTTGGAACCTTTTTCATCCTTTTCATCATCTGAACCTACACGTGAAATAAAATAAAATCTATTAAATCTACTAGAAAATATACTATTGATATTAGATTTTATTTTTATATCAAAGATACTAAAATAGCATTGCACAAAACCAGAACTAACTAGCATAAACCAGTTTGGACCAGTGTGTAACTTCAGGTTTGTAAATGAAGAACTTTAAGCGAAAGGTTCTGCCGGCGTTGAAATCTGCAGAATAGGCAGCACAGATACTCTTACATAATTTCGTGCACAAGCTCTAATTTCTGTTTCCCCCTGACAACACTGCCTTTTGGGAATCCCATTGAAATCCCACTGTTTTTTTTCCCGGTTGTTTATCTGTTACGCAGATAAAACCATGTTACTTGCGCCTCTGGACTGAGAGTAAAACCGGCAGCAGGAGCCATTGTGTTTGTGCAGAGCTGTGTGAGCATCCGTTTTCATCCACACGCATCTCTCACATGACTGAACAAGCAGGAATCCAGGACACATTAAGGAATTACAGGGATGTGCGGGATACCTCTTCTCATTGGGGGCCATGTCAAACAAGATGTTCTCCTCAACGGTGGCGTTTAAGAGCCAAGGCCTCTGGGAAGCGTAGGCTACGGAGCCTCTCTTCCTGAAAAACACAAACACAGCCTGTGGGTCTATTGTAAAGTAAAAAATGCAGGATCAGGACAGAATGCAATTAAAATAATAATTTAATTACGGGTGCGACTGTCTTCCACTCGTATAATGTGCTCTGTAAGACAAAGAAAAAATAATTCTAATAAATAATTCACATAAAAATAACATATATCAAATAAAAACAAATAAAAAAAATCACATATTGATAAATTAAATCAATAATATATTATACCTCACATTTTCTTCTAAATCACTTTTGGGTAAACTGTGAGAAAATTAAGCAGTATTAATATGAGATCTGATTGCAATCCAATATCTAATAATTCAAAAATTAAGCACAAAATGAATCATTAAAGCAAACACACATCTTATGGAGGTGCAAGTCAGAGAAAAAGAAGAATATAACTGCACTCTCACTTCAGTACAAACGTCCTTTAATACCATGACTATATTCACAATATCGCCATTTTATGTTCTAATGCAGCATTAATGTTGGTTTCACCTGTTCCATGTGATGTTCCCAGAAATCTTTTGCATCTCTCCCAGTGCAGCCAGTAATAGAGAGGATTTCCCACATCCCACCTGTCCTACGATCATCGTCAGCTGCCCTAATAGATGTGGAGTGAGAGAAAAACAGTTACTCTCCCATTAAACCTGTGAGTAAAACACTACAGCAACAGTAAGAACCTCACCGAAGGGAACCTTTATGTCAATATTGGTCAGTGTCGGGCATCCCTGCGTCCATGTGAAGAAGCCGTTTATAATCTAGACGTATAAAACAGAAACACAAAAACGTTCTTGTTAAAGCTAATATGCAGAATGTGGTTTGATTCCCTAAAATATGTAACACTGGTGGAGCTTTAAAACATCAACAAAGAAACGATCAATATTATTGACATTCAATATTCAATAAAATATGTATGATATGAATCTAACCTTAATACACACTTCGTCCTCCTGGGCCACTGATGCTGTCATTTCCTGGTCGTGCTGCTCAAAGTTCCTGTTCACGTCCTGTTTGGTTTTATTCTTACGATTCACTAGTTTGGCCTGAAGCTGTAATGCGTACTGAGGGCAGAGAGCAAAAACTGGGCATTCATGCATTGCAGAAAGGATTCAATAAAGGGTTGAGTAGAGCTGGGGGAACAAATTGTGATTTTTTTCTGATAGAAAAATGTGATTTCTGATTTAATTATTTAAAATTATTATATAATTATAATAATTATTATTCTTATTATTATTAAATAAAAAATTACAAAATAAAAACAGAATAAGAAATAATATTATTGTTACTAATTTATTTTTCACTGTAAAATAAAAAAAAAATATTCAAGAAAAATAATATTATAACAATTATTTCATTTTATATTACAACTCTAAATACAATACTAATATTTATAACTTTTTTAAGGAGCTCCGCACATGCAGGAAAAAAAAGTAAATTGTGCGCACAATTTACTAATTCGTTCCCTCAATTTACTTATATGTTCCCTTGATTTATAAATCATGCGCATAATTTACTAATTCGTTCCCTTGATTTACTAATTCGTTCCCTTGATTTACTAATTCCTTCCCTCTATTTATAAATTGTGCGCATAATTTACTAATTTGTTCCCTTGACTTACTAATTCGTTACTCGATTTATAAATCGTGCGCATGATTTACTAATTAGTTTCCCTCGATTTACTAATACGTTCCCTTGATTTATAAATCATGCGCATAATTTACTAATTTGTTCCCTTGATTTACTAATTTGTTACTCGATTTATAAATTGTGTGCATTATTTACTAATTTGTTCCCTTGATTTACTAATTCGTTACTCGATTTACTAATTCCTTCCCTCTATTTATAAATCGTGTGCATGATTTACTAATTCGTTCCCTTGATTTACTAATTCCTTCCCTCTATTTATAAATTGTGCGCATAATTTACTAATTCGTTACTCAATTTATAAATCGTGCGCATGATTTACTAATTAGTTTCCCTCGATTTACTAATACGTTCCCTTGATTTATAAATTGTGCGCACAATTTAGTCTACAATTTTTTTCCTACATTTCATGTGCGGAGCTCCATACTTTCTTAATTTTTTCCATTTCAAAAAAAAAAAGAAGAAAAAAGGTGTTTCCTTAAAATGTATGCTTTTGTGTGCGTGGGTCGGGAGAGACATGAGGATGAACTCACGACAGACTTGATGTTGCCATTGTTGTTCGCTGGAGTTTGGACGATGGGATCCTGATCAGTTTCAATCTCTGTACTGCCAAGAAATTCACTCAGTTTCTGCACACTGAGAAGAGGTAAAAAAGCAAGACATTTTTGAGGTTAAATGTGAATAAAAAAAGAAATAATAACAGGAAGCATCAGTTATTCAAGTGCATGAATAGCAGACACATTGAGGAGGAGATCAGGATGAAGGCTGTCAATCACCTGACAAGAGCCTTGACCGTGGAGTGCAGAACACTGGAGAGCAGGAAGAGGGGCGTCACCAGGATGTGGAAGAGCGACAGGGAGCCGAAGGCCACAGCGGGAGACAGATCGAAGTCTGTGGCACTCTGCACGTGCACGTGAACCACAAAGATCTGCCCAGAAAACACACGTGTTCATCTAGAATCTGTTCTCACATTGTCAAGTGCATCTATAAAACACCATCACTGAATGAACTGAGATGTGAGAGAGCATTACATAAGAGAGAGAGTGGATAAATGGACGAATATAAAGAAGTGCAGTCAAACACTCACTGTGAGAACAGCAGCGATTGGGATGGCAGCGTTCATGAAGACTGAAGAGAAAAATGAAAAGAAGTAACTGCATTTTTTTATAGCTGATTGTGTAATTTACATACAAAATATTTATATATTTAAGAATCAAAGTTTTCTATTTTATATCATATAATATTTAATAATCTAAGTTTGCATTTTACATAATATATTAAATGATCTAAGTTTGCATTATATTATAATGCAAACTTAATATTTATCTTTATATTAATTATCTAAGTTTTCCAAATTTGCATTTGCAGGTGCAGAAGCTTGTCGTTGTCTTTACGTTGCCCTGCAGAAACACTATTTAAACTGTATATTCAGTGTGATTTGAGACGGCTCACTGGAGAGGGACGTGTAGAGCGCAAACGTCCGGAGGTTGGTCAGTTCTTGTCTGCGCGTTTCCTCCACGCTGGATCTGAAGATGTGCTCCCATGCGTAGAGCTTCAGCAGCTTGATTCCCCTCAGCAGCTCGTTGGTTTTCTTCAGTCTCTCACTGGTGTATTCCTGTAATATATATATTTTCAGGGCTTGACATACACTTTTTGTTCACCAGCCACTGTGGCTAGTGGTTCCAAAGTTACTAGCCACTGAGCATTTTCACTGGCCACAATTTTGACATCTATACCATGGGGGAAAACTGCCATATAGATATTTTTAATATTATCTCATAATTTGGCAGCAGGTTTATTAGGCTGCTGTCACTTTAAGAGCTGACGCACGGATCCATTACACTGTTACACATGCGTTTTCTTTCTCAACTGTTTACATTCACTTCAAACATAACTGACTGTGTTTACGGGAATACTCGCAAAGACTGACTGAGGAAGGTTTTTTTGTTCATCTCGCCAATCATCATTGTATTGCATTGCATTATGTATTTTAAAGGGGTGGTTGATTATGAATTTACTTTTTTTAACTTTAGTTAGTGTGTAATGTTGCTGTTTGATCATAAACAACATCTGCAAAGTTACGATGCTCCAAGTTCAATGCAAAGGGAGATATTTTCTTTTAAAGAAAACACTTTTTAACGGCTGGTAGGGACTACAACAAGCTTCTTTCTGGGTTGGTGACATCACTAACCCTAAAATTTACATAAACCCCGCCCCCGAGAACACACAACAAAGGGGGCGGGGCCATGTTGGGCTGCTTTAGAGAAGAGGAAGAGTTGTTGTAGTAGAGTGTTGTTGTCATGCCGTCATTTTACGCCGGACTGCTTCACAAACGAGGGTCAATTCAACACAAAAGATGAACATGACGGCACATGCTAGTGGATGAGTTGAATCAACTCCACAGTAACTACATAATTTTATCCACTAACCATTCAGAAACGTCCAGTTTCATTCTAAAAGTTGTAACTTCTTCCTGAGTCTCTCCATCAGTGTCGACTCCGGTTTGAACAATGTAAGGCTGAACACCGTTACTGACAATCCTCATTTTGGCTGCGTGAGATTCTCCAGCTTTGTTATTGTTGAGCTGTTAAAGCTCCGCCCTCTTCTGGAAAAGGGGTGGGAGCAGCAGCTCATTTGCATTTAAAGGGACACACACAAAAACTGTGTGTTTTTGCTCACACCCAAATAGGGGCAAATTTGACAAGCTATAATAAATGATCTGTGGGGGATTTTGAGCTGAAACTTCACAGACACATTCTGGAGACACCAGAGACTTATATTACATCTTGTAAAAGGAGCATTATAGGTCCCCTTTAAAACTACAGAGCTTCAAAAAAACTAAGCATTTAAATTTCATCTTACGAAGACATATTGTTGGCAGATATAGAGTGATGACTGATATTTATATGCATTTTATGTAGGTATCTGCTATACTGTTATAAAGATCTTAATGATTTACCAAATTGCATATTTTTGGTTAGTTTGTTTTTTTTCCTCCTTGAGTTTGAGCTCCATATTCTCACTATATCATACTATATAAGCTATAACAAGCCTGATTTACCAAATATGATACTCAACAGAAATGCAAACATTTTTTTATGCAAAATATGAAAAATTTCAAAAGCTTAGCCAGGCTTTACAGGGTTAATATATTTATTGTGTAGTAACAGTATCTATCCAAATTGCAAATCAATATGACTGAACTGCTCACCAGAGTGCTCTTCTGCGCCCGTGAGAGTCGAGTGGCTACGAAGTACTGCAGCGGGGCCAGAACGGCGATGACCGTCGCGCCGATCAGAGCGCTCACTCCCAGCAGAGAGTACAGCAGTAACACCCCGATCACAATCTACACATGAAAACCATACATCACAATTCACAATACATGCATGTATTCATTTAGGTGGCTGAATAATGTTAAATGAAACAATTAATCATCTTAACCTGAACCGGCATGGCCCACAGGTTGGGGCAGAGAAAGAAGAACCACATGAGGTGGTTGGTGTCGCGGGCCACCAGACTGCAGATCTGGGCCGTGGTCATGTCACCCATAGACATGTTAGAGGTGCACAGACGCATGATCTTATTGTAGATCTTAGTCTGTAGGGTAAAGAACAATGACAAGATGTTTCCAAGTTACCAGAAAAATATCAAAGGATTGCCATTAATCTTCATCTAACCAATTGGCTCAAGCTTTAAAGTAACCATGAAATCAAAACGGACAATTGTTGTATTTTTCGGGGAATATTGCAGTATTTGTTATAAATGATTCATTGTTCCTGGTAATCTTGAATCAGAATATCTTCCTCTTGCAGCATCTCTTCTCTGATGATGAGGGCGGGGCAACCTGTCACTCACATGAGATCCACCAATAGCAAACCACAACCATCCAATCAATTCCCCACAGACAAAATCAAGCCCCGCCCTACATTTGTTCTTGTTCGAGAAGCATTTCACTTGGATATACGGCACAATACGGTAGAAAAGACAAGTTTCATGCTGACTTTAACAGAACACTGAACATAAAAACAGGCCAGTCCGTTGATCACACCTGAATGGCTCCTCTGAGTTTTATTCCGGTCTCAATGGCGACATAATAAGACGCCTGAAGGAAGGTTCTCTGCAGCAGCAGCGCCAGAAACAGCAGCACAGCCAGAACATACGCATTCGCTAAGAACGCTTCTGACGAGATGAAGTGCACTCCAAGCAGCTTCACCTGCAAAAGACAGTGT
The DNA here is from genome assembly GCA_003731715.1 of Anabarilius grahami. Taxonomy (NCBI): domain Eukaryota; kingdom Metazoa; phylum Chordata; class Actinopteri; order Cypriniformes; family Xenocyprididae; genus Anabarilius; species Anabarilius grahami. The sequence goes on from RJVU01014363.1 coordinate 5,220,813, forward strand.
GAAAAAAAGTGTGTGAAGAGGCCTGGTTGAGTTAGTTAGTAGTGTGTTGAAACTGGTTATTATGGTAAGGGGCGGGACATTTCCCAAACACGCTCGAAGTGCTTAACCAATCACAACACACTGCTCCAGCCGACCACACATTGTGCTTTTCAGAAGGAGGGGCTTCATAGAGACAGGAACTAAACAGGGGTGCATTTCCCGAAAGCATCGTTAGTGAACCATGGTCGTAAGTCCAGTTGAACTCTATTGGTAACGATGGAACTTGCGACCATAGTTCGCTTTGGGAAACGCACCCCAGAGTATTACTGACAGACTGGGAAGAGAGGAGCTGCAACAATGGAGAATATGAGGAAAATAATGTGATTAGAATGCAAAACTCCCCATATTTATTAAAGCTCAAGTGCACAAATTCATCTGATAGCATGCAATATGCCTCAACCATCTCAAAGCAATATATCAAAGCCATTTAAGTGTGTTCAAATTGATCATGTGATGAGATAGACATTACATCATCCTTCCTGTGGTTGTAAAAACAGAGGATCATGCATTTTTAGCATAAGGAGAAATTGTGCACTTACAAATTAGAAACCACATTTTTCAGAAGGAAATAATGTGATGCAGAAAAAATACAAATAATCCTGTTTTCCATAAAGCATTTGCATATCAAGTGACAAATATTATGCAGCGCCACACCATCAGATTTTACAGTTAATGAAGAGAAACGCAGAGCAGTTTTCCTAAGTGTTTGTCTGCACTCAGTGTTCAGGAACATGGATATTACACATTCAAAGTGCCATCTGAGTAGAATATAAAACAGTGGTGTTGCAGTGACACAGATGTCACATATCATACGATATAATGCTTTTTTGTTGCTCTCTGAAAAATAAATTAATACTGGAAAGGGGCAAAAATATTATTCCAAATTCTATTAAAATGCAAATAGGTTTTTAAAAATATTGTGGTCCAACTTTGTACGGTTACTTGGACACTTCAGCCTCGCATAAAATTTTTATTTTTTCAAGTGAAACACAAAAGGAGAATTTGAAAGAATCTTTATGCAACTCTATTTAACACTTTACAATATGCTCCCATTACTATTAGTAAATGCATTAACAATGAGCAATACATTAAGGTATTTATTTATCTTTGTTATCATTAGTTAAAAAAATACAACTGTTGATTGTTAGTTCATGTTAACTAATGTAGTTAAATATATAGTTCAGTCATGAAACTCTAGATGGCGCATTATTTTATTTATTTTAATGAAATGAATGTACTATATTTTGGTTCTATAATGTTTTAATATTCAATATTTTCTATTTTTAGGGGATTTTATGGTACTAAATTATATTTATGGAATAGTTATGATCCATTTATTACCTGTTAATAACTTCTTGAACATAGACCTGAAAAAGAAATTTCCAACTTAAACTGTCTTAAATCTTGAATGCTTTGGAGCTAAGACTGAAGTTTGGTCACTAGGCAGATTATTGGCCTATTTATGGCTTTGATTTTCTTGCAGTTTTAGAGTAAAAAAAAAAATATATACATGTATATATATATTTTTTATTTCCTCTAAAACTGCAAGAAAATCAAAGCCATAAATCTTAACAAATCTATTCCAAATTTGAGGTTGATGTCTCAAAAAATGAGCTTTCAGTAAAAAATTTTTGGGGCGCAGAACCAAACACTTCAACAAGATGAAATCCGCTTCCCATTCGTTTCCAATGTGCTCATTTTTGATGAATGCATTGGAAACGAATTGTGTGATTATTTTTTCAGGACCATTTAACCTTTTCGAATCATGTCCATGATTTTTTTGTTTGTGTGTGTGTGTGTGTGTGTGTGTTCACATAACAAGTGCCAAAACCTCTTCCATGTTTTGTACCATTCCGATGAAGTAAAAAACAAAATAAATAAAATAAATAAATAAATAAAAATTGACCAAACAACACCAGATATCTGCAAACAGTGACATCATCTAACTTGGCTTGAGCTGATTGGACTCTGATTCTGCAGCTAATTATCTTGCTGCTTAACTTTTAAACAAGTTCTCAAATCAAAACATGAGTTGGACGTCAATTTAAGTGTGGTTTAAGTGTCTAAACACCTGTTTGGGCCACTGTAAATGCTGTATTATTTGCATTGGTACCGGAGGCAGAGCGCTGTGATTGTCGCTGCTGATGTGATGAACAATCCCAGAGATGCAGAGCGGCCCGGCGAAGCCCAGCAGGTCGGCCATGAAGCGGAAAGTGATGCTCAGCACCAGAGGTCTGCCGAACGCCTGACGCAGGGAACGCCAGATCCACCTCGAGCCCTTCAGCGGGACGGGACCGTCCTCCTGCACACACCGAGAGAGACATGACGGGTGAACCACTGAGCTCAGAGTGACAAAACCAGCTGGAATGACAGATGAAGATTAGGAGATTTGGTAACTATATTTAATTTTTAATCATCTCTAAACTGGTAATTTAGTAACTGATGTACAGATTATATAAATTCCACACCCAAACACATTTTCTACCATGTCTTACATAAAGGGCTTAATCTGAAGTGTTTCTGAAGTCACTTCTGTTTTTCAGGACAAAAGGGGATAAAAGTAATTCTGCTGTATTAGGGACATACACAGTCTGGTTATACAAGTGCATGTCTACAAAACAACAAAAACAGGAAGGATCTGCCAAAAAAAAAAAGTTGGCAGATCTCTGAATTTGGCAGAGAACTGTTTACATTTATGTAATGTCTGTTTACATGCAGCTCTTAATCCAGATTATACATCACTGGCCTTCCATGAACCATTTGCACTTATTATTTGAGTGATATCATAAATATTGTCTATATTCACTCTGTATTTTTGTTGTGATTCCCATCAACGTTCCACAATGCATCGAACTCGTACTTTAAAAGGTCAAACGAGGCCAGTGATTTCTGAACGGTTCACATGACGTTCATGACGGTGATGGATGACAGATATGAATATCTACATACAGTTAATAGAGTTGTATCACACAATTCCTACATACTGTACACTATCGTTCAAAAGTGTTAGCAAGGAGTTAAAATAAACAAAAATTCAAGGATGCATTAAATTGATCAAAAGTGACACTAAAGACAATGTTGCAAAATTCAAATAAATGCTTTTGAACTTTCTATTCATCAAAGAATACTGAAAAATAAAATGTATTAAGGATTCCACATAAATATGAAGCAGCACAACTGTTTTCAACATTGAAAATACTAGCGATAATCACTGGTGTAATGACTGCACTTATAAATTACATTTTGAAATTTATTCAAATAGAAAACTACACATGACATGCAGGAAAAAAATAGGCTAAATTGTGCGCACGATTCAGCAAATCGAGGGAAGGAATTAGTAAATTGAACGCACGATTCAGCAAATCGAGGGAACGAATTAGTAAATTGTGTGCTCGATTCAGCAAATCGAGGGAAGGAATTAGTAAATTGAACGCACGATTCAGCAAATCGAGGGAACGAATTAGTAAATTGTGCGCACGATTCAGCAAATCGAGGGAACGAATTAGTAAATTGTGCGCACGATTCAGCAAATCGAGGGAACGAATTAGTAAATTGTGCGCACGATTCAGCAAATCGAGGGAACGAATTAGTAAATTGTGCGCACGATTCAGCAAATCGAGGGAACGAATTAGTAAATTGTGCGCACGATTCAGCAAATCGAGGGAACGAATTAGTAAATTGTGCGCACGATTCAGCAAATCGAGGGAACGAATTAGTAAATTGTGCGCACGATTCAGCAAATCGAGGGAACGAATTAGTAAATTGTGCGCACGATTCAGCAAATCGAGGGAACGAATTAGTAAATTGTGCGCACGATTCAGCAAATCGAGGGAACGAATTAGTAAATTGTGCGCACGATTCAGCAAATCGAGGGAACGAATTAGTAAATTGTGCGCACGATTCAGCAAATCGAGGGAACGAATTAGTAAATTGTGCGCACGATTCAGCAAATCGAGGGAACGAATTAGTAAATTGTGCGCACGATTCAGCAAATCGAGGGAACGAATTAGTAAATTGTGCGCACGATTCAGCAAATCGAGGGAACGAATTAGTAAATTGTGCGCACGATTCAGCAAATCGAGGGAACGAATTAGTAAATTGTGCGCACGATTCAGCAAATCGAGGGAACGAATTAGTAAATTGTGCGCACGATTCAGCAAATCGAGGGAACGAATTAGTAAATTGTGCGCACGATTCAGCAAATCGAGGGAACGAATTAGTAAATTGTGCGCACGATTCAGCAAATCGAGGGAACGAATTAGTAAATTGTGCGCACGATTCAGCAAATCGAGGGAACGAATTAGTAAATTGTGCGCACGATTCAGCAAATCGAGGGAACGAATTAGTAAATTGTGCGCACGATTCAGCAAATCGAGGGAACGAATTAGTAAATTGTGCGCACGATTCAGCAAATCGAGGGAACGAATTAGTAAATTGTGCGCACGATTCAGCAAATCGAGGGAACGAATTAGTAAATTGTGCGCACGATTCAGCAAATCGAGGGAACGAATTAGTAAATTGTGCGCACGATTCAGCAAATCGAGGGAACGAATTAGTAAATTGTGCGCACGATTCAGCAAATCGAGGGAACGAATTAGTAAATTGTGCGCACGATTCAGCAAATCGAGGGAACGAATTAGTAAATTGTGCGCACGATTCAGCAAATCGAGGGAACGAATTAGTAAATTGTGCGCACGATTCAGCAAATCGAGGGAACGAATTAGTAAATTGTGCGCACGATTCAGCAAATCGAGGGAACGAATTAGTAAATTGAACGCACGATTCAGCAAATCGAGGGAACGAATTAGTAAATTGTGCGCACGATTCAGCAAATCGAGTGAACGAATTAGTAAATTGAACGCACGATTCAGCAAATCGAAGGAACGAATTAGTAAATGCAACCTTGGTCAGACTTTAAACATTAAACATTCAATATGAAGTAAAATGAATTAACAATGAACAATACTATGATTTTTTTTTATTAACCTTAACCTAGATTAATAATTTTGTCTTTAAAAATGATATATTTAAAACTGAATCGTGTATATGTATTTTGTTCGTTCGTCGCGACTAAATCATAAATGTCTCAATAGAATAAAGTGAAATTGTAGAACTTCATAATTCTTCTAATGTTACACAGATTGCTCTGACGCAGTGAAGGAAATGAATGTACCATCTGTGCGTCGAAGGCCTTGCGGAGCCTTTGGTAGTTGGTAAGAGCTCTCATGGATATGGGCAGCTTGCCGATGGTTTTCAGGTCGATGGGTCGTTTGTGTGCAGAGGTGATGAAGGTGTTCATCCACCAGTACGTGCTCTTAGACAGCAGGTTGACGAACGGCTGCTGGAACCGAACGCCCAGATCCTGAAGATCATCAGGTGGCTTCACCTCCGTGGGATACGGAAACCACATGTAGCGCTGAAACCCAACGGAGAACACAGTCATGAACAATAATTCTGCCTTTTGCTGCTATAATAGCTTCTCCTGTTTTGGAAAGCTTTCCACTTAATGTTAAATCATGGATGCAGGGATTTACGACACATATAGAGCATCAATAATGGCATCAATGGGGTCCGGCTCAAATTAGTCATTCTAATTCATCCTAAATGGGCTCAATAGATCTTGGGTTTATGCAGACCGTTTCAATTCTTACAAAGCAAAAGTTCTTAAATAGATTATTAGTATGTAGCCTGGCTGATTTTTTTTCCCATCTGGTAGTTGTCCAAAACTTTATTCTAATAGTATGAGGCTGGTTACGAGATGGGATTATTCCCAGTGATGAGTTATGCACAATCATTTTTAAGTAGTCATGAGTTCAGGACCTGGATTGAGTCTCCGCTCTCCTCAACTGAACACAACCGGACCGATAAACAGCTTAGCAAAGCAAGTGGAAAGTGAGGGATTTGCGCAGGGAACCAAACAGCTGTCAGACGTCAACAGAAGTTCATTGTGCATCGCGGGGCCATTTGATTCAGCTGTAAACTACAGTTTCTCAGCATTTTAATCTCACATGGAGCCGCAGCAGTGCTATTATGCAACAGACAGAGGGGATCATGCTGTACCTAAAGCAACAATGTCCTCATGGCTAAACTTGTTGTCTGACATGGAGGCGAATAGTTACTAGGCATTTTCTCAGACAAACTACAAGTATTTTTCCATTTATTTGGTAATACTTTACAATAAGGTTTCAATTGTTAACATTGTTAATAAAAAATAATTTATTAATTAATAATAATTGAATGCATTTATTAATCTTAGTCAGTGTTCATTTCAACACAACACACAAAAGTTGTATCTGTTGGTATTATTTAATGGACCTGAGCTGACATTAACTAAAAATGAACAATGGAAGACTTCAGATGCAAAAGCCTCTAAGTGCCGTCTGAAATTTTCTTATAAAATGAGCATTTTTATCAAGCTTGTATGTTTATGCTCAGTAATTTCACTTTAATGGCAATTAATAGGTCCTTTCCACTGCCATTAAAGTGAAATAACTGAACATAAACATACAAGCTTGATAAAAATGCTAATTTTATAAGAAAATGTCAGATGGCACTTAGAGGCTTTTGCATCTGAAGTCTTCAATTGTATTCATTGATTTCATGATCCTGATTTCTAAAGGATCATGTGACCCTGAAGACTGGAATAATGATGCTGAAAATTCAGCTTTGATCACAGGAATAAATTACAGTTTACAATATATTCACATAGAAAACCGCTATTTTAAATTGTAATAATATTTCACAATATTACCATTTTTACTACATTTTTGATCAAATAAATGCAACCTTGGTGAGCAGAAGATATTCTAAAAATCTTACCGATCCCAAACTTTTGTACTGTTTATTGTTATAACGTTAATTATACATTATATAACAACATTAGCAAATATAACTAAATTGTATCTATTAATATTATTTAAGTATAAACTAACTGTGAACATCTGTATTTTTTTTTATTAATGTTAACAATATTAAAAAATACTGTAACAAATGTCTTGCTCATTGTTAGTTAATGCATTAACTAAGGTTAATTAATAGGACCTTATTGTAAAGTGTTGCAATTTTTTTTTCTGCCAAACAATTTCAGTTGTAAAAGTTCTTTCTGGTTCTCGAATCTGAGCACTTTCACTGTTTGTATCACTTCGCTTGAAGCGACTATCATGGCAGACGAGCAAATCCACCGTATTTTTTACAAATACTACACTTGTTGTACCACGAACTGGAGTTTTAAGAGTATTTAAGGTGAGAATGTAGTTGTTTAGACCTGAAATATGTGACTCATATTTAATCATAGCGCCTATTTTACAATTTGTTTAGACATTTTTGGAGATGTGAGGCCGCCAGTAGCTGTTCGGTGCTCGAGTACCCGCCGAGAACAGCTTCATCTCGCAAGAGACTTTTAAAATTGAAAGGGACGTTGTTTTAATGCTGTATGTTATGGAAAATTCCCTTAACTGTAAAAAGGACAAATACAAAGATCGCTTTCCTCAGCGGACATTCAAACTGATTTTTATAATGGAGATAATATTATGGACATCGACCTGTGGCCTGTTGCATGAAGCTAGTTGAACAAACTCTGAGTTTCAGAGTAGGTTCGGAGTTGACAAATCCAGATAAATCCAACCTGGTTTAGGATCAACTATTGCACAACGCTCAGTATAAATGTTCTCTGTCAACAGGTTTAATCCAGAGTTTGCAAAGCGCGTGCACCTGAAAGTGTGACACGTGCGGCAAACAGCCAATCACACGGAACAAGGAGAACGTCCGTTTGATTCACTTCTCGCGAGAGAGCCGCGCAATTCATGTCTCTTCCGAAGATTAAGAGATCGTTATGAAAAAGTATGAAATTAAACGCATTTACAAAGCAGGAATAAACACTGCTGCAGTGAAAGTTTGAGAAGGCAGCTGAAAGAAAATATCTGACTATATCAATGTATGTGAATCAAACAAATAGATCAAATAATTAATATAGTTTCACAAAGAGCTCAAAAGAATACATGTAAGCTTAATCTGTTTAAAAGCTTTATATGTTATGCATGTATTATATTTATTTTAATTTAAAAGCAGAGTTTAATATTGTCAATTAATATAATAGGCCTAATTATATGAATATGTCATGAATTATTCATAATTTTAATTTATTTCATATCTTTCATATTTAATTTATTTTCGTGTAGCATAAATTACCATAGCAATTCATAAGCCCGAAAAGCCAGAGTTTGCTCACACTAATCTTGAACTTACCTGGGTAGCAACTGAATCCGGCTTTGTGCAACAGGCCACTGAAGAGTGAATGTTATATCAGACACTCTCTCTCTCTCTCTCTCTCTCAATAATACTGTACAAAATACAATGAGTTTCAATGAAGGGACTCAACATTCCTTTGTTACTAGTTCTAAAGTGACTTTTTAAAAGTAGTAACAGAGGCTTGGTCAAACTGTCACTCCAAAAAGACACTCCATTGTTATTTCTTGTTTATTTATCACACTTGTGCCGGCGAACTATTGTATAAACACAATATCACACTCGTAACCGTGCGATATGGCTCTATATCAGCACGGCTGTGATTACCTACGGCAGAATCACAGCCGTGCTTATATACAGTACAGCCATATCACACGGTTACGAGTGTGATATTGCTCGTATATATATATATGAATGCAATCATTGTGCAATTAATTTTTAATTGTAATTTTTTTTTTTGTGCATGAAGTCAACAGCTTTTAAAAAAGGAATAAGACAGTTATTTTAAACAACAGTTCCATTAAACGACGCTGTCTTCATTAATCCTCTCTCTGCGCCCCTATAATCCCCTGACCCCACACACACTCACCCTGCGCAGAATCACGTTGACCTCGACTCCCAGCAGCAGGCCGTACAGAAGCGCCAGCAGTCCTGTGATGCAGAAGCGCAGCTGCCTCAGGCCGATGCCGTGATCGTCATACTTTACAAACTTGATGGTTTTGGTGATAAAGGCCAAAGTCCAATAGATCAGCAGTGCTGGATAAATAGAGAAATATTTCGATATAGAATAAGAGCTGTTCACTGCTACTATTTTGACAACATTCAGTGTTTATCTCAGGGATAATAATAACTGCACTGATCTGAATCTCATGCTGTCGGGTCTGTTTATACCTATAAGCAGCTTGGGGAAGTTGGAGGTCTCTATGTTGTGGTAATAGACGATGGAAGTGATGGCAGCCAGTATCCCGAGCCCTGCTGGCATGTAGAGGTGAAGATGGCGGGACTGATTAAACCTGGTGAAGAGTTTGATGGAGTTAGTAAAACACTGCAGAAGACACTCGTTCTGTGCTGAACACCAGGCTTTATCTGTATTAAAAGGCTAATGTTTTTTTTTTAAAGTCTGTTCTGCTCACAAAGGCTGTATTTATTTGATCAAAAATACAGTAAAAATTGTGAAATATTATTCCAGTGTAAATCAGCTGTTTTCTATGTGAATATATAGTAAAGTGTAATTTATTCCTGTGATCAAAGCTGAATTTTCAGCATCATTACTCCAGTCATCAGTGTCACATGATCATTCAGAAATCATTCTGATATGATGATTTCCCACTCAAGAAACATTTATGATTATTATCAATGTTGAAAACAGCTTCGTATTTTGGTGGAAACATCATACATTTTATTTTTCAGGATTTTTTGATGAATAGAAAGTTCAAAAGAACAGCATTTATTTGAAATCGAAACATTTTGTAACACTATAAATGTCTTTACTGTCACTTTAGATCAATTTAATGCATACTTACTTAATAAAAGTATAAATTTCTTTCAAAAGAAAAAAATCTTATTTTAAACAGCAAATATAATGCTTCTGTGTTGCATTTCCTTTGAATGTAAAAATATGCATGATTCGTAGAATTTTATTTGGTTAATGTCACAAATTTACTGTTAAACAAACAATATTTCTTCTTCATTCTTCATTTTATATAATTACTTTTTTGTCTAAGTATACTGTGTATTATTTTACTAAATTTAGAATATTATGATGTAAGAATACTTTAGATTAGGGTCCAATTCTCACTATTAACTATGACTTTTGCCTCAATAAACTCCTAATTACTGCTTATTAATAGTTCGTAATGTAGCTGTTAGGTTTAGGTACTGATTAAGGGATGTAGATTATGGTCATGCAGAATAATGCATTAATAAAATAAACAGCCAATATCCTAGTAATATGCATACTAATAAGCAACTCGTTAATAGTGAGAATTGGATCCTAAACGTAAAAGTGTTACCAAATTATGATATAAAAGTTCTAAAATATACAGTCATATAATATAAAACCATTTTATTGTTCATGGCTAAATAACTGCACAACTGACAAGCACAAAAGAGCTGATAATCAGCGAAGCGAGGCGATCATTGAGTGGTTGTTCTCACCCGTCCGACACGATTCCCTCAGCGATCTCACAAACCAGCACGAAGAGCAGGACGGTGGTGAGCAGCCAGCGCAGGTTATGGCCGGGGAAATGAAGCCACGTGCTGTGGTGAATGTGAACCTTCGAGCTCTGACTGCCCCAGCCTACGCAACACAACCACAGTTTCTTTAGAATTAGCTGTGCAATGCACTCGACATGACATGTTCTTTTTTGTATCTTGCAGGACCACGCAGAAGTGCTTTGAAAACCAGCCCACGTTCATAATAATAAAATGTTCTCCAGTGCAAACTGTGAAATATGAGAAAGCATCTCACCGATGAAGAGGATGGGGAAGGTGCTAAACAGCAAAAAGACATGAGGGACGACACCTAGAGCGTCCAAAAAGCAGCCGTTATTCAGAAGGCCATTATCAACCTTATACGCAGAGGAGTTATCCGTGCCACAGAAGGACAGAGTCGAGTTAGAGACTGGAGTCTGAGGAGAAGAAAGAGAGAAAGAGGTTTGCAGACATAGAAACAGGCATCAATGTAGGCTGACGACAAGTTATGTGATTATATGAATGCAGCTGACCAATCATTAAAAAGATGTGTCTGAAACGCTGGGGTCTCCTCAGGTAAAGCTACTGTAATCCTCAGATCCACGAGTTTAATAAAAAAGCCATATTGCAGTTGCAATGTGTGGATCTTTAAAGGATTAGTTCAGTTCAGAATGAAAATGTCCTGATAATTTCCTCTCCCCCATGTCATCCAAGATGTTCATGTCTTTCTTTCTTCAGTGGAAAAGAAATGAAGGAAAACATTCCAGGATTTTTCTCCATATAGTGGACTTCACTGGGGTTCAACGGGTTGAAGGTCCAAATGTCAGTTTCAGTGCAGCTTCAAAGAGCTCTACATGATCCCAGACGAGGAATAAGAGTCTTATAGAGAAACTGGCAATTTTCTAAAAAACAATACAAATGTATATACTTTTTAACCACAAATGCTCGTCTTGCACTGCTCTGCGATGCGCCACGCATGATGTTATCATGTTGGAAAGGTCACGCGTGACGTAGGTGGAAGTACCGCGGTAGGGCGGAAAACTCTCCAACTTCAAAATCGCCCAAAATCGTTTTTTTTCTTTCTTTTGTAAAGGGCGTTTGACTTAATCTTTGCAGGTTTCCTTTTGTAAACACTTGATCGGTACTTCCACCTACGTCACGCATGACCTTTCCAACATGATTACGTCATGCGTGGAGCATCTCAGAGCAGTGCAAGATGAGCATTTGTGGTTAAAAAGTATATAATTTTTTTTTTTTTTGTAGAAAATGTCAGATGGTTTCTCTAGATAAGACTCTTATTCCTCGTCTGGGATCATGTAGAGCTCTTTGAAGATGCACTGAAACTGACATTTGGACCTTCAACCCGTTGAACCCCAGTGAAGTCCATTATATGGAGAAAAATCCTGGAATGTTTTCCTCAAAAATCTTCATTTCGACTGATGAAAGAAAGACATGAACATCTTGGATGACATGGAAGTGAGTACATTTTAATTTTGAACTGAACTAATCCTTTAAGTCATGCTTCTGCAACAGCTGCAGCTTCCATCTTTGTACAAACATCTCATCTGTTTCATATATTGACATTAGTATGAAAAAACGCACTAAAATGAATAATCTATTCTTGATGTAAAAAGTGTGCAAATTGTTAAAGAACTATTTCTGATCTTAAATTTTTTTTTTTTTTTGTGGTGTCCTAATCAGGATTAAGTTATCTAAAATCATTCTTAATAATAATTTTAAAACACATGCAGGGGTTATTTGTGCAAGTAATATTTCAATCATCCCTGTATGTAAATTCAGATATCACAATTTATCTTGTAAGAGATTATAAAACTGTTATTAATGCACAATATAGTAGCCTATTTAGCAGAAGATATAAAATACAAAATAAAAATGATGATTTGAATTTTTTAAATGTATGTTTGTGAACATACATGTTACAACTGAGAAGATATCGTTTTTAAATATTATGGAAAAAGCAAGTTCCAATGATTCTCCAGTGGGAAAAGCATGCATGATATTCACAGAACACCCAAACTGTTAAAAGTATAATTTTGCACAGTTGTACATCGATACAAATGCATCTACTCACCGGTCTGTATCCTCGCATCATCTTGAGAAGAGTTTATTTCATTTTCCCCACGATGAAAGGGTTATTTTCCAGTACTAAAGCTGTGCTTCCCAACATTCAGACACGCACAGAGAGCTGGCAGTGAGTTTGCATGTGTCACATTGAGCTGCTGTCCTCTGATCTGACTGACATGAGATGCTCGAGATTATAAATGATGGCGCTCAGTCCCGCTGTTCTAATCTCCACCCTCATCGCTTCTCTCGTTTAATGCATTTTATCCGCTAACATGCCACCAGATCATTAAAAATAATAATAATTAGAAAGTAATAAATGCTTTATTTCTCTGTGTAACTTTTGAAGTTAAAACATGATCTATAAGGCGAATAGAGTTAGTTAGCCTACATTTAGAAGTGTATTTGAGTGTTTCATTTATAGTAAATATCGAATGTAAAGCTGAAAGGGTAAAAGCAGAGCAAGCATTTATAAGCATGACAGCAAGATATGAGGCTATAAAGTAGCAATGGCATAATTTATAGAAACTCTGCCCCTCAGTGGTGAAACAATGCAAATGCACGAGGGAAACACGATTCTCAAGAGCTTTTGATCACCAGTTTTTATAATTTATTAAATAATTTGATGCAACATTTACAAAAAGTATGTGAAACAGAAGGCACCTCTTTTTCAACAAGATATGCATCTTTAGTTAGCTATGTATCAAGTGCACTTGTTGACTCATTTTCTGAGGTTATTTGAAATCTCCTGCGATTAACATAGAGAAGAACATATTGGAGAATAAATTTGTTCTGTACATTCTTTAAAAAAAAAATGGTTCCAATTCCAAATGGAAGCTTTTGCAGCGAAGACATTTTTGGCTTCCCAAAGAACCTTTCAATGAACAATTCACTCTAAAAAATCTTGGGTTATTTTTACCCAAAGTCTTGGGTTGAGCCTTTTGTATCATTTTCGGGGGGGTTATTTTTCCAGTGTTTGGGTAGTTTTTGTGTTACCCAGATCCTGGGTCAGACGTAACAACCCAGTGTTTGGGTAGTTTTTGCTTTACTCAGATCCTGGGTCAGACGTAACAACCCAGTGTTTAGGTAGTTTTTGTGTTACCCAGATCCTGGGTCAGACGTAACAACCCAGTGTTTGGGTAGTTTTTGGGTAACCCAGATCCTGGGTCAGATGTAACAACCCAGTGTTTAGGTAGTTTTTGTGTAACCCAGATCCTGGGTCAGATGTAACAACCCAGTGTTTGGGTAGTGTTTGTGTTAACCAGATCCTGGGTCAGACGTAACAACCCAGCGTTTGGGTAGTGTTTGTGTAACCCAGCTCCTGGGTCAGATGTAACAACCCAGTTTTTGGGTAGTTTTTGTGTAACCCAGATCCTGGGTCAGATGTAACAACCCAGTGTTTGGGTAGTGTTTGTGTTACCCAGCTCCTGGGTCAGACGTAACAACCCGGTGTTTGGGTAGTTTTTGTGTTACACAGATCCTGGGTCGGCCGTAACAACCCGGCGTTTGGGTAGTTTTTGTGTTACACAGATCCTGGGTCGGCCGTAAAACAACCCAGTTTTTGGGTAGTTTTTGTGTAACCCAGATCCTGGGTCAGATGTAACAACCCAGTGTTTGGGTAGTGTTTGTGTTAACCAGATCCTGGGTCAGACGTAACAACCCAGTTTTTGGGTAGTTTTTGGGTAACCCAGATCCTGGGTCAGATGTAACAACCCGGTGTTTGGGTAGTTTTTGTGTAACCCAGATCCTGGGTCAGATCCTGAGTCAGACGTAACAACCCAGTGTTTGGGTAGTTTTTGTGTATCCCAGATCCTGGGTTAGATCCTGGGTCAGATGTAACAACCCAGTGTTTAGGTAGTTTTTGTGTAACCCAGCTCCTGGGTCAGACGTAACAACCCAGTGTTTAGGTAGTTTTTGCGTTACCCAGCTCCTGGGTCAGACGTAACAACCCAGCGTTTGGGTAGTTTTTGTGTTACCCAGATCCTGGGTCAGACGTAACAACCCAGCGTTTGGGTAGTGTTTGTGTTAACCAGATCCTGGGTCAGACGTAACAACCTAGTGTTTGGGTAGTTTTTGTGTAACCCAGCTCCTGGGTCAGACGTAACAACCTAGTGTTTGGGTAGTGTTTGTGTTACCCAGCTCCTGGGTCAGACGTAACAACCCAGTGTTTGGGTAGTTTTTGCATTACCCAGCTCCTGGGTCAGACGTAACAACCTAGTGTTTGGGTAGTGTTTGTGTTACCCAGCTCCTGGGTCAGACGTAACAACCCGGTGTTTGGGTAGTTTTTGCGTTACCCAGCTTCTGGGTCAGACGTAACAACCCGGTGTTTGGGTAGTGTTTGTGTTACACAGATCCTGGGTCGGCCGTAACAACCCGGCGTTTGGGTAGTTTTTGTGTTACACAGATCCTGGGTCGGCCGTAACAACCCGGCGTTTGGGTAGTTTTTGCGTTACACAGATCCTGGGTCAGACGTAACAACCCAGCGTTTGGGTAGTGTTTGTGTTACACAGATCCTGGGTCAGACGTAACAACCCAGCGTTTGGGTAGTGTTTGTGTTACCCAGCTCCTGGGTCAGACGTAACAACCTAGTGTTTGGGTAGTGTTTGTGTTACCCAGCTCCTGGGTCAGACGTAACAACCCGGTGTTTGGGTAGT
>RJVU01014363.1:5244260-5251760 GCA_003731715.1 Anabarilius grahami
ATCATCATCATATGTTAAATGTATATTGAATCCATTATTGTTGTTATTTGTTTATTTATTTAATATATTAATTATATATTATTTAATTAATAATATAATTAAATTAATAATGATATATTATTTATGAATTAATTTATTAATATAAATGTAAGTAATAATAATAATAACCGATTCATAACACATTTACCATTAAGTTTATGTATTTGTTTATTTGTATTTTTGTTTTTCAGGACTGACAGCTCGTTCTACTTCATGGCTTTCTTCTTTGTCTTCATGGCACAAGTGTTCATTGCTATAATTCAGGCCATTGGTATTCCAGGATGGGGTGTTTGGTAAATGCATGCTCATATTATGCAAAAAAATATAATAATTAATTCATACCCAAATATCAGGATTATGTATGCTAACTGTACAGCTGTATGCTGATACTAGAACACTGTATGTTTTATTCTCTTGTATTTTATGCATCCTTATGGTCTCATCTCTCTGTTTCAGCGGCTGGTTGGGCACCATCTCCTTCTTTGGCACGAGTATCTTTGCCTCCATCATTATGCTAATCCCCACGATCATGTTCACTGCAGTCGCTGCCATTTCATTTATCGCGCTCACGAAGGTAGCAGGCCCTCGCTGATCCGCACAGGCACATCTATTAAAGCGGGACAGGCCTCTGTGTGCCTCATTGCTCGTGCAGTCTGCCTGTCTGCCAGCAGTTACAGCTCGTTTAGCTGACATGTATATAGAAGGCTTGGGGCTGGTTGGTTGTCTGTCGTGTGATGTGTCATTAAGCGTGATTTGGAGTGGTTGTTAATTAGATGAGAGAGTAAATAAATTATTTGCATTAGTATTTGTGCCTGAAAAGCCAATCAGAAGCCAGTAAAAACTGGTGATAATTGAGCTACATATCTTGAAACTATGGAAGCTTGTTTCTGCCACGGAACAAAAAATTTAAAAGGTAATTGTGACTCTTTATTTCACAATACTGACTTTTTACTCGGAATTCTCAGATTACATTTTGCAATTCTGATTTTTTTTCTTGGAATTCTGACTTTTTTTTCTTGGAATTCTGACATTTTGTCTTGGAATTCTGACTTTTTTTCTTGGAATTCTGACTTTTTTCTCCAAATATTTTTACACCTTGCGATTCTAACTTTTTTCTCGGAATTCTGACTTTTTTTCTCGGAATTCTGACTTTTTTTCTCGGAATTCTGACTTTTTTTTCTTGGAATTCTGACTTTTTGTCTTGGAATTCTGACTTTTTTTCTTGGAATTCTGACTTTTTGTCTTGGAATTCTGACTTTTTTTCTTGGAATTCTGACTTTTTGTCTTGGAATTCTGACTTTTTTTTCTTGGAATTCTGACTTTTTGTCTTGGAATTCTGACTTTTTTCTCCAAATATTTTTACACCTTGCGATTCTGACTTTTTGCTCGGAATTCTGACTTTTTTTTATTGAAATATTTTTACACCTCACAATTCTGACATTTCATCTTGGAATTCTGACTTTTTTCTTGGAATTCTGACTTTTTTCTCCAAATATTTTTACACCTTGCAATTATGACTTTTTTCTCCAATTTTTACACCTTGAAATTGTGACTTTTTTTACTTTTCTTTTTTTTTTGGAATTGTGAATTAACATTTTGCAATTCTGACATTTTTCTCCAAATATTTTTACACCTCACAATTCTGACATTTCATCTTGAAATTCTGACATTTTGTCTTGGAATTCTGACTTTTTTCTTGGAATTCCGACTTTTTCTCCAAATATTTTTACACATTGCAATTCTGACTTTATTTTTACTGAATTTTTACACCACACAATTCTGACCTTTTTACCGATTTTTTTTTTTTAACATCTTGGAATTGTAAACTTTTTTTCTTGAATTTTTTTTTTACACCTCACAATTGACTTTTTTTCTCTGAATATTTTTACACTTCGTAATTCTGACATTTTTCTTGCAATTCTGACTTTTTTTCCCCTCGCAATTCTGACTTTTTTTCCCCTCGCAATTCTGACTTTTTTCTTGGTATTCTGACTTTTATCTGCAAATATTTTTACACCTTGAAATGTGTTTTTCTTTTGTTTTTTGAATTGTAAGTTTACATATTGCAATTTTGACTTTTTTTTTTTTTGGCAATCTGAATTTACATTTTGCAATTCTGACATTTTTCTCCAAATCATTTTACACATTGCAATTCTGACTTTATTTTTTACAGAATTTTTATGCCGCACAATTCTGACCTTTTTACCGAATTTTTTTTTACATCTCGGAATTGACTTTTTTCTTTGAATATTTTTACACTTTGTAATTCTGACATTTTTCTCGGAATTCTGAGTTTACATCTTGCAATTCTGACTCTTTACATCTCACATAAAGTTTATATCTCTAGAAAGAAAGTATGAAATGTGCGATATAAACTATTTGCGAGAAAAAAGTCACAATGACCTTTCCGTGCCGGAAATTAGCTTCCACATAAAACTGTTCCATATAAAACTGTTACTGATTAATATTAATGTCTTGCTTATTATTGAGATGTTCTCCGCTTAAATAATCGAGCCCTTGAATATGTGTTGTGTGTGGCAGGTTCATAACTTCTACCGAGGCAGTGGAGGCAGCATGAGTAAAGCGCAGGAGGAGTGGGTGTCTGGCGCCTGGAAAAACCCTCACGTTCAGCAGGCAGCTATGGGCGCAGCGACCGGGGCCATGCAGGGCCCGCAGACACCGCAGACACCGCAGTACTCCACACCCTCCTACGACAACACCATGTAAAACACCACCAAACAATGAATAATCAATAGATCCAGGCCGAGCGGGAAACCTGTTGTCGAGCGTGACGTGATGTAGCCGGAATATGAGGTGGAACGAGCCAAGCTTCGGATTTTTTGTTTTTTTAATTTAAATGTGTCTTTGTTTTGAGTTTTGTGTATATTTTTGCTGTTATGTGACAGTATTAAATTAGAAATGAGTTTATGTAGATTTGATAAGATTTGCAATCAGGGAAAAGCTGGAAATATCAGAAAATTGTCAAATGTAAATTGTAATTTTTATAAAATATATAAAACATACAAATGAATTTTAATAAATTATATAAACCATCCTGGAAATTGAAAAGGTAAATATGAATATTTCTAAAATATGAATTCAACCAGAAATTGTGAACACATTTGTCTATAAAATGATTAAACATTTTAAAGGTGCACATCTTTATAGTGAATATATTTATTCTACACTAAAAAAATGCTGGGTTAAAAATAACCCAAGTTAAAAATGGACAAACCCACGTGCTGGACAGTTTTAATTAACTCAACTATTGTTTAAAAATTACTGTATTGCTTGTTTAAAATGAACTCAAAATATGTTCGAAATTAACTTAATAAATGAACATTTATTAATCAGTTTAATTAATAATAATTAAACAATAAATTAATTTATGATTTTGATTATTATTGTTGCTTTAGTAATTATGTGTCTGATTTTTAATTTCCAACCTATTTTGGGTTCATTTTAAGTCAGCCATATAGTCATTTTTAAACAATAGTTGAGTTAAATAAAACTACCCAGCACATCGGTCAAACATTTAACCCAACCTCTGGGTCAAAAACAACCCAACTTTCTTTAGAGTGTAAACTATTTAATCTGCTTGAAACTGCTCAAGTGAGTGTAATATGAAATTAATTTAAAAAATATATTTATTTAGTAATCATAAATGACTAGTAAACAGGTTTCTCTTTTCATTAATTCAATTTGATGTATTTTGTTTTAATTTCAGATATACTGTACTGTGTGTATATTGTGTAGAAAATATTTCGTCAGGTCACTGAAACATGGTTTGTGAGTATAAATGCATTACATTTATTGAAGAAACACAGATTCCTATTTATATATATATACACGAAAAGGGAATTGTGTAAATCGTTACTATTTTCGAAGACATTTTAGACGTGATATAAAACCAGTGATACAGATTATTGACTGTAATTAATTTAAATAAAGCACCAATAAATACAAGTAAACCTCTTTGGGCTTCATGTGTAAAGTGTTTTGTCCAGCAGGGCGCAGTGTTGTTCTAGGCTGAGACATTTTCACACTCCCTTCCCTCTCTTTCCAAACCGGGATTTCCCCAGAGACAGCACTGACTTGCAGATTGCAATTGGACAACACCACCACCTTGTCAGACTAATAACTTGATCCTCAGTTAGGCGCAAAATTAAGCAGGCACGTTTTCAGCGTGGACATCAGCCGAGCTTGTGTCTGAGCCCAGATTAGATCGCTGAAGAAGACAATGAATGGATTTTTGTCTCACACTCTCATCATTTGTATCTCCCTGCGCAGAGTAATGATGGGATCATTCACATTAGAGAGTATCCCAGAGGATGCAATAAACATCACTGACATCCTCTGCTTTAGACACTCAATTTGCACTAACACAGAGGCGATGTATAATAAAACTCGTAGTATGAATTATGAAGATGAGCATTTTTCCTGCTTCCAGCTTAAATCAAATTGTTTTATGGAGTAAAACCAATAAAGTCAGCACCATCACAGTGAAACATATGTTCTTTATATCACTGACTACTGTCTGTTATATCGGATCAAACCTTCACGCCGGCTTTATATCACTGACAGCAAAAGCCCTGATGCTTTAGTGCTCCTGTAGGTCAACCGGTGAATGACTCTAGCAAGGTCAAGGTCATGGATTGGAACTCATAATAATAAAACATATCGCTTGATGGTTACAGCGCTATGACTGTCCTGGAAAATGACAGAATTGTTTTTGTGTTTGATAATACAGAAGTGGATGTATCTGCAGCATTACTACAGTTGCAGACAGTGAAATACAATATTGTACATTCATATTAACTGCAGCAGTATTGCAACTCAGCAGGCAGTTTGTCCTGTATAAGCTAAACTCTAGATTGTGAGGTGGAAATTCATGTTGTGCAGATGGGAAATTACAGGATGATCCGCCTAGGGTCTATCTCTGAATTTCCTTTACTCCACGATACTCACCGCGTAAAACATCTGTTCTTCTGCAGTGCGTTGGAAGGAAATGAAGTCATTCTGTAGAGGGTTCAAGTTAAGTTAGTGTACGCTCTACTGTAAAACAAGAATTGTTGGTTTAACTTAAAGTAAGTTACCTGGTTGCCTTAAAATTTTGAGTTCATTGAAATTAAAAATTTGAGTTCATTCAATGAAGGCGATTGATTTAATCAACAGAAACTCAAAATATTGTGTTATTTGAACCACATTAATTATCTAAGTTGATTTGAAAAAAGAAAAAATGTTGTGATAACATCATGAAAATAATTTTTACAGTGTAAAAAAATGCTGGGTTAAAAACAACCCAAGCTGGGTTGAAAATGTACAAACCCAGCGATTGGGTTGTTTTAACCCAGTGGTTGGGTTAAATGTTTGCCCAACCAAACTATTGTTTAAAACTGACTATATTGCTCAGTTAAAATGAACCCAAAATATTTTGGAAATTAACATTTATGAATATGTTTAATGGATAATAATTAAACATTTATTTAATTGCTTATTAATAAATGTTCACCTTTTGATTATTATTGTTGCCTCTGGTAATTATGTGTCTGATTTTTAATTTCCAACATATTTTGAGTTCATTTTAAGCCAGTCATATAGTCATTTTTAAACAATAGTTGAGTTAAATAAAACTGCTCAGGGAAACATTTAACCCAACCGCTGGGTTAAAACAACCCAATCACTGGGTTTGTCCATTTTCAACCCAACTTGGGTTGTTTTTAATCCACCATTTTTTAGAGTGTTTATCCAGCTAACAGGAAATGTTCTCAGAACGTTCTGGCAAGGTTCTCTCAAAGTTATGAGCAAACGTTCTTCCAGTAACAGTAATAGAACACTCACTTAAAGTTATCTGGTCTTTCATAAAGTTCTCAAAACGTTAACAAAAAACATTATTTATACATCATTCATGGAACGTTTTTTTCCTGAAACGTTTTAGTTGGACGTTCTTCTAACCTTTTTTTTTAAATGTTACTACTTGTTTCAGAACGTTCAGAGAACATTCAAAAGTAACGTTCCCACAATGTTTGCAGAATGATAAAATAGAACGAGGGCGGAGCAACCTGTCACTCACATGAGATCCACCAATAGCAAACCACAACTATCCAATCAATTTGCCACAGACAAAATCAAGCCCCGCCCTACATTTGTTCTTGTTCCAGAAGCGTTTCACTCGGATATTCTTCACAGTAGGGAAGAAAAGAGTGTAGTATAATATAGTATATTATATATAAGTGCACTTAAAGTATGTTAAGAAACATACACTCTAAAAAATGCTGGGTTAAAAACAACCCAAGTTGGGTTGAAAATGGACAAACCCAGCGATTGGGTTGTTTTGACCCAGCAGTTGGGTTAAATGTTTGCCCAACCTGCTGGGTAGTTTTATTTAACCCAACAATTGTTTACAAATTACTATATGTCTGGCTTAAAATGAACCCAAAATAGGTTGGAAATTAAAAATCAGACTCATAATTACTAGAGGCAACAATAATAATCAAAAAGATGAGCATTTATTAATAAGCAATTTAATAAATGTTTATTGTTTAAATATTATTCAAAAAAAGTATTAATAAATGTTTGTTTATTAAACATATTAATAAATGTTAATTTCCAACATATTTTGGGTTCATTTTAAGCAAGAAATACAGTAATTTTTAAACAATATTTGGGTTAAATAAAACTACCCAGCAGGTTGGGCAAACATTTAACCCAGCCGCTGGGTTAAAACAACCCAATCGCTGGGTTTGTCCATTTTCAACCCAACTTGGGTTGTTTTTAACCCAGCATTTTTTAGAGTGTAGTTACATTTGTTCTTGTTCCAGAAGCGTTTCACTCGGATATACTTCACAGTAGGGAAGAAAAGAGTGTAGTATAATATAGTATATTATATATAAGTGCACTTAAAGTATGTTAAGAAACATAGTTATGAAAGCATACTCTCTTTAAGTTTAAGTACACTCTTCACTTTTTAAAAAATATTCATTTGAAGTACACTAAAAGTTCACATTCAACACAGTGCACTTCTTTTTCACAAGGCAAGGTCCCGGGCTGATTCTGAGTCTCGTCGATCCCTGCCCAAGTCTTCATTCTGTGCCCAAACATCCATAATTAACAAGCACAAGGGCTTACGGGTGTCTGTGGGATGCAGTGCAGCACAGAGTATAGTATAAATGTAAAAAGAAAAATAGTGAAAGACACAACTTGTTCCTTAGGTTCTGTGGCCCTAGAGAAAGTCTGTAGACAGTGTAGTATTCTTGGCCTGCATCAAGGCATGATAAAGTAATGGTGGCTGGGATGTGACTTCATCTGTTTTGGTATTCGGGTCACCATGAGAGACAACAGCTGCTTTACCAGAATACTAACAAAAATATGTTCTAAAACGTTTTGTTAAGTTCTGAAAACATTCTCTGAACATTCAAAATGTCTATTTAAAAAAAAAAATATATTTTAAAAAGTTTTTGG
>RJVU01014363.1:5256760-5268427 GCA_003731715.1 Anabarilius grahami
TTAAAGTGCTCTATTTTCGCACACTAATTTTGTACGTAATATACTAAAAATTATTCTTTAGTACTTCTTAAGATAATCTTAAGAACATCTAATTGGACTCAACTGTGCTATTTTGAGACAGCATGAAATATGAACTTAAATGGGCTTTTAATATACTATCTCTGTATTTAAAAAAGTATTTAGATACCACTTATAGTACATTTGAACCCATAGTGTACTACAAGTGGTAACTAAATATATTTTTTAAATACAGAGATAGTATATTAAATGCCCATTTAAGTTCATAGTTCATGTGTCTCAAAATAGCACAGTTGAGTACACTTAGATGTTCTTAAGATTATCTTAAGAAATACTAAAGAAGAATTTTTAGTATATTACGTACACAATTAGTGTGCGAAAATAGAGCACTTTAAGTACATTATTGAAATGTACTTTTTTTCACCTGGGTGGTGTTATTTATTGCTATTAAATTTTTGGCTAAGAACTATTTAGCATTTATTTTATTTTATATTATTTCTGAGTATATAGGATATGTTTAAGATAAGTTTGTACCTTCATATTTCATGCATATTTTCTGGAAAAATATTTAACTAATAAATCATGTGTTTTACATTTACACTATATTGATCACTTCAGGTGTGGTGCACTTGGAACTTTTTTTAACCAGATTGTTAATAAAGAGAATGTTACTTGAATCATATTGTAGTTACGTTTTTAATTCGACTAGTTAAATATTATTGAATATAAAATCGGTCAAACGGTCCGAAAAAAAATCGAGATTTTATATTTTTTGCCATATCGGCCAGCCCTACAATCAATCAATTATTGTGTTCCGTTGCTTTTATTGATTTATTTTGAGATACTAAGAGCTTTTTGGACATTTCATGTATTTGTCATTGTCAAGTTAAGTCACATTTAGTTCTAGAGTGCTTCATACAATGCAGATTGTCTCAAAGCAGCTTCAAAAACAAGAAAATAACAGCATTAATGGTGCAGAATTCATCAATTATGAAACAAATTCAATTTCAGCTGAAAAACAGAAAGGCAATAGTGTCATTATTCAATTCATTTAAATAGCAGTGTCAATGTTGCATAGTCCTAACTGAACATTTATTCATAATGTCATCTGCTTTGCCAGTAAGCCTTGGTAAAGATCCTACAGACATTTGAATTGGCTCTCTGACTCAAACGTGTCCCAAAGTCATCAATGTTTTAAACCCTTGAGCCACATCAGCATCTGTGGATTGAAAGCCAAATCAGGCTACTGATGAAGAACCTGTAAAATAAGCAAGTTAGTAAACTCCCACTCTTCCAGAGCCGTTCCCAGTCATTTGTTCCAATTGTCCGAGAGTCTATAAACAAGCGTATCCCTGCAGCAATTTTGCCCTCTGTTAGCAGCACCTCTGTAATGAGAATTTATTCCCCCATTGTTCCCTCCGTATGGCCTCCTTTGTCGCCTCAGGAACGGGCCATTTGCGAGTAACTGAGAATTGAGTGTGGAAAGCAAAGGAGGACACAGAGGACAGGAACGATGTGGGACTCCTGGCGTTTACTGCCAGGCAGCGATGCGAGCCAGACTGCCAAGACAACTCACCTTCTTTATTCCAAGACCTTCAAATGTAATGGCACACATAAATAGAGATGATGAGGAGTTCATTAGCTCAGCCGAATGGCCTCCGCGCCGCACGAGACGCGTTTGCAACCAGCCGTCGTTATTAAAGTAAACAAGCCGGTCGCTGAGGCTGAAGTGAAATATCTTCACGCTTGTGTTTTTCACCGTAAGTGAGAGTTGAATTATTTACCGCGGCGCTCGGTCTCCATCTTCACATCTCAACAGTTCAAGATAATCTCCCACTGAGTCCGAGTTGTTAATCATTTGATTTAATGGTGGAGAACGGCACTAGTCTGGAGATAAATCACGGCGACATCGAGACCACCGTGTCGTGACGTCGTGTTGCCCCGTCTCAGAGCAGAACAGGCAAACTTGTGTTTCCAGACAACACAAACATCTCATGTCGACTGCCTGCTGTTGCATTTTCTCTTTACTTAATCGTCATAAGTCATGCTTGAGGAGATATTGAACAGCAGATCAAGCGCTCCATTGGATTGGGCTTCACTAGGCCGGTGTTTCCCAACCCTGTTCCTGGAGGCACACCAACAGTACACATTTTGAATGTCTCCCTTATCTGAACCATATATTTATGGTCTTGGAGTTTCTACTAATGAAATGATGAGTTGAATCAGGTGTGTTTGATTAGGAAGATTTGGAAATTGTGCACTGTTAGTGTGCCTCCAGGAACAGGGTTGGGAAACACTGCACTAGGCCTACGTGTTACATGCACCAAAATAATCTGTTTATAATCGGATTGATGGTTCAAATGGACTGAAAAGCCTTTATGTAAACAGCTCAATCGAATGAAATTTCGATCAGACTGAAAGTGGTCGTGTAGCTCTGAAATAATCAAATTAACAGAAAAAATACAAGCATATTCTAAACTCTTGAAGCTAATTATTTCAAATTCAAAACTGCACGGTGCAATGATGATGCATATATTGTATGTTTACCTACATCAGTGTCAGTGTACTAAATATTTGCTAAAGTGCTTTCTTTTTAGCCTATGACATCAAGGCAGAAACGGCAATCATGCACGCTGTAGCTCCCGTGACGTCATAACAGTGGCTTTCTTTAAAGGATTAGTTCAGTTCAGAATTAAAATTTCCTGATAATTTCCTCTCCCACATGTCATCCAAGATGTTTATGTCTTTCTTTCTTTAGTCGAAAAGAAATGAAGGTTTTTGAGGAAAACATTCCAGGATTTTTCTCCATATAGTGGACTTCACTGGGGTTCAACGGGTTGAAGGTCCAAATGTCAGTTTCAGTGCAGCTTCAAAGAGCTCTTCATGATCCCAGACGAGGAATAAGAGTCTTATCTAGAGAAACTGGCCATTTTCTAAAAAAAAAGTAAAAATTATATTCTTTTTAACCACAAATTCTCGTCTTGCACTGCTCTGCGCCATGCATTACGTAATCACGTTGGAAAGGTCACGCGTGACGTGTGCGGAAGTACCGCGGTATATCTTATTTTCTCCTCCAACTTCAAAATCGTCCGACATCATTGTTTCACCTTTTTTTGTAAAGGGTGTTTGATTTAGTCCTTGCACGTTCACTTTGTAAACACTGGATCGGTTCTTCCGCCTACGTCACGTGTGACCTTTCCAACATGATTACGTAATGCGTGGCGCATCGCAGAACAGTGCAAGATGAGCATTTGTGGTTAAAAAGAATATAATTTTTTATTTTTTTTTAGAAAATGACCAATGGTTTCTCTAGATAAGACTCTTATTCCTCGTCTGGGATCATGTAGAGCTCTTTGAAGCTGCACTGAAACTGACATTTGGACCTTCAACCCGTTGAACCCCAGTGAAGTCCACTATATGGAGAAAAATCCTGGAATGTTTTCCTCAAAAACCTTCATTTCTTTTTGACTGAAGAAAGAAAGACATGAACATCTTGGATGACATGGAGGTGAGGAAATGATCAGGAAACTTGAATTCTGAAGTGAACTAATCCTTTAACATGTGCTGAAGATGTAATGCACATGTAAACGAATATGTGAATCAGATTGCAAAATGTAGGGTACATATAAACAGAATGGCAACACTTTATTTTACAGTGTCCTTGTCACTCATGTTACATGTACTCACTATAATAACAGTAAATTATGCATAATTACAAACAACTAATCATAACCCTTAACACATAGTATCATCATTAATACTGAAAAAATGTTCACTAGTAAATTGCAGTTCAGTTCATTACAAAGAAATGACAAGTAACATATTAAAATACATTTTTGAAGTAGAATGTCTGAAAAATGCATTTTCTTCTAAAATTGAAAGCAGTATTCTTTATTTACTTCTTCTTCTTTACATTGCAATACTTATTTATGTGAGGGACACCTTAAAATAAAGTGAAACCAACAGAACTCATAATCTGATATCAGATTGGATTCATTCCAAATGACGCAAGTTGAGTCATAATGAGATTCATAACTAAATGGAACAACCGTTACATGTTGTTTCATCACTGGAGTGTTTGAATCCATCTGCCCTCAAACAAGAACTGTGGATTGAATGTGTTTTCCATTGTCTTTGTTCTTTGTTCCTACCGAAGAGACCAACCTGCTAGTCTAAACTGTTTTTTAGAAAGTATCTGATCTTCTCAAAAACAACCAAACTAGAGTTTAAACCAGTCTGGTGGTCAGCTAATAAACAACGAGTTTGTGCTGGTTTTCAGTAAACAAGCTGAAATGCCAGATTCATGTGATTCTTCACTTGCCCTTCTAATCGCCTGGTCTGGCATTTATATTTCTCTCTTCTCGTTGAGGTCTTGTCTTGTTCTCTCTACAGTCAAAGAAAGTTATGCAGTCCGGGCGCGAACATGTTTACTCTAAAACTAAACCACACGTATTACTTGGAGCGCTGCTGAAAACGGCTTCTCGCTCTGTTTTTAATCTGATGTCATGATCGTGGAATTCGCTAATAGGCCTCTGACTCGGTCTTACCTCTCTTATTTGGCGACATTTGCTCACTGAAAACACACAAGCATGTCGTCTACAAACTGCACAGTTCACACTCAGTAAAACTGTGGTATCTCAAAATAAAAACATGATTTACGCTAAATAAGGCAGTAAAGTTAGGTATTCATGTATGCATAGTAGTGGCCAAAAGTGATGTGCAGCACAGGAAAACCCTTTATTCAAATATTATTAAAAAGATTTTGTAAGCACATCGTGTAGTGCTTGGAGTCTATTGTTTTATTTGTGATAGTAACGTGATGAAACACGCCATATTGTGCAGGAATAATTTTTGGACAGGCTGTCATACAAAGAAATTATGAACACACAATATATTAATAACCGACTATGTATACTATGTGTTTTTTCGCCAGTTTTTTAAGATAGATACCTTAAAGGTTCAGTTCGCTTCAGAATTAAAATTTCCTGATAATTTACTCACCCCCATGTCATCCAAGATGTTCATGTCTTTCTTTCTTCAGTGGAAAAGAAATTAAGGTTTTTGAGGAAAACATTCCAGGATTTTTCTCCATATAATGGACTTCACTGGGGTTCAACGGGTCCAAGGTCCAAATGTCAGTTTCAGTGCAGCTTCAAAGAGCTCTACATGATCCCAGACGAGGAATAAGAGTCTAATCTAGAGAAACCATCGCTCATTTTCGACAAAAAAAAAATTAATTCTTTTTAACCACAAATGCTCATCTTGCACTGCTCTGCGATGCGCCACGCATTACGTAATCATGTTGGAAAGGTCACGCGTGACGTAGACGGAAGAACCGATCCAGTGTTTATAAAGCAAACGTGCAAAGATTAAAGGCCCGTTCACACCAAGAACGATAACTATAACGATAACTATATTTGCGTCCACACCAACGAATGAAAAGTGTTTTTTGTAAGCTCACACGCTGCGGTTTCAAAGTGTGTACAACATGTTTTTGCTGCATTTACAAGGCTTTAACCAGCAGATGTCCTCAGCATGCTATGTTTGGAATGAATAGCTAGTGTAATCGATCTAATCTAACAGTGAATTTAGCTGACGAAGTCATTATAGTGGAATAAAAACAACACCTAGTCTTTTTCACTGCATCTTCAAAGGATATTTTATTTGGGTGTATATATATATATATGTATATGTATATACACCAAAAATTGTCACATTGCATGCATGGATTCATTCATATTCATATAACCAAAAAAAAAAGGGTAACAGCTGGTGAAAAAAAACGAAATGAAATAAAAATAAAAAACTTCCGTTGCTCAGCCAGCATCTCATAAAAGAATCCCAGCGTTCTCCGGTTTACCAAAAGCTCAACAAAGGCTCATTGTGTTCTGGTCTGTCCCTCTTGTAAACTTTGGCATCACTGTCTTTCTTCTCAGAAATGACATTGTTTATTGGTTTTCCTATTATATAACAAAGCAGGCTGATACAAACCAAAAAGAAATGTATTATCAGTGGAAAAATCATGTACCAAACCCTAATCTACCCCTTGTAGTCGCTTGCATGCGTGTGTATTTTAGGATTTTTAATTACACTTTGTTGTTTTCTGCACTTTATTTAACTGTGAAGATTCTGACAAGTGTAGATTCATCTTTAAAACTAACGCTGAGATGCAGTGGATGTGATTTCTGCTCTTGTGAATCTGCTTCTGAGGTTACAGAGTTCATATTACAGGCCTAATTCTTAATCAAAATGTTGCTTCTGTGGACCAAAACTGCTGGCATTCGGTACAGTACATGTTCTGTGCAAACGCAGATGGCAGATGGGAAACTTTCCCTAAAACTGAGCCACTTCAGCACAGTCTGATGAGTGCGTTTATTTTCCAACCACTTCAATTGACTTTGGATTGTCAGAACTCAAAAGACTTTCTACTTCCACTAAAAAAGCTGGTATACACTTCGTCTTTATTTAAAGATCCAGTATTTAAGGACAGATGATTCAGAGCATAAAAATAAGAGACAACCACAACAATAATAACAACAGCTCAAAGAGATGGATGTGTGCACCTGTCCTGGACCACAAAACCAGATCGCAACCAGACTGTCTACACTATAAACAATGGTATAATAATCATTTATAAAGGGTATAAAGAGATACGATAAAACAAAGTCTGTTCTGCATTTGATCTGGATCTTAATAATGGACAACACATTTTGCAGGCAGAGTGAATGAAGAACTGCTCACTGCAGAAAGGAATTCATTTAGCTTTGGTTGAAGGGTTTGATGCATCAAAACACACATTTCATTCACATCGAACATATACAGTACGATGACCCTCACAGAAAGCTTCTTAGAGGTTTCGTATGCATTTATTAGCTGATGATAGCATGCTTATACTGCAGAACGTACAGTATGCAGACGGGTGTTTGTCGTTTAAGGCTCTTCAAGTGTAGCATAATATGGAGCTCTTTTTAACTGCAAATACTGTTTCTCTTTCCGAGGTAGGTACGGATGGAGTTAAGATTGTCAGTAACATCAAGGTATGCAATGTTAGCTTTGCAACAGTAGTATCATCTGTGTTCGATTTAACATATCAAGGCATAAATCTCAATTTCAGATACAAAGAAACATGAATTCCTGGAGTGTAACACAGCAAGTACAGTATTTCCCTCCACACAGTACATAAGAACAGTGGATATGAGTACACTATGATAAAATAAACCTATAGCTAATGGCATGCATCAGTGGGTTAACTGTATCATATGAAGCATACGGTGACCTGTGGCGGCTGACCAGTGTTGGCAGTTAAAGAAACAATAGATATGATCCAACATGGATGTCAGGATTCACACAGAACAAGTTCATTTTAAAACGAAGGGTTGGAGTTTAGTCCAATACAATACAATCCTGTAGCTGAAACTGTAGATCATGGCGCCAGCAACGCCAAGGTCATGGGTTTGATTCCCAGGGAATGTAAATGTAGACCGTTAATGCAATGCAAGTCACTTTGGATAAAAGTGCCTGCCAAATGCATGAATGTAAATATTGTTGATGACCACAAAAAATCATTTAATTTCTTTTTGAAAAAAAGCATTACGGTTAGTTACAGTGAGGCACTTAAAGGGACAGTTCACCCAAAAATGAAAGTTCTGTCATCATTTACTCATCCTCAAGTTGTTCTAAACCTGTATGAGTTTATTTCTTCTGCTGAAGACAAAAGAAGATATTCTGATGAAAGTCGGTAACCAAACAGTCGTGGGGCACCATTGACTTCCATGGTATGGAGAAAAAATACTATGGAAGTCTATGGGGCCCATCAACTGTTTGGTTTCTTTAAAATATCTTTGTGTTCAGCAGAAGAAAGAAATTCATACAGGTTTGGAACAACTTGAGGTGAGTAAGTGATGACAAATTTTCAATTTTTGGGTGAATGGGGCCAAAAATACTCACTGTTTCAATAGTACAGCCACACAACAATGTGTGTTGTTCACTGCAAAAACGATCAGAATTTTTATCTTGCTTTCCACTACTAATATCTAAACACAGTTAAATCAACATGCATTTAATTGAGAAGCAAAATGACTTAAAGGAGCTATATGGAGGATTCAGAAACCTTTGTTATTAGCGACACCGGTGGCCATGAAGTGAACTGCAGCCAGTAACTTACTGCTCATGCTCACGCTCGTGCACACGTAACGTACAGGAAACTGAGTTGCGACTTTATATCTCGCAATTCTGACTTTTTTTCTCAGAATTGTGCGATATAAAATTGCAATTGCGTGTTATAATGTCCAACCGTGAAGCGAAAAAAAGCTACCGTTTTTCCTTTTTATCACTGCAAGTTTATATCTTGTAATTCTGACTTAATATCTCACAATTCTGACTTTATAACTCGCAATTCTGACTTTATATCTCGCAATTCTGACTTTATATCTCGCAATTCTGACATTATAACTAGTAATTCTGACTTTATATCTCGCAATACTGACTTTATAACTAGTAATTCTGACTTTATATCTCACAATTCTGACTTTATAACTAGTAATTCTGACTTTATATCTCACAATTCTGACTTTATAACTAGTAATTCTGACTTTATATCTCACAATTCTGACTTTATAACTAGTAATTCTGACTTTATATCTCACAATTCTGACTTTATAACTCGTAATTCTGACTTTATATCTCACAATTCTGACTTTATAACTCGCAATTCTGACTTTATATCTCGCAATTCTGACTTTATAACTCGCAATTCTGACTTTATATCTCGCAATTCTGACTTTATAACTCGCAATTCTGACTTTATATCTCGCAATTCTGACTTTATAACTAGTAATTCTGACTTTATATCTCACAATTCTGACTTTATAACTAGTAATTCTGACTTTATAACTAGTAATTCTGACATTATATCTCACAATTCTGACTGTATATCTCATAATTCTGACTTTATATCTCACAATTCTGACTTTATCACTAGTAATTCTGACTTTATATCTCACAATTCTGACTGTATATCTCACAATTCTGACTTTATCACTAGTAATTCTGACTTTATATCTCGCAATTCTGACTTTATAACTCGCAATTCTGACTTTATAAATCATAATTCTGACTTTATATCTTGCAATCCTGACTTTATAACTTGTAATTCTGACTTTATAACACAATTCTGACTTTATCACTCACAATTCTGACTTTATATCGCAATTCTGACTTTATATCTCGCAATTCTGACTTTATATCTCGCAATTCTGACTTCATGGCTAGTAATTCTGACTTTATATCGCAATTCTGAGGAAAAAAGAAGAATTCTCAGAATTGCAAGATTTATTAAGTCAGAATTGTGTGGTAAAAACTTGCAATTGCGAGAAAATAAGTCAGATTTGTGAGATAAAAAGCTGCGATTACCTTTTTTATTTTTTTTTTATTTTTTTTGTGGCAGAAACAAGCTTCCATAATTAAGTCTTGTGTACTGAAAAAATGATGGAAATTTAGTGACTTCATGCTTAAAACAATACAAAAAATATCTGTCAGTGCGGTCAAAAAATAATCTTTTCTTTTCTGAAGTTTATTTTGACCCCATTGGCAGATGTTTGTTCTTATTTTAAGCACAAACTCACTTAAAAAAAACAAGAAACAAAACAAAAAACTTTATTTCTTAAGCCATTTTCTCAAGTGAATGTATCTTGATTTAAGAATGTTAAGATATTTGTTCTGGAAAACAAGATACAAATACTAAATAAGAAAATATTTCTTTGCAGTGTTAATATGATTTTCGTGTGAAAAGAAAATCACTTAAGAAAATCACTTGGTACAGCAATGCTTTAAATCCTAAAATAACTGTAGAAATGATAACAAACAGATTTATAGCTAAAACAATGCACAATTTTTAACAGAAGCATGTAATCTTTATATTTTTGCTTTTAAATAATCAAAAAATTGGACCCATTTACTTCCATTGTAAGCGCCTCACTGTAACCTTGATTTAGACATTATTTGTTGCTGTAATCATGCGGTTAATTCTTGTATTGAACCCAGAATATTCCTCTAATCACTAAACATCATTTATCCACACTGGCACAGCTCGTAGGGGGACGTCTCAAGCATAGTCGAGTTTGTATTATAGAACTATCAGTGGACTGACATACAAGGCAACATTACAAGCTAATTTAATGTAAATTGCAGCAGGTTAAGTAAAAGACTATAATAAGCCTCCAAGGTAAAAACAGCTTGACAAACTGCTTCCAGCTTTTGGATTCAAGGCTTTTATTCAAAGTGCTTTAATCCCAAAGCCATTTAATTTTTTTCCCAGGGCCTTCATTCAAACTAAAACCACTTTTGACTTAATTGGTGAGCTGAAGGATGATTGACAGGCTGGCTGATCTCTCACACGCCGTTTTCAGTATTGCACCTTCGCTGAAGTGGCACAGACAAAGAGAGAGGCTTGGGAAAACAGAAGGATTGTTTCCAGTTGCTGATTTTCCTGATCTAAATTACGGAATTGCAGTTCAATAATCTCGTTTTGCATTCCAGCAATGTAACCCACTTAAAAATGGTGAAGGAATTAGACTTAATTGGGCGCAGCACGTGTGTGTTTTTATGAAAAGCCAGGGATAACGGGAAAGAAAACAGACGTTTGTCGGCTGTGTGGGTGTGAGGGTGACCGTATGTGTGCTCATTCCTCTAGGCGCCGGCTGAATCCAGGTTCACGATAAACGGGAACCAAGACAAATACAATGAACGATCACAGCGACACCATTCACATTGCAATGGAACAGCGCTTTCATGGAGATTCATCCAGATCTGACAGATCATGACCTAGAGAAGCAGAAAAAAAGAGTGATGAAATGGGAAAACAGTTGAACTTCAAAGATACAATTATGCAGCACATTACTGACATATCGATCCGTTCACACACTCCTTTAGGATCGGTATTTGTCTACAAAAAGTGATCTGTACTTACTGGGAGATTTTGCAGTTTGTTGTTTTGACGAAGCGGCCCGTGTAGTGGATGTTGCACCGGACGACATTGTTGGTGAAGTCCGACTCGTGCACCAAGTACTTTGGGTTCACCTGGAGCTGGAATTTACACAGAATTTAGACCTTGAGTGCTGGGAAAAAGTAAGTGAATCCCTTGAAATATATATGTGAGGTCATACTCTTAGTGTAATTAACTTTATGAAGACAGTTTTGATGAGTGAAGGTGATATAAACTGAACAAACAACAACAAAAAGTTGAATGAAAACTTTTCTACAGCAACAATATCTGCAGAAATTCACCCGTCATCTGTGGAAAAGATGAGTACAGCCATAGTTTTAGTAGCTCATATACTGTAGCTGTCTATGAATCTCTTACAATCGACCAGGAGAGAGACACTATTATTTTTTTTTTCAGTATTTTGATTTTTTTTTTTAAATATATTTTTTCCATTTTAATTTAATTTTATTTATAGTTTTAGTTGTT
The DNA here is from genome assembly GCA_003731715.1 of Anabarilius grahami. Taxonomy (NCBI): domain Eukaryota; kingdom Metazoa; phylum Chordata; class Actinopteri; order Cypriniformes; family Xenocyprididae; genus Anabarilius; species Anabarilius grahami. Next base: position 5,268,246 of record RJVU01014363.1, read on the forward strand.
ATTCATTTTTTTTCATTATGTCTATATACTTTTTATTAATTTTATTTCAGTTTTAATTATTTTATTTGGAACTTGTTTCCTCCACTGAATAAAACAATTAATAAAAAAGGTAATTGTGACTTTTTCTCACAATTCTGACTTTTTTTTCTCGAGTTACAAAGTCAGAATTGCATGATACAAAG
>RJVU01014363.1:5268629-5288894 GCA_003731715.1 Anabarilius grahami
TTGTGTTATAAAGTCAGAATTGCGTGATATAAAGTCAGAGTTGAGATATAAAGTCAGAATTGTGATATAAAGTCAGAATTGTGTGTTATAAAGTCAGAATTGTGAGATATAAAGTCAGAAGTGTGTGATATAAAGTCAGAATTGTGTTATAAAGTCAGAATTGCGTGATATAAAGTCAGAATTGTGAGATATAAAGTCAGAGTTGAGATATAAAGTCAGAATTGTGATATAAAGTCAGAATTGTGTTATAAAGTCAGAATTATGTGATATAAAGTCAGAAGTGTGTGATATAAAGTCAGAATTGTGTGATATAAAGTCAGAAATGTGTTATAAAGTCAGAAGTGTGTGTTATAAAGTCAGGATTGTGTTTTATAAAGTCCGAATTGTGTTATAAAGTCAGAATTATGTGATATAAAGTCAGAGTTGTGTTATAAAGTCAGAGTTGTGTTATAAAGTCAGAATTGTGTTATAAAGTCAGAATTGCGTGATATAAAGTCAGAGTTGAGATATAAAGTCAGAATTGTGATATAAAGTCAGAATTGTGTGTTATAANGAATTATGTGATATAAAGTCAGAGTTGTGTTATAAAGTCAGAATTGCGTGATATAAAGTCAGAGTTGAGATATAAAGTCAGAATTGTGATATAAAGTCAGAATTGTGTGATATAAAGTCAGAATTGTGATATAAAGTCAGAATTGTGTGATATAAAGTCAGAGTTGTGTTATATAGTCAGAGTTGTGAGTTATAAAGTCAGAATTGTGATATAAAGTCAGAATTGTGTGATATAAAGTCAGAATTGTGATATAAAGTCAGAGTTGTGAGTTATAAAGTCCGAATTGTGAAATAAAACGTCACAATTACCTTTTTTTATTTTTCATTTAATGTCGGAAACAAGCTTCCATAATAATAACCCTGGACAATTAGATTTTAAGTTCTTCCACTTTCTGCAGTTCACGCTTCTCGCTCAATCCTCCACTGAAAGCACATCACAACTGAGCCTCAGAGCAGAAGGCTAAACATCACTGCACTCCAGCTATTGTGGTGTAGTTTTGCTGAAGGTCAAACAGCGAGAAGCTGGATCTGCTTGAAGAGACAGTGGAGCATGTCTGAATCTGTCTTATTTATGAGCACATGGTGTACCGTACACATACCCAACTCATCATCGATATCACACAGAAGAGTTGGACGAAAGTCTGGTGCAGCTGCGCGAGCGTTTAGCGCACATCAAAAGACTCCCGGTGCCAAACTTTTAGCAAGACGTGTCATTTTGTCTTTGGATGTGTTAGATAAAATATATTCTCTCTTTGAAGGTTATGAAAATGTCTTTGCGAGTGCTCAGTGTGAAACAGAAGACGGAGTGTACATTTTGAGAATGTTACCTTGAGTATATAGTTTCCTGGCTGAACATCAGTGATGTCAATCCATTGGCAGTCAATATCTGCATTGTATGTGTCATAGCAACCAGGACTGAGACCCTGGGGAATTAAAGGAAAAAAGTTTTCGTTTAATCAAACAACAAGTGGCTTTAATTGACAATAAACTTCTGCAATAATATAAGCCAGCTGGAAAACTTCCAGTGAAATGTCACTTGTTGGTGTGTTGGAATCTTCAATGTCCTGAGGTAGCTTTAACAGCATCAATAGTGTAATATTAAAGATTTATTGTGCATTTTAGTTAGATTTATTGAATAAAATGTGATTTTTTTTTACAAGTGTGCCAAAGGAATGCGCGGCGCTCGCTTTCTGTGTAATTCATTTGCAAGAAAAGTTATTGTTTTTCATGAGATTTTGTGAGTACTTCATACTTTGACAAATTGTATTTTTAAACCTAGAGATTTTATAATGTTTAATATTTATTCAAAAGCAAAACTGAGTGAAAAAAATATGACAGGAAATGGCTAATATGAGCCAACAAATGCTCCTCTGCCGCCATCTGATGGTTATAGTGGTAATTAATGTCTTTTTAAATTTAATAAAGTGTTTTCTATCAAATGTTGGATTTCCTACATCTTGAAACGTTCGGTTTTACAAATGGGGACAATGTCAGAAGGATGGACAAATAATGTTTTTTGGTCATCACATTAAAAATACCATTTGAAGTGCTGAAAAATGTTGCGTGTGCGTGTCTACTTGACCCTTCGCCGGGAGTTTGATTGACAGGCATTCTAACCAATCATAACGCCGAAATCCGACAAAGCAGTCAGGAGAGTTAGTAGATTAACGTCGGTGGACTTGAACTTGAAAAATGGTGTGTACTGACGTCTTTTTACGGTTGAAACAACATTCCTTCTGATGTTCATTCATGTTTATTTGATGCTATAAATGAACGTAGGAAGAGATTATCTGTTCACAAGCCGCTTGAAGTGATGCGCTACAGCGATGTGTCACGACACATTAAAGAGCAACAAAGCGGTATTTATTGTTTAAATTTCTTTAAAAATTACAAAATTTGAGACTTTGTTTCATATCAAAAGTAACCTGCTCTGTCTTGTCTGTCGACACATTGTCAGCGTCCTCTTTGCTCCGTGATGTATTTTTTACTCGTGTGAGAACATGATGTGAACGTGGCTTGCCGGACATAGCAACAGTAACTGAAGGGGGCGGGTCTTTATGAATGGTCAGCTTCGTCTTTATTGCAATCAATAAACTGATTTATTTGGGAAACTAGGCAAGTGTGATAACTGCACTATAATATAAATACAGCATTAAAAAGTCAACCATCGATGGTTTTGTGTGGATGTACAGCGAGTACAGAATGACAGCTAACAGTTCACCGGAAATGCCCGAGCTGGCTTAACGAAAACCAGGAAGTAACCGTGCATATGGTCAATTACTATCCAATAACATATAACAATAACATTATTATCTAATATAATAAATATAAATACATATCAGTCATGTGCAATGTTCATCAATAAAAATATGAGAACGGGTCTTAAAACAGAAACATGCTATACTGTACCTGTGTATGTGAAGTACAAGCGTAACGCTTCAGATGGCCGAAGTCACATGTCGTGTCCTCCAGACAGAAACTGGCCTTGTGTCCCTCGGCCACCTTCCGGCCGGAGCTGACCTCTAGCAGATCGTAGTGACTGAACTCATCCATACTGTGGTAATGCCTGAGAGGGAGAGAGAGAGAGAGAGAGAGAAACCTGGGTTTGGAGAACAGAAGGACTGTGACATTGTTATTGTAGTATCATTATAGTTTTTATTAATATTTTGAATTAGTTTTTTGTTTTCAATTTCATTTTACTTTGTTACATTTTATTAACGTTGTTGTGTTTTTGTCATTTTTATTATTTTCTACTTTTTTGTCTAAATTGTCTAACTAAATAATGTTTAAGTTTTGTTTATTTTATTCCAGTTAAAGTTTATTTTATTTCAAGTAACAAAAGTTTTTTTTTTTATGCTTTTAGTTTTAGTTCATTATAATAACCCTGATAACGTCATACAGTCAGATTCGATAGCAAAGGTACCTTGATATATGCAAATAAATAAATAAATGAAACCTTGGTGGTGAAACATTTTGTAAGTGCATTAGATTGTGAAAGTTAGAAGATCTTTTTCTTCATGTTTTCAAAGCTTCAGACACCATTCAATGTTTCACTTCCCTCATATGCATTAAAATAAATATTAATAACCATTCAAATATTAATTTTGAGCATAAGCAATACTCAGTTATGTTTTATTTTAAGGTGTCCTTGTTACACAGTACATTTAAGTATTGAGTGATATTAATTAACAACATGCACTTTTATAGGGTTAGGGTTTGATTTAGGCTTATTATACATACACTCTAAAAAATGCTGGGTTAAAAACAACCCAAGTTGGGTTGAAAATGGACAAACCCAGCGATTGGGTTGTTTTGACCCAGCAGTTGGGTTAAATGTTTGCCCAACCTGCTGGGTAGTTTTATTTAACCCAACAATTGTTTACAAATTACTATATGTCTGGCTTAAAATGAACCCAAAATAGGTTGGAAATTAAAAATCAGACTCATAATTACTAGAGGCAACAATAATAATCAAAAAGATGAGCATTTATTAATAAGCAATTTAATAAATGTTTATTGTTTAAATATTATTCAAAAAAAGTATTAATAAATGTTAATTTCCAACATATTTTGGGTTCATTTTAAGCAAGAAATACAGTAATTTTTAAACAATATTTGGGTTAAATAAATCTACCCAGCAGGTTGGGCAAACATTTAACCCAGCCACTGGGTTAAAACAACCCAATCGCTGGGTTTGTCCATTTTCAACCCAACTTGGGTTGTTTTTAACCCAGCATTTTTTAGAGTGTAATATACTGTTATTACTGTACATGTAACATATGCATGAAGGACACTAAAAGAAAGTGTTACTGTAGGATTTACACTTTCTTTCTTTCTGGTAAAGTCTTCGAAAAGGCATTAATATTTCAGCAGGTGCTCCTGACTGAACACAATCGGACTGTACGTGTCGCACCGCTCTTTCTTACCTTTTGTTTGGTCTTTTGGCAAAAGCCTTTTCTTGGAAAGTGGTGGTAATACCTGAAGGACTGCGGCAGGGAAAACACAGGTACTTTCCTCTGACAGAGTTCATATTTTCCACAGGGATACGATATTTCCCATAAGCCATGTATGTTAGTGCCAAGCATATTAAATCGTATTTGATGAGGGGATGACAGACATGTTCAGGAGCCTGTAGCCAAAACCCTGAGCAAACTACATATTAATGACAGAGCGCACGCGCGCACACACACACTCACACACACATAGTTTGTTTTTGTGAACTAAATACAATTATTGCTACCATGATTAACTAACTATTAATTACTAACATTGCATAAATATTTTGGTAACACTTTATTTCGATGGCCCACATTAGACATTCTGCAAACTATAATTAACTTTGCAACCTCATGTCAACTTATTCTACTAACCCGAATCCTAACACCATCCTATTACTAACAGTTTACTAATATTCTAATGGGAGTTAGTTGACAATGTGAGGTTGACTTTTAATTTACTTGATTTATGAAACAGTAATAAATAAATGCATTTAACATAAAATATAGAATTATTTAGTTGTTACAAATAAATAACTGTGATTAAAATTCCAATGGTAATTACTAATAATTCAATTTTTTGTCAGATCAGTGCAGCCTGTTTTATTGAGTTTTTCACAGAAGGGACAAGAAAACAATGTGGAGAAAAACAGATTAGGATGCGAAATGACAGGCTGGGTCCTGGTTACATATAAATATATGTTTTTCTTCACGGTTTGTGTATCCTACTGTCATCAAAGTCTCGGAGAACTGAGTCTCTCCACCTCCATCAAAAATCCTCAGCTCTTACATCAGAGATGAAGGGTCAAAGTCAGTCCCACCCTGTGACTCATGAAATCTGACTGACATTGTGTAGCGTATGTCTACACGCCGCCTCGCTGTTGTCTTTGAGGAAATCAAAGCAGTCAAAGCACTGGAAAGCTCCGTCTGATGGCAGTTTCACCTGCTATGCAGTTTTCATTTCAGCTATTAGTAATGAGACGCCAAGGACACTTTTAATCTCTACACAATATCAAACATGTCAAAGCAGAGAAGGGCAAGCAATTATAGATTACCTTCCGCTCATTGCCATCTCTCCGCACTTCTTCTGAATTCCTTCTCTTTTTTTTCAAAGAGAATCACGTGCTTGTACGCATGGCATCAGATTTAGGTTGCACGAAAGAGGTCATCACACAGCTTAGCTGTCTAATTGCATTAGAAATGAGTTAAAATGCTGAATACTTCATGTGCTGACATTTTCAGGTTACATTAATAATCTGTTTATGAGCAAATGCTCAGCAGCAGTAGAAACTGACACTGCATCTCCACAAAACTACAGTGAACGCTCAGACTGATCCCAAGCCAAAAGTCAATGTTGATATAATGTACAACAGAAGTCGAGTTTATGTCAGGGCAATAGCAAAACTATTGAAGCTTGTTTCCACCATGAAATAAAAAACAAAAAATGTAATTGCACAAAAATGTACAGCTTTCCTGTAGCTCAGTGGTTAGAGCATGGCACTAGCAATGCCAAGGTCATGGGTTCGATCCCAGGGATTGCACATACTCAGATACAAATGTATAGTATAATGCAATGTAAGTCGCTTTGGATAAAAGCGTCTGCCAAATGCATAAATGTAAATTGCGACTTTTTATCTTTTTATCTTGCGTGATATAAAGTCAGAATTGTGAGATAAACTGGCAATTGCATGTTTTAATGTCCAATTGTGAGGGAAAACAGACTGACAGTTTTTCTCAGAATTGTGAGATAAACTTTATAACTCGCAATTCTAAATTCATAATCTCGCAATTCTAACTGTACAACTTGAAATTCTGACTTCATAACTCGCAATTCTGACTTATTTCTTAGAATTGTGAGATATAAACTCACAAATGCGAGAAAAAAGTCAGAATTGCGACTTTATATCGCACAATTCTGACTTTACAACTCAGTTCTGACTTTATAATTCACAATTCTGACTTAAGACACAAGTTTATATCATGCAATTCTGACTTTATAACTCGCAGTTGTAAGTTTATATCTCGCAGTTCTAAGAAATACGTCAGAATTGCAAGTTATAAAGTCAGAATTGCAAGTTTTAAGTTAGAATTGTGTGATAAAAACTTGCAGTTGCGAGAAAAAAGTCAGAATTGCGACTTTATATTGTGCAATTCTGACTTTATAACTTGCAATTGCGAGTTCAAATCTCACAATTCTGAGAAATCTGAAAAAGTCTAAATTGTGAGAAAAAAGTCAGAATTGTGAGATAAATAGTCACAATTACCTTTTACCACAATTAACTTTTTTTTTGTGGAAACAAGCTTACAAAATACAAAAAACTAAATACAACCAAATGCATCTCCGCTAATTATCTGACATTCGACAACAGGACGTCCTCCATTGCGAGAGTCATGCCACTACGCCAACTAAACTTTCATCTTCACTAATGTTTTTATTTACTGCAGAATTAAACTGTGCTATATTTCACTTCCAGTTTAATTTATAGCGTTGTCAGTTGATTAAAAAAAAGTTTAAATCAATTACTTGATATTCTAATTAACATTATTTAAAAATTAATTAAATCTCAAACAATGATATGCATCAATATGTGCTGTGAAAATTAATATAAAGTTCATTTAAATATTTAAATTCAGTAAGATTTCTCTCTCACTTGTGCTCATCCAGGTTGCATTTATTTGATCAAAGATGCAGTAAAAACAGTAAAAATGTGAAAAAATTATTACAATTTAAAATAACTGTTTTCTATATCAATATATTGTAAGATGTAATTTATTCCTGTGATCAAAGCTGAATTTTCAGCATCATTACTCCAGTCTTCAGTGTCACATGATCCTTCAGAAATCATTCTAATCATTTGTCAGTTGTCAGTTTGAGCTGATATGAGTGACAGCTGTCACTGATGATGTGATGTGGGCGTGTTCAGCAGTGCAACAAATCTGAGCAGTTTAACTTGAAGCAAAAGAACAGCTCTTGCAAATTCACCATCTCGCTTGCAAATGTAGACACGATGTAATGAACAGCTACGGGCGAACAAACAGTACTGACAAGTACTGACAGACATTCATTTTCATTTGTCACGAGGCCCAGCTGATTGTACATGGAAATGTTATGGAAATCCCCTCTGAGGATAACAGCCCTTCGCCAAGTGAAACAAAATACATAAATTGATGCCAAAATTCATTTAGATTCTGATTTAAGATAAGGAATCTAAACTCATTGAATACTTCCATAATCTCGGACTATTACAATTCTATCATTCTGGGACTTTTAATCATATTAGGGCTGGATTTGTATTGATTTGTAGCTACAGGCTTGTAAAAAGGTGCGTGTGTACAAACCTGATCTTTCCTATGCTTGTCTGATGCAACAATGGAGCTTTAATGGTGAATTAAGCCTCGTGGTTTTGTGGTTAGTGCGAATGAACTGTTGTGTTCATGGGAAAACGGCTACGTCTACATAAATCCGAATACATTTGAAAACTATGTTTTCATTTCAAATCACTCTCCATCCATATTGACGTTTGCAAGCATTTTCCAAAGGTTCCTCGTCCACACAGAAACATCGGAAAACGCTAAAATCAACTTACTGTGCATGCGTAAAATATAATAAAAGCTCACTGAGATCAGAGATAGACTCTTGTTTCTGAACTTACTGGTGACAGCTGTGCCACTCCCAGGTGTGACGAGGTCGGTTGGGCATGAAATCAGCCGTCCCTTGGTTCTTCACTCTCTGAGGGAAGCGCAGAAGAACCCTGACGCTATAGTCTGTGGCGTCAGCACTGTAAGCAGAGCTGAGGAGGGGAAAACATTAATGAGATACTGCAGCACTGAGTAATGAAATGTTGTATATATGTGAGGAGATCATAACAGCAGGCTAAAATTTATATGATGTGACACCACCCATATTTCTGCATGAAGAACTCCACAAACTCCACATCTCACATCCTTCTCATTTGGTTATCATTGGATGGTGTGGTGTAAACAGTTGTAAAGGAGTGTGGGAGGGTTATTGTGTAAATACAGCCTGCCCGGCTTTGAACGGCCATTTCATAAACAGAAGTATAAATGGTCGAGAGTTGAGGATTCTCACCTGGCCAAACATTTCTCCTCTGCTGCACAGCGTAAGGAGTACATATGGGCTCTTTGAACGTATGTGGAGGCTTGGACATAGTTGGGGTCAGGAACCAGGTCAGGCAAACCTAAAAACATCATCAGAGTTACATTGTAGAACTAGATGCTGAAGCACACATTTTGAAATTACACTGAAGGAAAAAAAAAAAACTTAACTGGCCTAAGCAGGTCTAAGCTGGTTTAGGCCGCTCTTCAAACTGGGTCAGCAGGAAAAGTGCCCAAACCCCTCTAAACCCTGCAAACAGACATGTTTGACCACCTGATAAGTGCCTAAATCAATCTAAAACCACCAAAACGACCAGCCTGGCCACCAGAAAAGGATCCAAAAACAACTCTAAAACCACCAATACAACCCAGTCTGACCACCTGAAAAATGTCCAAATCCCTCTAAAACCACCAAACAGACCAGCCTGGAAACCAGAAAAGTATCCAAAACCACTCTAAAACCACTAAACTGTCTGACCACCTGAGAAATGTTAAAATCCCCCTAAAACCACCAAACCGACCAGCTGAAAAGTGCTCAAAACCACTCTAAAACCATCAAACCGACTATTCTGACCACTTGAAGTGTCCCAAAACCACTATAAAACCAACAAACCAACCAGTGTGACCACCTAAATAGGGCTCAAAACCACTCTAAAACACCAAACCGACTATTCTGACCACCTGAAGTGTTCCAAAACCAACAAACTAACCCTATTCTGACCACCTGAAGTGTTCCAAAACCAACAAACTAACCAGTGTGACCACCTGAAAAGTGTCCAAAATTTAAATCCCTCTAAAACTACCAAACGAACTACCTAAAAAGTGCTCAAAACCACTATAAAGCCAACAAACCAACCAGTGTGACCACCTGAAAAGTGTCCAAATCCCTCTACAACCACCAAACCGACCACCTTGAAAGTGCTCAAAACCACTGTAAAACCACCAAACCAACCCAGTCCGACCTGCTGAAAAATGTCCAAATCCCTCTAAATCCACCAAACCAACCACCTGAAAAGTGCTCAAAACCACTCTAAAACCACCAAACCGACTATTCTGACCCCATGAAGTGTCCCCAAAACACTATAAAACAACCAAACTGACCAGTGTGACCACCTGAAAAGTGTCCAAAACCCTTTACAATAAGCAAACGGATCCACTTGGCAACCTGAAAAGAGCCCAAAACCCTTCTAAAACCAGCTTTGGAGATCAACGTTGACTAAGTGGTGTTCGTTTGATGGAAACCAGACTAGGCTTTTTTTTCAGCAGGGTAATAACAATGTCAGGTTTCATAACACACGGTCCTGGGGACAAATGTGCAGCTTCAGTGTTCTGAGCTTTTCTGATGTTACATACCTTTAAATGTAAAAGAAAGAAAAATATTTGAAAAATGGCAGTATCCAAATAAGCATATCTTTGAAAAATACACAAGAGATGAAGAGGTTTTTGATGAGGTAATGCTGAAGCCTCACAGTATAATGCATCAAACGTTGCTTCTCATCTGGTTTCAAGGTCACGCAAAAAAAAAGAACAAAGTGTTGCACGTAGGGGAAGAGAGAGAGAGAGTACAAAAGATGAGGGAGAGGTGACAGCGAAACGAAAATGAGATCACTTCCCTGCTGGATCCAAATTGGGCCTGTGACCAAGTCTGTTAAAAAACAGAAAAAAGAAAAACAGAGCTAGCTGTGACAGCTAATGTTCATCCAAGCTGTACAGGTCCAGTACAAAAACTACTTATCACCTTTATTTACACTTAAAACGCAAGCTTCATGTCTAAAGAATCTTATGAATATAATAACCGTGCAGTCTAAGTCCTTATGTGGATATTAACATTTCTTCAAAGGAAAGGCGACAGCATATCTGCTTTCCTGCTTTGCATGTCGTGGATTTCAGAGAAAAGAACCCTGTTGAGAAAAGCAGCACTGATGGACTCCAGCATATGATAATACTGAAGTCCTACCAGGCTCCTTAACTACCTTCACCAGCAAGACTTAGATGTTCAATTAGCTTCAGAACCAGTGGTCCATCAGATTTCTTCAAAGAAACAATGTGGAGTGCAGATCCAATCTCACTTCTGCTGCTGCATGTTTAGAGCTTGGAGCAACTTTTACTCTATAAAACATGATGGCCTTGGTCAGTCTCCTTGTTTTAGACACGTTAGCGTCGCCCCTCTACTCCATTGAATGCTTTGCCATCCCCATCTCTGTGTACACATCCGATTTGCCAGCTTGGTCTGAGAAAGACTTTAAGGCCTCAGGAACCTTTCTTGGTCAGCTCTTGTAAACAGTGTAAAGTGAGTGTGAAAGACTGTGGTTCACCAGCAAAAGATTTTTCACGCAGTCTTCACTTTTCTCCACAAAGCTCTGTTCTCTGACTACACCAACATTCATTATAAACAGCAAGCTACAATGCACTTCCATGCACTTCAATGCTACAATATTTACACACAATGTAGGAAATAAGATGAGTGAGAAAGATCCAAACCCTCACACAATATCTTGCTTTTTCTGTCTGTACTTTTAAAATTGTACTTCATCAACATATTTAAAAAAAAAACATACCAAATTAGAGAAATAAAGGGTCTCCCTGATGACCTCATACTGTTGTCAGGAAGACGAGGCTAGTAAGTATAATAACTGAATGATTCCTAGTCAGACACAAGCCAGATCTCAATTAGTGTTGTCAAAATACCGACTTCGGTAGCAAGTCCCTAATATTTCCACTGATAGATGCCTGCTTTCAAACGTTCCCGTGTGTATCTGTGTAAGCACTCAGTGAAGAGCGTCAATCACAAGTAGCCAATCACAGACATATCTGTTGAGCGTGTGAACACAATGGCCAATCAGAGGTGTTTAAGAATCCGCTCAACAGTGCACAAAATGCTAGGGGGAAATGCCGGTATCGTCACGTTTTTTACATTTCAGTACCGAAGTCGGTACTTTTGACAGCACTGATCTAAATATCCTGAACATGTGTTATGCTGCGAGTCAAGTCATGTAAATGTGTCCCATGTTATTTCGACTTCCAACACTCAAATTCACAGATAATGTATGTTTCTACAGGCTGGAGCTCTGAATTCAACTTATTTGTTTGTGATTGCATCATTGAGTAATGAGTAATGTGAATTTTTTCCACATGTGTACCTTCCAGTGGATTTAGTTTACACCCATTTCCCTTATGACCAGATTTCGTAAACTGAGGTGATCAGTCGTGCGTGAAGTGACTCAAGCAAGAGACAAAGACCATTTCACATTACAAAATGAGCCTGCACACTTGGCAGTGGCCGGCGATGTCCCAAAGGCATTACACCCACCCACCTCCTCGCACACATTCACATATATGCACACGCACACTTTTATTTAGGGTCTAGCTAAATATTTTCTGTTTCCTGACTGAGGCAATGGACCCCAAGTGTGCTGGGTACTTTCCATCTCTCCACTCCAAAAACTTGTATAGTAACAGCCCACAATTTGCCACACACCCCTCGCACTCACCCCACAACAAACTAAGCCACTTGAGCCCCTCACCCCACCCTCTAAAGCAAATACTGGGATCATTCACCCTTAGCCCTTGCAGTGCAGTCATCGCCAAAACCAGAACCAAATCTTCAAACAATGAGCACTCTTTGTGCAGCATGTGTATCCATAGGCACTACGCACACATCAATTACCACATACACATACACCCACGCACACATCCCACAGCACCTGGTTCCAATAACCCGGGCTCTAAGACAAAGATGAACTTGGAACTTCACAAACACAATGTCATGGGGGGATGGAAACAAATGATGATGGGGTGAAATCAGACGTTAGGATGGAGTAACTTCCACTGACTGCTCATGAGGAAACAACAACAACAAAAAAATTTGCTTAAAAGTAATGCCCATTAACACCAGCGTAAGCAACTTTCCAGTCAATTTTGTGCAGTTTGAGTCCCTTGGGTTATACGTTTGTCAAATCCAAAGGGCTTGCGGCTGCCAGGAAACACAAAGAGATGGCAGAAGAACTACATTTTTTAGATGTCTTTCTGTTTCTCTCACTTCCTTTCCCTTAGAGAGAAAGAGCGAATCTGAAACGAGCTCCACACGTGCATCCATTTCCCAAAATCTCCAGCCGTGCAAGAGCTTAAGTACCTACTGTAGTTACTCTGTGATTAACTTTACTTGGCATAGCAGCCTAGTAAATGAGCTGCAGCCTTGTTTGAGAAGCGAAACATGATGTAGAGTACACAGTGGCATTCACTACAATATCAAAACTTAGGTCATAAGATACACAAGCAAACTTTCTGGACTGCTGGTCAATGACCCATTAAGCAAACTATTGAGTAACATTAGTTTGGGATGTACAAAGAGACTGGAGATTCTTTACTGTATCTGTGACATGGAAATACATCATACCTCTTTGCTGAGGACGATAAACACTCCCTGCATTCATGTTGGGGCTCTCTGCATTGTTGGAGACAAGAGGGTTGCGAGGAGGTGGAGGCTGTGGCTGGGGCCTTCCAAAGGGTGGAAATTGTTCGTATTGGGGGCTTTGCACTGCAGGCTGGAAGGATGAGCCTGTGTTGCTTGAGGCACCATTAGAGACAGGTAGTGCAGCATTACCGCTATCTCGAGAGTCCTCGTTGTACAGGCTGTGCGTGTATCTGTGATCCAATCCATCAGAGATTGATGGCTGTGCAGGTTGGGCAGGAGGAACAGGGTAGGTTTGACCGTAAGGGGAATAGTGACGATACCTCTCATCGGTTGCAGGACCCCCTCCATTATAGCTTCCTCCTCCAAAACTGCTGGCAGAGTACCCACCCCCTCCGTATCCTCCTCTGGCGAAGCCACCACCAGTGCCCGTGGAGTGCCCAGTTCCAAGGAAGGGAGGTTCATATGACCTGTCCAAAACTGAGTCATGAGGAGCACCATAAGGTGGCTGTTGAGGCAACGGATACTGTGCGTGAAAAGAAGAGGATGATGATGAGGAAGAGGAGGAGGAGGAGCCAGAGGATTGTCTAAAACGAGAGCCGGTAGATGACTGGAAACGACTTGTTTCACCTGTCCCAGCTGCACCCTGACGCCAGTTGTCCGGCACCTGGCCAAAGCCAAAGGGGTGTCTGGCTTGGCCTCTCACAGTCTCAGAGCTTCCTCTTGAGGGTGCTTGTCTCCGTACATTCCCACCCTGTGATCTACTGTTGGGAGCGTCCGCTAGTAGCACTCGGTGGTTCCTGTTACGCTCCTGAGCCCGAGCTGGGACGTATTCAGCCCCACTGTTGAGAAGACTGTACACACGTCCATTGTTCTCCCATTGAATCATCTGTCTCCAGGGGTTTGAGTCCTCAGTCTGAGACTGATGCTGAGATTGAGACTGTACCCCTACGGTTCCAAGCAACACCCCGACCCACCATGTCACGAAAACAACAGGCAGCATATTGACAAGACTTGCATGGAAAACAACTTCCAAGACTTCCTAGAAACTTGTGGACAGTGAAACTCCAAATTGAATCCCTTGATCCAGCAGGTTAAAGATGGTATGGCATAGAGGACTTATAGTGTCCATGAGCAAGTCAGACTACATGCAGTGAAGAAACTTTGTCCTTGGTTCAGTATGTGGTGCAGGCATATCTGTGAGGAAGGCAGATGATTTCTGAGGCCCCAGGGCAGGCTGCAGTATGAAAAACCTCCCTCTTCCTTACTGTCCGGATGTTGAATTGTTGTCAGTGGACTGAGCATTTCTCTCAGGCTCTCTCTGGAGACGACTGCCTGTTGCTCTCCTCTGCACTTCACTGTTTGCCTCTCTGACTGCTTACAATGGTCTGTGAAAAAAGAAAAAATGTTCTCATCTCCCCCTCCCTCTCTATTTCATTCCCTCTCCCTCGCTCACTCAATCTAACATGTTTTTTTTTCTTTAGTGAGATCCCACATGGCCCTAGTGCTAGAACTGTTTCCTAAACTACAGCAAAGCCAGGTCTTTGCACAGGCTTCCAGAGTCAACATCACCATCTGTGAAGGCACTTCTATCCAGCGTGCCTGCGTCGACTTCCTTTGATCCTTCTGAACAAGCAGGGATGTCTGGTGCGTGGCCTAGGTTCACCCACCCAGGTGCTAGGAGAGCTCTGCCTTTGTCTCATGTTTTTCCAAACACAATTTTTGCACTCATCATCATCATCATCACAGCAGATGAGAGGACATTAATACGACAGGATGTTTAGAAATCCAAGTTATGCACTTGAGATGAGGCCAAAAAAGTCAGCAGAATTTGGAACAAGCAGTTCCATTTAAAATAAAATACTTTCCAGTAAACAAAGATAGATGATAGCAGGCAAATATGCATCACTTACATTGCAAAACCTAACATAATTCTACAAGCTTTATTTGAATATGCAGAGAGAGCTTGGACTCAGTAAACATTGGTTTTTGTAACAGATATTAGTGTAATGAAAATAAATATCGACTGGAAACCAATCCTGAGTATGTGGTATACTGCTTTTAAATATTTGTAGAAGAAGCTGTATTCACAAACCACATTCATATTACTTCTTCTGTAATCTACACTATCATGGCTACCACTGTTTTAATATTGCAGATATGTTTCTCACAAAATGCTACATTGCCATTTTTGTAAAGTTTTAATGGACACATATCTAGAGAGGACTGAACTGATCAAACGCATTCTGATTCATTTAGTTGTCTGACTGTTGTTGAACTACTTTGAAACTACTGTTTGTCTACAAGATATCATAATTTAAAAGAACTAGGTTGTCAAAAATGTGTGCAGCAGTCTTACATGATTATGAAGATGATAGAAACTGTGCTAAACCTTTCCATCCGCATGTGGTTTGGCAGTTCCAAAGCTCAAAAGACTTGATGCATTTAGCCTCAAAAATCACTGGCTGTGATCTCACCTCCATCTTTGACATCTAAGTGTCTCGCATTCGACGCAAAGGTCTGAAAATACTCAGAGACTCTTAAAATCCTGCCAACTGCCTCTTATCTCCCCTCCCCACAGGCAAGAGCCTCAAGGTGATTAAAATGAAAACCGCTCATTTTCATAACCATGTTGAACTACTGAATTCCCCTCCAATTATACATCAGCACATTGTGTTGATTGCTAAAGCACAATAATCTTTCATTGCAGCAGTCATTTACTTTATTTATACAGTGATCTGCCCAACGAGCCCCTTGTCTTTTATGTGTTCTCATTATGTGTGATTTATTAAAGTGATATTGACCCAAATTTTGTCATCATTTACTCATGTTGTTCCAAACCTGTATGACTTTCTTCTGTAGAAAAAAAATGGGAGATTTTGCATAATACTGGTTCACTCTTTAAACATAAAAGCCCACTGAAGTGCCTTGAAACGCATGGACATTATTTAATGTGTTGACGTAATTTCCACTGAAACAGGAAGACAGGGCAGGACATATCGAACAGCTCCTCCCCTTTTTTAAAATAGCCAATAGCATTTAGTTTATCACAGCTCGGCCAGAGCCGTTAAACTGGGTAAAACCGCAGTTTCCTCCTAATTTCTAACCATTTCTCCTCCTAATCTCCTCCATATCGCTTTAAAATAAAGCATTCTGTGCAGAATTCAAATGGGTTCGATACATTTTGTGGTCTGCGCCGACTTATGAGTACGCAAATAACACACAACTTTGTACTCTTTCCCATCATCCAGTAATTTGACACAACACGAGAAACCTCACCCGGCCTGGACATGGAAAGTATCGTGTCTCTGGACCGGAGCAGACTGTGTGCACGCTGTGTCGGTTTGCTGAAAACTAACGTGAAACCAGACTTCATTCACCCCAATGGAAAGCATATTTACACTGTCTGAATTGTTCCTTATCCCCTATATAGTGCACAATGTGTGAATTTTGTCATTGTTTTGGAGCACACTAGCTTATAAATAACAGTAAGGCTAAAATATTCATACTAAAAGCCAAAAAACTGAAATTTTTATTTCAAGGGGACTTTAAAAGTATTACAAAAATAGTCCATTTCACTTCTAATGTGAAATATGATGTGGAATATAATCCATAGGGACTTGTGTGCTATATTCTAAGTTTTCTGACGTCATATGATAGTTTTGTGTGAGAAACAGACAGAACTTTAAGTCATTATTTACTGATAATCTTCTCTTGTGAGCTTGAAAACTAGGGAAGGCTGATGTGTACATCAACTTGCTCTCTATATCATGTCAAAACAAAAGATTGTAGTAGATTAAGCATCATATCTTTTACACCGATAATCAGACTCTCGTAAACAGTCCATCTCTTAAGAAAAGACATCACTTAAGACTTAAAAAGATAATAACACATAATAATCTTTCAATACAGGAAACTAATGAAACAAATCACTCAGTATGATCTTGATAATTGTACTGAAAATGACGATTGATTATTTATGTGGTGCTTCCAATTTCTTAATCCCAAGGAGGTCTATAATAACTGGACAAAAGAAAGACAGCATTCCCAATTATCTCAAGAAGTACGCAATTTTAAATCTGCCATCTGTGCTCATGGGAGCTCAGCTCTCGGCACAGTTGTTTTTGAGCTAAAAAACAGTTAATTTGATCACTTTAGTCATTACATTTATTCAGAATAATTATTTTAAGGAAGGCTCAGGATCCATTGCCTCTTCTGATGGACGGCCTCTGCTGTCAAGCCAGAAAAACAAGTTTAGAGAGCTAAAAGCGAATTAGTCTTTGGTGTGGAAGACTGACTTTGTCTTTTACTGAGTCATATATCTTTGATTAGGTTATACTTGCAGAATATTGATGCCACACACCAAAAGCCTGTTTTGTATTTGTTATCGTCCAACACTTTTACAGCAGATGAGTTAAAAAGCCATGTACTTGTAACTGCTTTCCAAATATGGGGAAGCAGAGGATTAGATTACTGCATGACATTGGAATGAATTTTGGGACAGTGAGTTCAGATTGTTCCAAATATCAGATTTCGCCGTCTGTTGTTATCAAAATCAACAGTTGCCAAGCTGTTTGCATTGGCCCTGTGTAGAGCGGGTAACGTCCAGAATGTACCAGAGATCAAGGCATGACAACATTCCTCACAGGATTATGTTTAAACTAACGAGCTGCGAGCAAGCGCTTTGAGCCGGCTCGACGGAAACTGAACCTACCAAAACATGTAGACGGGTAACTGACCGGTTTAACGGCACATTTCTGGCAGATGCATGACAACGTGCTTCAAAGTGAGAAGTTATATTGATGTTCTTGGGATGAAAGAAGGAAAGAAAGGTGAAGGGTGGCTCTGGAGATTAAACTAGCCGCACTAATCCATCATTATGTTTGTGGAGGATGTTTATTGTTAGATCTACACTCTTAAAAATAAAGGTTCCAAAAGGAGTTTTTGCAGCAATGCAAAAGATTTTTCGAAGTTGTAACTTTTTTCATGATTATATGTTTTGCAAGAAAATACTATTACCATTTATTTTCAGTGTACGAACCATTTTGGGGTTCCAAAAATGACCTTTCTTAAAGGGGTGGTTGATAATAATTTGACTTTTTTAACTTTAGTTAGTGTGTAATGTTGCTGTTTGATCATAAACAACATCTGCAAAGTTACTATGCTCAAAGTTCAATGCAAAGAGAGATATTTTCTTTTAAAGAATTCTCTGTCTTCTGGGACTACAACGAGCTTCTTCCTGGGTTGGTGACATCATGAGCCCCAAAATTTACATAAACTGATAACATGCAACAAAGGGGGCGGGGCCATGTTGGGCTGCTTTAGAGAAGAGGAAGAGTTGTTGTAGTAGAGTGTTGTTGTCATGCCGTCATTTTACGCCGGACTGCTTCACAAACGAGGGTCAATTCAACACAAAAGATGAACATGACGGCACATGCTAGTGGATGAGTTGAATCAACTCCACAGCAACTACATAAATTTATCCACTAACCATTCAGAAACGTCTAAAAGTTGTAACTTCTTCCTGAGTCTCTCCATCAGTGTCGACTCCGGTTTGAACAATGTAAGGCTGAACACCGTTACTGACAATCCTCATTTTGGCTGCGTGAGATTCTCCAGCTTTGTTGTTGTTGAGCTGTTAAAGCTCCGCCCTCTTCTGGAAAGGGGAACGGGAGCAGCAGCTCATTTGCATTTAAAGGGACACACACAAAAACGGCGTGTTTTTGCTCACACCCAAATAGGGGCAAATTTGACAAGCTATAATAAATGATCAGTGGGGTATTTTGAGCTGAAACTTCACTTTCTGGGGACACCAGAGACTTATATTACATCTTGTAAAAGGGGCATTACAGGTCCCCTTGAAAAGAACCACTTTTTTTTCTTAGTTTAAGAACATTTTAATAATATGTTCTGTAGAACATTTTTCCACCATGAAGAACCTTTTGTGGAATGAAAAGTTTCCATGGATGAAGGTTCTTCATGAAACCTCAGATTCCAAAATAAAGAACCTTTATTGGTCAGATTTCTCAGATCTGAGGCTTGTGAAAACTGAATTGAGGAAAACAAGAGAGAGAGAGAGAATTAGGGGAAACTTGGGTCACTTGGGTATTGTAAAATACGTCTTTGGCGCTCATCAGTGATCTAACAGACGATAAAAAGAGAAAGTGAACAACACAGTGCATGTGCCACAAATGTCCTGTTGTTTTCAAATGTCCTGACATCCTGTTTTCCGTGTGCGTCTATTGTAAGAATATCCATCAGCAATGTTCACTTTTACATTTCCCGGGTCATGAAAACAAATCCTGGGGCCGCTCTGCACAGGGGTAACCCTCAACAGATCAACACGATGCAGGGCGGTGCTTTCACAACACAAATAGTTACAGGGCTTTAACCTCCGCAGCATGATTTCCGTATTCCCGTATTCCAGACTTTCCTGTCCCAAAAACATGTTTGATTAATCGACCAGACTTCTCTCCTCGGACCATTGTTGTCAATGCAAAGCTCATTATTTTCTGAGTAGGCCTGGCATGCTGTTAAAATGCCAACAGGCTTTCATTCACTTGCGCAACCCATTACAAGCCCAAAGCAATTACCCTCAAATTTGCTTGTGTTAGTTAGCAGCTAGGCCACAGCTAGAGCTGACAAAGGTGCTCATTTATAGCAGCTGCAAGCACCCGGTTTTTATGTTTGCTCTTAAAAAGGCAATTCTTATTCCCCTTTAAGTCATTTATTGTGTTGAGTAAGGAGAGCCTGCTGTGAAATCTGAACGAGCGCTCAGAAGCCATTACAACCGTACCTTCTCTCAGAACGGGTTGCAATGAACCTTACGAGACTCACGACTGAGTAAATGACGTGACATTCATGTGTCTGCGCAGCTTCTCCTTCTCCTCTAATAAAAAAAAGCTAATTTTATCTGGATAGAATGATATGATTAGTGTCTGGCAAGATTTTATCGTTATCTAAAACTAAAACTATCAAAAGCATTTCTGTTAATTGAAGTAAAGCTGAAATTAAATGAAATAAAAATATTAGATGAAAAACCTAAAATAAACGAAAATTAGAACTGTTGACTTGGCAATAAACTGAAATAAGTTTAAGTTGAAACACTAAATTAATTAACTAAAAATAAATAAAAACTAAAATTGAAATAAATTAAACGTAAATAGCAATGTTAAATAAAAATTGTAATTA
>RJVU01014363.1:5290279-5307197 GCA_003731715.1 Anabarilius grahami
GCCCCGACTGGTGATGGTTGACTTTCTACAACTTTCTCCCATCTCCTGACTGCATCTCTGGAGCTCAGCCACAGTGATCTTTGGGTTCTTTTTTACCTTGGACGGCCAGCTCTAGGAAGGGTTCTGGTCGTCCCAAACGTCTTCCATTTAAGGATTATGGAGGCCACTGTGCTCTTAGGAACCTTAAGTGCAGCAGAAATTTTTTTGTAACCTTGGCCAGATCTGTGCCTTGCCACAATTCTGTCTCTGAGCTCTTCAGGCAGTTCCTTTGACCTCATGATTCTCATTTGCTCTGACAAGCACTGTGAGCTGTAAGGTCTTATATAGACAGGTGTGTGGCTTTCCTAATCAAGTCCAATCAGTATAATCAAACACAGCTGGACTCAAATGAAGGTGTAGAACCATCTCAAGGATGATCAGAAGAAATGGACAGCACCTGAGTTAAATATATGAGTGTCACAACAAAGGGTCTGAATACTTTTTTTCTGTCAATATGGGGTGCTGTGTGTACATTAATGAGGAAAAAAAGGAACTTAAATGATTTTAGCAAATGGCTGAAATATAACAAAGAGTGAAAAATGTAAGGGGGTCTGAATACTTTCCGTACCCACTGTATATATATATAGATGTATGTCTATGTATTAATTACTTCCTAAAAAAATTTATATATCATCCATTCACACAGGATAAGCGATGTTTGTATGTTTCAGTGATTTCTACATGTCAACTGCATTTACACGTTGCCATCATATGTAACTGATGTAATTTAGCATTTGTGTACTGGATTTAAAAAAGGCAACTGCAAAATGGCAGCACACAGTCAAATTCCTGCAAATTCCCCAAAAATGACTGACGTCACTGATTTAAATGAGAAAATAAACTCAATCGTTCAAAATAATGTTACTGTATAACACAAAAGCCCAGCTGAAGCTTTACACTTCAGATTCTGTACTCTTGATGACCTGTGAATACTAATAAACCTTTTCAACCTAATTACACAGCTAGTTATTCCCTCAGGAGATTCCCTCACAGCAGCACCATATGCCTTCATCTATAAACCCTTCTGTTTATTCTCTGTCTCTTGTATATACAACATGCCAGACATAATATCTCCCAAATCGTTCTTTAGATTTACACAGCTTAGTATTACATTGTGGTGCATTTCCAACCATGACACGTGTATGATGCTTCGCTGTCAGAATAAATGATTTAAAAAGTCTGTGAGTTATGAAGGCAAGGGTTCACAGATGGAATATATACTTTTTGGGGACTTTTAAGGCTGCATGTGTTTCGGGCAGGTGTTGAATGTGGTGGCTCATCTTGAAATTCACACTCTAAACTTCAGTCTCTCAGAAGGTCATGAAGGTCAGAGGATTCAGTCAAGATGCCTGGTGCTGTCTTCTATCAACTGCTAATATTCTTACTGAAGACATCACTGTACAGCTGTGTTGTTATTGCACATTTTTAAAGGATTACATCACCCAAAAACGTCAAATCATCATTTAGTCACCCTGAAGTCGTTCCAAACCTGTATGACGTTCTTTCTTCCATGGAATACAAAGAGAGATATTTTATTGTAAATGTGTTGGTCATTTTTTCCCCATGCAATTACAATAAATGAGTTGGGGAGATTTCAAGCTACAAAAAAGAATGCAAAAACACCGTAAAGATGGTCCATAGGACTTGTAGGCATATTAAATATTATCATCACATTATATTGAAAAATATGGAAGCTTGTTTCCGCCATGAAATAAAAAAGTGAACTTTACCTCACAATTCTGACTTCTTGTCTCAGAATTGCGAGATATAAAGTCAGAATTGTGAGAAATAAAGTCAGAATTGTGAGATATAAAGTCAGAATTGCGAGAAATAAAGTCAGAATTACGAGTTATAAAGTCAGAATTGTGTGTTATAAAGTCAGAATTACGAGTTATAAAGTCAGAATTGTGAGAAATAAAGTCAGAATTGTGAGATATAAAGTCAGAATTGCGAGATATAAAGTCAGAATTGCGAGAAATAAAGTCAGAATTGTGAGATATAAAGTCAGAATTGCGAGATATAAAGTCAGAATTGTGAGATATAAAGTCATAATTGTGATATAAAGTCAGAATTGTGAGATATAAAGTCAGAATTGTGAGATATAAAGTCAGAATTGCGAGATATAAAGTCAGAATTGTGAAAAATAAAGTCAGAATTGTGAGATATAAAGTCAGAATTGCGAGATATAAAGTCAGAATTCTGAGATATAAAGTCAGAATTGCGAGATATAAAGTCAGAATTGTGTGATATAAAGTCAGAATTGTGATATAAAGTCAGAATTGTGAGTTATAAATTCAGAATTGTGAGATATAAACTTGCTATTGCATCTTCTAATGTCCAGTTGTAAGGGGAAAAAAATACCTTTTTCATTTATTGTTTATTAAGTGGTGGAAACAAGCTTCCATAGAAAATACTACACAGGATATTCCTCAAAAATTCACCTTTTCAACAGACGAACTGGTGTCATACGGGTTTGTAACATCAAGTGGGTGAGTAGATGATTTTTTTCCCCTTTATGTGGAGGAATAAGTTGCATTAATTTCAAAATCATCCATCCATCCATCCATCCATCCATCCATCCATCCATCCATCCATCCATCCCAGTTTCTGATGCAAGCCAGAAGGCATTTCTAACGGCACTCAAAGGAAATGTGTTTCCTTCTTAATTAGTTTGTAAAATCTTTAAAAATAAATGTTGAAAGTGCTTTTCTGCAACTCCTCTGGTATCTTATGTTGCCCAAAGCTAGTTTGTATTTTATGAGAGCGTTTTATGTTTGTGCATGTAAAAATGCCCTATTCTTGTCTTCTCTCTGGGCATGTAATGCATCCTGGCAAGAAAAATATTGCATGCATTACTTTAAGCAAAATTTCACACAGATGGGTATCACACAGAGGGCCTTACTCTTATCTCGAGTAGTTAGCCACTCACACTTGGGCTTCAGACCAATTTCTACTTTGAGCTGAATGCTAACCTCAGTTTCTTACTCTCTGAGGGGAAACTAGGCATGGAAATACTGACAGTAAACAGTGCAGTTGCTCAACATAAACCACACATCTGTACACTTCTGAATGCCAAACAAACACAAAGCTACGTTGAATTACACCATGACCATGAAATATGCATAGTCTACTCCAGATAATTCACACTAAACTATGGTACTGTTATATTACATGTGCAAATACACGTTATACCAACCTATATATATATATATATATACATATATATACACTGTGTATATATATATATATATATACATATATATACACTGTGATTTTAAGTGATAATCCTGCTTTTTGGTACTTTTTTGGTTGCTATAAGGTATTCAAGACTGTATGCAACTTTCTGCCACCTAGTGTCAATTAACTTAAAAGCACATGCACTAACCCATTTTTGCAATACAAATACTGGCCTTTTAATCAATTATTTGTTTGTCTATCTTTTTTTTTTTTTAGTTCAGCACCTACTGCATCTTTAGACCACTGCTTTTTTGAAACAGGAGCATCTTTATATGCAGAAGGAAGTGTCGAGTTTGCTGTTTCACCTCTCAGAAAATAAAAGTAAAGATGATAGAGGAAGAGCAGCTCAGGAGTGCTTTAAAACTGGCTGATGTCGGCATGTTAATTCTCTCTGTTATGACTCTCACAGGAGCAGAGCATCACCTCATCTCTCTCCCTCGCTTTGTCTTTCTATCTCTGGACAACTAACTATCAAAGTGCTACCCTGTAGCTGATGCGCTTCTTCATTAATTAAGCCCATATGTCGCTCCCTCCTCATGATGTAGGATTTTCTCCTGACTGAGCATTGCTGTGCTGGGACACAATACATCACCTACAACACAGAATTACTGCAGGCAATGTAAAGTCAACAGTTTACATTACATACAGTTTACCAGATCAACGAGGCTGCATGTTTTTAAAGACAATTTCACCGTCTGTATTAATACTCCGCTTGTCTGTGTTTCACACTGTACATTCCTAAACACTGGGTTAACGTTTTTGTTTAGCCAGCTTGGGCATTTCCTGTGAACTGTTAGCTGTCATTCTGTACTCGCTGTACATCGACACAAAACCATCACCATGTTTGACTTTTTAATGTTGTATTTATATTTTCATGCAGTTATCACACTTCCCTAATTTGCCAATAAACCATTTTTATTGATTGCAATAAACACAAAGCTAATGGGAACATTTGAATAAGAAACGGCGTGTCTGTAATTAGACGAAATAGACGAGCATCAAAATTTGGGCAGTGGTGGTGCTTGTGCTTCTAAATTACAAGTGTTTATCCGAGGTTAACGACAACCCAGGGTGCAGTGCAGTAAAAAGCCGTTATGAATGAGAAATTGAATTGTTTATTCAACAGATTCATTAAAAAACGTTTATTTATTCAGGAACAAAACAAGTAACCTATCAGGGAATCATTTAATCATTCACTCAACTGATTCGTTCAAACCAACTGATTCATTCAGGAAAAACATCACTGATCTCAGATGCCCAGCGGTTAAAGGGTTAGTTCTCCTAAAAATGAAAATAATGTAATTCATTTCTCACCCTCTTGTCATTCCACACCCCTAAGACCTTCGTTCATCTTCGGAACGCAAATTAAGATCTTTTTGATGAAATCCGATGGCTCAGTGAGGCAATGGTACTTCTTCTCTCAAGATCCATAAAGGTACTAAAAACATATATAAATCAGTTCATGCGAGTGCATTGGTTCAATCTTAATATTATAAAGCGGCGAGGATATTTTTTGGGCGCCCAAAAACAAAAAAACGACTTTTTAACAATATCTTGTGATGGCCGATTTCAAAACCAGTTTCCAAAGCCAGTTGCACTCGTGCCATGGTGGATTCGCTGTTTACATGGCGGAATTTGCAAGAGGAAAAACTGAAGACTTCTCTAGCGAGGAAACGGATCTGCTCATGTGACCATCTACAGGAAAAGCCGGATTCCATCAAAGCATTTTTGTGTTTATGCACACAATAATAATCTTTCACATTGTAATCCTTTTGTTTTTAATATTTGTCATGTTTGTGTGCTGCTGTATGCGTGTATCCTGTATGCGTAACAAGCAGAGTGTATGTGTGTTGTACACCTGTCTATAGGAGCATATTACTAACGCGCTCTTTAAATAACAAAAAAACACTGCGCCATTGACTTTAGAGCAGGTTTTTGTTGGTCAATGGCGCAGTCTATTTCAGCTGCCTCAAAATAGCAACACGCCAACAATGCACCTGAACACACCTCGTTTTCACACCATGGGTGAACAGATGGGCGCGAGTGCATTTGCTATTTAAACAACGTGGCGCTGGACGTGAAACGGATAACTGCGTCGAGCTGAAACTAGCTAAAAACACTTGCATCGTTCCTGGCGTCACATTGCGCCGGGTGTATGATAGGGCCCCCTATTTCCACGTTGAAAAACAAGGCTAAATTGTGAAACGAAATTAACCGATAACCATATATGTGCATACTTCGCCCACTTTTTATTATAAAATGCAACTAAAACAGTATAGTAACATATATTACCTGGCTGTTCAGGTCTAGTTAAAATTGCATTCCTACACTCTAAAAAATGCTGGGTTAAAAACAACCCAAGTTGGGTTGAAAATGGACAAACCCAGCGATTGGGTTGTTTTAACCCAGCGGTTGGGTTAAATGTTTGCCCAACCTGCTGGGTAGTTTTATTTAACCCAAAATTTTTTAAAGATTACTGTATTTCTTGCTTAAAATTAACCCATAATATGTTGGAAATTAATATTTATTAATATGTTTAATAAACAAACATTTGAATAATATTTAAACAATAAACATTTATTAAATTGCTTATTAATAAATGCTCATCTTTTGATTATTATTGTTGCCTCTAGTAATTATGTGTCTGGTTTTTAATTTCCAACCTATTTTCGGTTCATTTTAAGCCAGCCGTACAGTAATTTTTAAACAATATTTGGGTTAAATAAAACTACCCAGCACGTTGGGCAAACATTTAACCCAACCGCTGGGTCAAAACAACCCAATCGCTGGGTTTGTCCATTTTCAACCCAACTTGGGTTGTTTTTAACCCAGCATTTTTTAGTGTATGTTATTTAAATTAAATTTGAATGTACATGTTACAGTATGTTCAATTAAAACATTTAATTGCACAATTTTACATTAGAACGAAATTAGATAGGCTTAATTTATAATTACATATATTTTATGTGTCATTTAATGATAAACCATTTATAATTATATATGATTTATTATTTTTAAACATATTGGCTGATTGATTGGAAATTGTGTTTTGCCACTTTCGTCCTATACTTTTGTTCATGTTCATGTTCACTTCATTTACGAAAGTCACTCGAATGCAATTTTATATTGGATTTGTGGAAAGGTGACTGCAGAGTGTAGATAATAGAAAACTTTCAATCACAAGACTGAGAGAATGTGTTTTACGTGTGTGTGCGCTTGCATGTTGAGCATGTCCTTCAGAAGAGCTGAGAGACGGAGAGTGGTGACAAAGGTACAAACATTATTCTCCTCCTGCTGTATTTTGAGGTCTTTATTACTGTCTAATGCATATCACTATTCATCCACCGCTCTCTCAGACCCACCCACAGCACGGCCAGGCACTGTTGCTGACAACACACACACTCACACACAAGTATCGTCCTTTGTTCACTGCTGAAGTAGACCACTCAGAATTCCACACTCGTTCTTACACAGAGAAAATGAGAGCGAGGAAGGGAGGGAGAGGTTTGAGGAAGGTGAAGTAAAAGAGAGATCAAGGATGAAGCACACTGTCTCCAGTGCGCCACAAAAATGTCACTACGGGCTGGGTTATAAATCACTGACCGCAGTGATGTGTTTACTCATTACACTGAGGTGCAGTTCTGTCATCCAGAGTCTCATTTAGTCCTCCAGAACCCAAACCCGAGGCCGCCGTGGCCCGAGCGCTGATCTTATCCTCCCAGCGGCTGGGCTGAGATAAAACGCTCCACGCTCAGCTCAGCAACTAAACATTTGTCTCATGGCTTTAACTGAATTGTTTACAGAGAGCAGGTCGGTAGTATAGTGCTGTTTTTTTAGTCGTATTGCCGAGGCAGATTGCTCACAAACTCACCTCTATTACTGGGAGAATGAAACTCTATGAAGCCTTTTAGCATCAGGTTTGTGACATTTTTCATGCACAAAAGTTTTAATTGTTCTTTTGAAATGTATTTTATGGTTGGGCTCCTAACTCTATGCACATGTGCGGTGTTTGGGTTCAAAGTACAGTCGATTTCCCCCATCAGTACAGGGTTTGCATTGGAAGCACAGCACTATAGACCTTTAGTTGACTGGCCACTTAATTTTTATACTTATATTTTTCCGTCTGAAGTTGAATTAGAAATACCGGTAACACTTTACAATTAGGTGTCATTAGTTAACTACTTAAGTTAACATAAACTAAGAATGAATAATATCTACAGCATTTATTAATCTTAGTTAATGTTAATTTCAGCATTTACTAATACATGATTAAAGGAGACCTATAATGCCCCTTTTATAAGATGTAAAGTCTCTGGTGTCCCCAGAATGTGTCTGTGAAGTTTCAGCTCAAAATCCCCCACAGATCATTTATTATAGCTTGTCAAATTTGCCCCTATTAGGGTGTGAGCAAAAACACACCGTTTTTGTGTGTCTCCCTTTAAATGCAAATGAGCTGCTGCTCCCGCCCCCTTTCCAGAAGAGGGCGGAGCTTTAACAGCTCAACAACAACAAAGCTGGAGAATCTCACGCAGCCAAAATGAGGATTGTCAGTAACGGTGTTCAGCCTTACATTGTTCAAACCGGAGTCGACACTGATGGAGAGACTCAGGAAGAAGTTACAACTTTTAGAATGAAACTGGACGTTTCTGAATGGTTAGTGGATACATTTATGTAGTTGCTGTGGAGTTGATTCAACTCATCCACTAGCATGTGCCGTCATGTTCATCTTTTGTGTTGAATTGACCCTCGTTTGTGAAGCAGTCCGGCGTAAAATGACGGCATGACAACAACACTCTACTACAACAACTCTTCCTCTTCTCTAAAGCAGCCCAACATGGCCCCGCCCCCTTTGTTGTGTGTTCTCGGGGGCGGGGTTTATGTACATTTTAGGGTTAGTGATGTCACTAACCCAGGAAGAAGCTTGTTGTTAGTCCCTTGCCTGGCAAGGCCAGACTGATATATCTTCTACAAGATATATCAGTCTGGTCAGTCCGCCCTCCGTCGTGATTCGAGTCAACTCCAAACCGTACCGTGCAATCAGATTCGTTTATTTCAGTGACGCAAACAGCGTCACTCTAATGCGGCGAAAGTCCCTTCAATATCAACAAAGATTGCGCACGGGAGACCCGAGAGTTTGTTCTATTCAGCCGTGTGTAACACTGTTCGTAAATACGGGAAGAAGGAGGCGGGAACCGGCGAACATTCAACATAAATTTAATATATAAATAAACAAAGAACAAAACGAAAGTAATGCCGGCAGACTCTCGCCCGCCCTGGTCGCCACACCGTGAATTCAGTTTTAAATGACCCAAAACACATTCATTATTTACTTTTCGCTGTTGACTCTCTTGTCGCTTTGCTAACGTCATATCCGCCCTTCTCTGATTGGTTTACTCCGCTTCCTGTTTGCTCGGATTTGCTCCGCCATAGAAATCGAATTGATTCAATGGCCGACCAGACTTATCTGCTGGTACAGTGGTGAGGCTGGATTTTCCAGGCAAGTTAGTCCCTACCATCCGTTTGTCGTAGTCCTTAAAAAGCGATGACAACAACACTCTACTACAAGAACTCTTCCTCTTCTCTAAAGCAGCCCAACATGGTTTATGTAAAATTTAGGGTTAGTGATGTCACAAACCCAGGAAGAAGCTCATTGTAGTCCCTACCAGCTGTTTGTTGTAGTCCTTAAACAGTGATTCCTGTAAAAGAAAATATCTCCTTTGCATTGAACTTTGAGTGTCGTAACTTTGCAGATGTTGTTTATGCTCAAACAGCAACATTACACACTAACTAAAGTTAAAAAACTACTAAATGTAGTTTTCAGCTCATAGCTGACTGGTCTGTGGTAAGTGAACGTTTTGAAATGATGTGTAATTTTGATTTCAGTGGACTTTTCTCAAATATGAGTTGAATCATAACGCTGTGTCTGTTTTGGGTCAGTTTGGATTCTCTAAGATGCAAAAATTCAAATCAAATCAAATCAATTGTTAAAACATTAGAGTTATGAAGTATCAACCTGATTCTCAAACCTTAAGGTATGTTAATTTTTTTTAACAAGCTGTTTTAACAATCTACCAAGATCCCAAACAGAACATGAGGACCTTAAAGACAAGAAAACGGAAATGAAGAACAAGTACACTTAAAGGAAAGGGTAATTGATCATGTTGTGAAAATCTATGTGCACAAGGGCACTTATGCCTGGACCGTATTCACATCACCTTCACAGCAGAAAAGACTTTCAGAAGAGATTCATTTGTTTCTCACTCTACGTCTGCCTGAGATAAAATAAGTCTATTTCTGTTGCTTCTGAAACATGAACACAGTTGTTTTAATATTTCAGAAAGACTGATACAGCCTCGCAACTTTAATATAAGAAGTCAAGCAATCAGGCCCTGATTTAAATCTGACTGAAGGCGTAAAGCCCCGAGGTAAAGGAGAAGGGCAGGTCTGCCGCAGAACAAATGAACGTAATCCATCTTTAGGGGCAGGGGTGAGATACAGGGCCACATCTCTGACACACACACACACACACACACACACACTCCGAGAGCCACCCTTTAAATGTCTGGAGGCAAGCTGAAAATAGGGAGCTTATTAATGAGGATTTACTGTCTGCAGTCAGTTTTCTTGTAAATGACTGGCAAAGGAAGTTCATAAAGTCTTTTTCTTTTTGAATCTGTATATAGTGAGCCGCTGACAATAATATGCAGTGATGGAGGGCAGTTATATGTTCACCATGAACGTTTTCATGCCATCATCAAATAATCATTATTTATAAAATGGACAGCTTTGACTGATGTGTTTGAAGCTTTTGTAAAATACTTTTCATTTTTAGTGAATGAAAAATACAGTACAACCAGTGTAGTCCCATTCACAGACAAATGACTCTTTAGTTACTTTTAGTGAATCAAAAACATTCAGAGTGAACTGTGTAGCGCGATTCACAAATGAATGACTCTTTTAAACTGGTTATTTTTAGTGAATCAAAAACATACAGTGAGACTGGTCTGATTCACAAACAAGAGACTCTTTAAAACCAGTTATTTTTTAATGAATCATAAACATACTGTGTGACCAGTGTAGTCCGATTCACAAACTAATGATACTTTTAATTGTTATTTTTCAGTAAATCAAAAACATACACAACCAATTTTGTCTGATTCGCAAACACAGACTCTTTTAATCCGGTTCTTTTTTACTGAATCAAACACTTTTTTACTGAACTCACTGTACAACCAGTGTAGTCTGATTCACAAACAAATGACTCTTTTAAACCAGTTCTACTGGTTTACTGAACCAAAAACATATTTTGCAACAAGTTTAGTCTGATTCACAAACAATCATATTTTTAAATCATATTTTTTTTCAGTGAATTGAAAAATATACAAGTGGACCAGTGTAGTCCGATTCACAGTCAAATGACTCGTTTAATCAAGTAATTTTTTTACTGAATCAAAACTTACAGTGCAGCCAGTCTAGACTGGTGTGTAAACTAATGTCTTTTAAACTGGTTCTTTTTAGTGAATCAAAAACATACAGCAAAAACCGTGTATTCTGATTCATAAACAAATGACTCTTTTAAACTGGTTCTTTTTTACTGAATCAAAACCACACTGTACAACCACTGTAGTCTGATTCCCTGACAAATGACTCTTTTAAACCTGTTCTTTTTTTTTTACTGAATCAAATACAGTGCAGCCAAGACACCCTTTACATGTGGTAAAATCAGTGTAATGCACAGCTTCTTGTAAGTTATTGCTTTATTGTGCTCTGAAAGGGTTTCCCGAGCTGCCGTTATTGTTTTTCTTTCTTTCACTTCATTCTGTTGTCCTGTCTTTCTCCAAAGATTAGTCACACTGTACTGTTATACAAGACAGACACAGACAAACACACTCCCTGTGACACATATTCTCAGATAAACAACCAGATATAACCGCATACACCTATCGCTCTCACAAACGGAGGTTATACTGAGAGGAAGAGAACTATAATTACTTTTCCTTCTGTCAATATTTTGCCAAAGTGTAACAACTATTGATTTCTCAAAGGTGATTTCAGTTGTCTGTCGGCATCGGTGCGTTTCTTTTTGCCGCGACCCTTCTCTGCCAGTTTGATTCCATAACGTGAAAGTACCTTTACTGCCCTCAAAACAACACCTGGCCAACTAGCCTCTTAAAATGAAACTTTATTAGGGTGTTAAAAATGACTTTTTTTTTGCTGTTTTTATAAGTGAGAAGAAGGACACAACTTTTAGCTCTAAATGAAAGTAAAATAAAAGTACCTCAAAAATGTTGCATTAATGATTAAATCTGAAATAGTGGTAAAATCACATCACTTTGCAAAAATAAACACTTTTTTTTATATATTTCCCTGAAGTCCACTTATAATGTTAGTAAAGTTCTAACAAAAACAGGCTTTTATGACCATTTTCACCCCGTTTTTGACCCTTAGAAGGAAACTGACCTCAGAATGTTTTATTTTGCATGTAAAATAAGATTCAGCACAAAGCCTGAATTACAATGTGATTTCATAAATGCCACACAAATTTTTAAAGGGATAGTTCACCCAAATAATTTTATTTCTTTTTTTAATGGGGTTCAGTGTTGTTTTGGACCCCATTGACTTTCATTGTATGGACAGAAAGAGTTGAAACATTATTGAAAATATCTTTTCATTTTTAGAATAAATATCAATTTAGGATTATTGAAATGATCAAAGTGTGAAGGATATTATGCAGAGTTGTCCGTGTTATTTTAGTATCACTGATATGCTATTATAGTTTTTGTTAATATTTTAAATTTAATTGAATTTATAATAGTTTTATTTTTTTTTTAGATTTCGACATTTTTTTGTTTTTGTCATTTTTTTATTATTATTTTTTTAAATGTCTATATGAGTTTCAGTTATAGTTTATTTAGTTTGAGTTTTTTTAGTACTTCAATTTAAACAAAGCAAAATTAAAAAATCTAAATGTTTATACTTATCTTATTTTATCAATTTTAATAGTTATTTTTTTATAGCTTTCCTGTAGCTCAGTGGTTAGAGCATGGCACTAGCAATGCCAAGGTCATGGGTTCGATTCCAGGGATTGCACATACTCAGATACAAATGCATAGTATAATGCAATGTAAGTCGCTTTGGATAAAAGCGTCTGCCAAATGCATAAATGTAAATGTAAATTTTTTAGGGGTTCAAGCGTGTACTGTTGAAACTCTATTGTTATTATGAAATTTTCCAAATAACAGCATTCTCCTGTAAAAGTGATCGGGCAGACCAAACCGTAAGTCATAGAGACTTGAAACTTTGAGGGCTGGTAGTTCTCACACCGACAACGTCAGCAAGGCTCGCTTCGATCGACCTGACGGGGGCGCTACAGCTGTGAAAAGAACAAAATAACTCTTAAAGTTGCAAACGACTTTTCTCCAGTGTTGTGACGTATTTCCAAGTGAAACGGAATATTGAATAGAGGGCAGAGTTTTACCTTAGCGCTCCTCCTCTCCGTCTCTCGCTCATAGCAGACGAACGGTTGCAGAGGAGTGGTTTACGCATTTTCAACCCAAGCCGTCAAACTGACGTTATCAGAGAAGGTACGCCATTCCAGACCGGAAGTAACTTTTCAGATTTTGATTAAAGATTACCGCGACAAACTATTTTTTTCTGTGTTTTAACCGGATTAATTGTTTACCACAAGACTAGTAATATACACTAGTAAAGTTAATGGGATCGATTTTGATTTCATGTGTACTTTAAGCCGTTGGTGTAGACACAAGTGTCTTATGTTGTTGGAATCCTTGGCTCAAGACGGACAAAATATGGAATACATTTTCAGGTATTTTGTTTTTTGTTTTAGTTTTTTCGAAAAAACGACTTTTGCGAACTAGTCCTATTTTTTTTGCCTGATCAGAACCAAACCAGTGCAGCGAGATTCTCTGGATTCTGACTGTCAATAATAAATAAATAAAAAATAAAAAATGGAAATTTAGATTCACGGTCTCTAAGGGCCGCCAAAACATTCGAGGTGGGTGGAGCCACTTTTATTAAAATGGCTATAACTCATGAACAAAATGAGATATTTTCACCAAACTCAGCACAGCTGTGTAAGAGCTCATTCTATGGTCCACGTGCGTAAAGGATTGTATATCACGTGATTTTTCGCACACGCCCACGATATTAATACCACATGGTAGAACTCCTCATTCTGAGCAACTTTGCCTCTGGGACCGCCGCTGTCCATCAAATCGTTCATTAAATACTGGAGATTATTTCAAAAACCAACTTTGGAGAACTAGTCCTGGACTTTTGGCTCAACCTTGACTGAAGCTTTAAAAACTATATATTTTATATGGTAAATTGCCTGTATTTGCTGTAAATGGTCTTTTCCATCTATGATCGAGATGGTAACAGGTTTGCTAATTAAAACAATACCTTTTTACGCAAGCACTTAAAGTCCTTAAGCACTTGAACCCTGATAATTGCTGCTCGCAGCTATATTATTTGTAGTTTTAGTTAATGATAATAACCCTGGTCGACTGTGCTACACGCAGCCAGAACCAGCACAAGAATTGACAGAATTTCCCCACATTTTACTTTCATTATTTGTTCTTCTGCTGTAAAGGAATAATAATCTTACTTTGATCTTTGGATCAAGTTGTTGAACACCAAACTGGTGGTGTTGGAAATATTTATCCATCTGTCAAACGTCAGAAAATTGCAGAAGCACATAATTGATGTTTGTTTTCTCTCTGCGGTGAACTAAAGGATATTTGCATTTGCCTTGTGCATGTGACACCTTTTATCTTTTAATTAGAAGAGGCTCTTCTTTGGCGTCTCAGTCTGGAGACGGCAAGCTATATGTTCCCTCTTAATCTGTAGAGTTCAATTTGTAACATTTGTTGCCCCAATTAATCAGTACGATCCTGATAATGCACACCTAAGGTTATACATATGTTTGGGAGACTGAGTGTCCACGTGTGAAAAATTGGAGCTGTCTGGAGATTAATCATGTTTGGGTGGAAAGAGCGAGAGATGTGCCACGTCTCTGGAGGGAAAGGCTCCAGGCATGAGTGACTCTCAGTGGGTCGAAGCTGATTAATTGGCAGCCTGTTGAATGTGGGGAGGAAAAGGGACCGGCCATGGACACACATCATAAACCACAATGCAAAAACACGCTGAACGCATTGGTCACAGTAGACGTCTCTCTCTCTCTCTCTCTCTTTCCCTTGAGTAAAATGATCCCATTGGGCAGATCTGTCTCACCTCGAGGACCACATATCAATAATGACTCTCCAGTTGAAAATGTGTTGAGATCCATGTAAGGGCAGGGGGTAAAGATCAAAGGTGAAGCTTCAAATTTGGTAGCAATTTGTGTTAAATTATACTTTTTTACATGTTCATCTTTCTAGTGTGTAATGTTGCTGTTTGAGCAAGTCTGCAAAGTTCCAGTTCTTCTCTGTATCAGTGTCAGTGTTTCTGAACTCCCTGAAACGCCTCCATTGTAGTCTTGAGTTTTATTAACAATATTCCACATTTAAATAATTCATACGCAGAATAAAGGGGCGGG
Source organism: Anabarilius grahami (assembly GCA_003731715.1). Taxonomy (NCBI): domain Eukaryota; kingdom Metazoa; phylum Chordata; class Actinopteri; order Cypriniformes; family Xenocyprididae; genus Anabarilius; species Anabarilius grahami. The sequence goes on from RJVU01014363.1 coordinate 5,305,113, forward strand.
GCCTGGTTGAGTTAGTTAGTAGTGTGTATGTAAATATGTAAATGTAAGTCGTGTGTAAATATGTTGGAAATTAACATTTATTAATGTTTAATAAATGAACATTTATTAATAAGTTTAAACCTTTTGATTACACTCTAAAAAATGCTGGGTTAAAAACAACCCAAGTTGGGTTGAAAATGGACAAACCCAGCGATTGGGTTGTTTTAACCCAGCTGTTGGGTTAAATGTTTGCCCAACTTGCTGGGTAGTTTTATTTACCTCAACTATTGTTAAAAAAAAAATGACTGTATTGCTTGCTTAAAATGAACCCAAAGTATGTTGGAAATCAACGTTTATTAATATGTTTAATAAAAACATTTATTAATAAGTTTAATGAATAATCATTAAACAATAAACATTTATTAAATTGCTTATTAATAAATGTTCACCTTTTGATTATTATTGTTGCCTCTAGTAATTATGTGTCTGATTTTTAATTTCCAACATATTTTGCGTTCATTTTAAGCCAGACATATAGTAGTTTGTAAACAATTGTTGGGTTAAATAAAACTACCCAGCAGGTTGGACAAACATTTAACCCAACCGCTGGGTTTGTCCATTTTCAACCCAACTTGGGTTGTTTTTAACCCAGCATTTTTTAGAGTGTATTATTGTTGCCTGTAGTAATTATGTGTCTGATTTTTAATTTCCAACATATTTGTGGTTCATTTTAATCCAGCTATATAGTCATTTTTAAACAATAGTTGAGTTAAATACAACTGCCCAGCAGGTTGGGTCAAACATTTAACCCAACCGCTGGGTCAAAACAACCCAATCGATTGGTTTGTCCATATTTAACCCAACAATTTTTAGAGTGTACACTAATTTGAAGTTAATAAGTAATTAAATCAAAGATTCAATACTATTTCAGTCTTTCAAAATTTCAAGTTTGCATCAATCTGTTACTTGCCATTTCTGCAAATGGCAGAATTACTGAGTGAATTTTTTTTACAGTGTATTATTTAAATGGTGGCGTTTAGTCATAAATGTTTACATGAGCTGAGGACCATTACCTTCATTTATGAACAAGTGCTTTGTTAATTCAGAGACATTTTAATAGATGATGATGAGGATGATGTTTTTGCTTCATAAAACCTCCGCTTTCAGGAGCGTGTATCTGTGAGCGTGCTCCAAATATCAAGACACTTAACTCGCCAAAGCGAGAACCACTCCGGTGGAGACAATTAAAGCACGGCAACACTCATTTGTCAATTTGCTCATGCCTTTCAAATTGATCACATTTTTTCTCCTCAGTGCGGAAAGCCATTTGCCAAAGAAAACAGATGGTTTCTTTTTAAATCTTAAGGCTTCCTTGTTCTTGGAGTTTATTCCCCTGAAGACAGTGGTGCATGAGAAGACCGTGTTAAGGAGTTTGATTATCAAAACATCTATACTGCATAAGCATCACTTACACTGGTATCTGTGGAGGATTTCGGGATGTTTGAGGCATTTCCTCTGGACTTCCGTCTGCTCCAGTCATCATACATAGCACATCCAGAACAGCAGATGGCAGAGGTGGACTATATTTTCACTAAAAGGTGGCCGTGCTTTTCTTCTTCTCTCCTCTCCAACACATTTTAATGGTGTTTCTCTCTTATATAAGAATGCAGTGTCTTTTATGCTTCTCTTATCAGCAAGAAATGACGTTATGCTTCCCCATCAGCTCTCCTCCCTGCCCCCGTGTTTTTATCATATCTCGAAAAGTGGCAGAAATCAGAGTCTTCCTCATTTCTCCCGAGTGATCTGGCTTTGATCACTGACCTAATTAATGGAGCAATTGATACGTGTAAATATCAGATTAGCTATGCAAACGTCCGTGCAGCAAAAACATGCCCTCGATTAGAAGTTACGAAGGACTTTTTCTCTGAAGGGAAATTACACATGCAGGCCTCAGACAAGATCTTGCAAGTGATGCATTTAGAGTCAACATGAAACACTGATCAAACCATTTTACTAATCCTGATTCAAGTGAAACGAGAAAAAAATGAGAGTGGGACTTGATTTTATTCATTAGGAATTGATTGGATCACGAAACCAGAATGGAGC
>RJVU01014363.1:5328617-5341461 GCA_003731715.1 Anabarilius grahami
ATAAGAAAATATTATTTTAAATATAATTCTAATTAAATATAATTTTACATATTTTGTCTGTCTGGCTACTGGGACTGTTTGGTCAGAATGTTGGTTTTTGAAAAAAACTATTAATTAACACTTATGATCTGTACAATAACCTGTCATTGTAAATTAACATTTACATTAACTTATACAATGAACAATACTTCCACAGCATTCATTATTAATTTCAACATTACTTATGCATCATTTATGAATGAACAATGAACAACTGCATTTTATTAAATAACATTAAAAAGATTAATAAATGCCGTAAGGAATATATTACTCATGTTACTAAAGCATTAATAAATGTTAGCAAATGAGACCCAATTGAAAAGTTTTACTAAACAATACCATCTAAAATATTGTCATGTCTAGTTTTGTTTCATGTTCTTGTTTCATGTATTGTATTTTGTATCTGGGCATGGGTTCAAACTGCAGCTCTCCTTCAGTGGGCTGATATGTTACAAATATAGAGATATTCATATATTTTAACTGCATGAAAGAGGGTATGACATAAAATATTTCTATATGACTATATGAAGTCTGACATTAAAACAGCAAACGTATGCTTCTCTTCTTGTGTCTTTCTTCATTGATCCCATCTCTGTCTTTCGCAGAGTTTTGCTCCGTCTTGCTCTACAGCTTCAATCTTCCCTTCATTCTTTCATTAGCGGTCGGAGCTGAGATTGACAATACTTCTCACTTATTCTGCAGGCTCATCTTTCGCTCTCTTACCACGCGACTCGATCGCTGCCAATCAATTAACTGATACTGTTAGCTTAACAGCAGCGATACGCTGACACACGAGCACCTTTAAAAGTGCTGCTTTCTGTCGACCGAGCATCTGAATGATGAGCTAAACCTTACAGAGGGACTCAAATATGGCCGCCTCTGCTCTTTTAGTAAAGCTTCTGTGACTGAGGTTTGGAAAAAGCTGACAGATGAATATGAGGAAGAAGAAGAACTGAGCTGCAGTAGAAATGATAAGTGGATGAATAGATATATTGATTTCCTTTGTATCTTGATCAATTGAAGAAAGCTTGGAGGAAACGTCATGGTTTGGTTCTTCACCAACGAGCCGACACACACACACACACACACACACATTAATCATGCTATGCATTACAACTCCATAGAGAAAACAAGAGACATAAATACACTGTGTCTCTCTCCCACTCATTCTCTCTCCAAATAATATTGATACAGACTTGATAAAGTGCTTCTGTCAGAACGTATTACCCTCCTTGCGGTTTAGATGCAATAAATCACTTAAACACTTTCTCCAGTTTGCATCGCTAATGCTACAGGCTCATCAGCGCATGCAAACACTACAGTAATTTCAGCTAAAGAGACAGATCGAAGCTCCAAACACGAAGAAATCCTGAACTAAACAGTCTGATGTGAGAGAAAATGCCTTATACTGTATGCAGATAATTATAAAAAGAACCCAGATAACAGGGAACTTTGAGGTTCTCTCAAAATTATGAATTTATATATATATAATTTTATCCATAGCAATTGCTTTGTGCATAAAACTTTTTTTTCTCATGTCTGCCACCTATTTTCAAGAATCAATGATCTTACTACTTAGATTGCAAAGCTACAATCAAGATGTGTTTGTTAGTGTACACAGAGAATGTGATGTGAAAGTTGCAGGTAAATATAAATGTGATAAAGTCAGCGAGCCGTAACCGGTGAGAATTTGAGCCTGGTGTGTGTGTGTTCTCCACACGTCCGCTCACATTTGCTCTCTGTGTCACGTACTCCTTGAAAAAGTCGACCTAAAGTGCTGAGAACTCAAATTTCTGCTTGAAGGCTCATTGTTAATCTAAAGCCTGATAAAAATTAATCATAAAATGAAATTAAAAAGCTGCCTAATTTATAGATTATATACATAGCAATCACAGATAAATGAACAGTGGCTCTTGTGCCTAATCTAATTTAACACATGGGCAAATATGTTTGACTAGGGTCTGCTTGTGGAGCGAAACCTGCTCTGTTTTAACCTGTTAACTCTCACTTCCATTTTGAGCACAGATCTGAACGTGAATTAATGTACTTCATGAATGTTTGGAATAAACACCTAAGGTTGGTCTCTTTTTAAATAAGATTCTAAACAGATATGCAGTGAATGAACTTCAAAAAGTGTACAAATCTGGAAAAAAAAAAGATATAAAATCGAAGACATAAAATCAAAGACATTTATCTAACCAAGTTGTGTTCCAAATTTCAAGTTGATATTACAAAAATCAGATTTCATAACAATTTGCATGGAAATTTCAAGTTGATATTACAAAAATCAGATTTCATAACAATTTGCATGGGAACACAATGTCCAATTTCAAACCGTTTTTTTTTTTTTCACAGGACAAATTGAGTGTTTAAGATTTCGAATGATACCTAAATCATGATTATTTCTAAAAATGTGATGGGGAACATCAAATGTCAAATGACACTGTGTTAATAAATTGTGTATTGTTTTAGAGGATCTTTAAAATGTTAGCTAAACAATATTTTTTATACCTCCCAAAGGACGTCTCGGTTACGTGTAACCCTCATTCCCTGAAGGAGGGAACAGAGACGTCAGATCCCAATTCAATCCCAATTCGTTGGTTCAGTTCCGACATGACATCGAACGTGACCGACTGAAAGGGAACTACTATATACAGGTTCATAATTAATATGAGCAATTCAAAATCGACCTCTGCATTTGCTTCCATAACAATTATATTATTGAAAAAAACTGCATCAAAAAATATATGTGAATTTATCATTTCTTTTAGTGTTTGGTTTGTCCAATGCCAGAAATGTGATCAGTGACCTGGAAGCAGAATCTTTAAGCAGAATTTCTTACATATTTTACATCTTAATGTTTTCTGTTTATTTTAGTTTGTTTATTATTTCAAAATAGATTTTGAATTCCATAATTTCAGTGTGCATATCTAGCCTTATACATAATAGAGCTTACATCTGGATTTCAAGGCGATTAACTCACTGAAGTACAAAATGGGATAAACCAGATGTTTCACATCTGGTCTATTATGTTATTCTGCTAACAATAATCTTGCTTGATTGTGTCAACTGAATGTTTTCAAAGATAACTGATTCCAATCAGTGGAAATCTTGTCACAGTCTAGCAAAGAGCTCTTTGAAAGAAAGTCCTAAAGTATTTCCCTTCATTTTCTGTCCAACAATAAAAACCTACTCAAACAATGTAAATAAAAAGAGTCGCAAGGGGTTTGAGCACAAATGGCTCATGTAGATGATGCATATTTTAAAGTTACATGAATACAAACATGCATACAAATGTTCAACTTCATGGATCACATGGTTGCGGATTTAAAGTGGCCTTTCAGTTGTAGCGCCCCCTATTGGCAGACTTTTACAAAACTGTGCATCCTCAGAATGTCCTGGTGTCTATAGGCCCTATCATACACCCCAGACGCAAGTGTGTTTTGCTAGTTTCAGCCTGACGCAGTTATCATTTTCACATCCTGCACCACATTGTTTAAATAGCAAATGCATTTGCACCCATCTGTTCACCCATGTAACAGACGTAGGCTAGTAAGAGCTGTGCATGTAAACGTCACTCCCCTGAACTCGAGGTGCTCTAGCGACTGACGCTAGAGAAAGCACTAAATGGTTTAGCTCCCCATTATCTGAGCGAGCTCTTAACGCATTATAGTCTTTCCCGTCTATTGCGATCTCAGAATTCAGGCCAGCTGATAATACCTAGAATATCAAAATCAACCGCAGGCGGTAGATCCTTCTCCTATTTGACACCTAAACTCTGGAACAATCTTCCTAGCATTGTTCGGGATGCAGACACACTCTGTCAGTTTAAATCTAGACTAAAAACACATCTCTTTAACCTGGCATACACATAACACATTATCAATTTATATTTTCAGATCCATTAAAGGATTGTTAGGCTGCATAAATTAGATCTGCCGGAACCGGGAACACTTCCTATAACAGCAGATATACTTGTTACATTAGAAGAAGAATGGCATCTACGCTAATATTAGCCTTTCTGTTTATCACGAGGTTTACCGTAGTCAGTCGGATCCGGGCCGTATCCAGGTGAGACCAAGGACCGGAGCCATGACATGACCACAACGCAGCCCTGAAGTATCAGCAGAGATCGAGTCGACTAGATCATCCATCGTGAAGGCCTCATCGACACGACAGCCAGTGGCACAAATTCCCAACAAACCATCCCATGAGTACGTGATGAATACGATCTTCAACTACATGCAACTGGAATAAATATTTTGACTGTTACGATCCCAGTCGGACTTATGATCTGTAAAGCTGCCTGAATCATAATCACACACTGTTCGCTGTTGGCCAGAGGAGAACTGGCCCCCTGACTGAGCCTGGTTTCTCCCAAGGTTTTTTCTTTTTCTTTTTTTCTCCACTTTTATCACTTGTTTGTCACCTGATGTCACCTGTTGGAGTTTGGGTTTCTTGCTGCTGTCGGCTTTGTCTTGCTTAGTTGGGGACACTTGATATTCAACAATATTTTTGATCTGCCTGCATTGACACCATTGTTTGCGAACTACATTAATAACTATTGATTTTTACAATGGAATGAATCAAAACTGAATTTACTTAAGCCGGACAATGACACCATTTTCTTTAAGAGCGGCTGTCCAGCCAAAATGATGTACCAGTTATCACTGTAAAGCTGCTTTGACACAATGTGAATTGTAAAAAGCGCTATATAAATAAAGGTGACTTGACTGCGGTCTTTAGCCTTCTTGTTAGAGCACTCGACTCCGATGCGGATGGGCCTGGATTCGTGTCCCGCAGGTGCGAACTAGATGGGCTACACTGGTCTGAAAACGAGGTGTGTTCAGGAGCATTGTTGGCATGTTGCTATTTTGAGGCAACTGAAAACGACTGCACCATTGACCAACAAAAACCTGCTCTAAAGTCGATGCCGCGGCATGTTAGTAATATGATCCTATAGGCGGTGCACAACACGTGTACACGCTTGTTGCACACACAGGGATGCACAGACGCGCAGCAGCACACAAACATGCCAAATATTAAAAATAAAAGGATTACAATGTATAAGATTATTATTTTGTGCCTAAAGATAAAAATGCCTACATGTCATAATAGATAATCATTGCATATTTCTCTAGAAGAATAAAACGTCAACAGCATGTGCTAGTGGTAAACAAAAAGACCATGTTGAATCACACTTTGGCAGTTGTAGTTTTTAAATGTGCTGGGGAAAAAAGGAAGCAGCGAAAGAAGAAGGGAAAAGAGCTTGAGGTAAGCAGTTTTAAGTTTTAGCGCCATGTCGCGTTGATTTCATGCCGCATTTTTATTGGCTGGTCAGTACATGTGGGTCGTAGCAGCAAACACACTGTGAATTATCGTTGGCTATCTTTGGTCACAAGACCTGGAAAACGGCTGTCTTTGAACCTCTCTCACTGTACGCCATAGGACCACCGATTAGAGCCACGATCACAGAAATCGCCACGATTGTTTCATGATGGCAATCTTTCGTCTGGGACAGCCCAAAATCGTGCAGTGTATCCCGGGATTTAAAAGGAATGCAAGATGAGACTCTGATTGGAATATTGCACGTTATCCCCAAAACACACCCATGACTCATTAAGAGACTAGGTGCAACCCTTTTGGACCAAGCGCCTGGGGCGCCGACCGTTTTTTTCCGTCGTTAAACTAGAAAAAGTGGATTCGGACACGCCCTAAGTGCACCTGCGCTTCAGACCATATGCTTAGATCGTTAAAATCAGGCCCTACATGTGTCAAGTTTCAATAAGATTGGACATTGCGTTCAGCTGATATAGGTCAACTCATATAAATAGACATTGCCGGCTTAATTAACTTGTTTCTTTAAAACGCTTTGACAACTTTTTCTCATGAGTGAATGGGGATGATGCATCACAAGTTTCATGAGAGATGGACCAACGGCCTGGGAGGAGTTAGAAAAAGTAGATTTTTCAAAACATTCAAAGTGGTCCAAAAATGAAATCAGATATATACATTTTGTAGATCAAAAAAGAGTTTTGAGTCTAGCCCTTACAGTTCCAGAGTTATGGACCAAAATTCAAAGGTGCTTATTATAGCGCCACCTAGTGTCCAACGAATGTGTGTCTGTGTGCCATGGATGTGATTATTGATCATCCCACCAGGTTTGGTATGTCTATAGGTGATGTGTCCTAAATGATGAACTGTACACTATATACTCAGCCGCATTAATTTTAATTTAGAGTCTGATAGCGACCAAATCCTTACAAATACGTTAGGCTTCCAGCATTTCATGCTTGTACCAGTAATAAAAAAGGCTTTGTAGCATCCTCAATGTCAAAATGACTCAGCAGTCGCATCCATGATCCAGTGCTGTTTCTCCTGCATACATGTCAGCATTGATCCTGAATGTTCTCTTGAAGCTGTGTATTTGTTCCTTCACCTTGGGTCGTGGCTGGAAAGCTGCCAACACACTTTCAGCCAATTTGCGTCACACTAACAGTGCGCTGTGTTTTCTTAACTGGATTGTCACAATGGTGGCGAGGGTTATCTAACCAGAGTGGCTCTAAATTGAAGACTAACTCACCAAATACTCAAGGGATGCTTTCAAAGTCTTTACGGGCTGCTTCCAAATGGTGTAAACTTGAAAAGTGATATGGATTGTGTGGACACGATGTCTACCTTTACACATTAAGATACATTTATGGCGAGTGCATCACTTGAGCACAGGTGTGAATGAAGAAATATTGTACATAAAGTGTGGTTCTAGCTTGCATACAGTATGTTGTTGTAGATTTGCATAGATAATTAAATTTGCAGCACTGCATTCAAATAAATGCTGTTCTTTTGGCCGTTCTGTTTATTAAAGAGGTGGTTGGCTTTTTTAACTTTAGTTAGTGTGTAATGTTGCAACATCTACAAAGTTATGACACTCAAAGTTCAATGCAAAGAGAGATATTTTCTTTTATCGAAATCTCTGTTAAAGGACTACAACAAACGGCTGGTAGGGACTACAACGAGCTTCTTCCTGGGTGAGTGACATCACAAACCCTCAAATTTACATAAACCCCGCCCCCGAGAACACACAACAAAGGGGGCGGGGCCATGTTGGGCTGCTTTAGAGAAGAGGAAGAGTTGTTGTAGTAGAGTGTTGTTGTCATGCCGTCATTTTACGCCGGACTGCTTCACAAACGAGGGTCAATTCAACACAAAAGATGAACATGACGGCACATGCTAGTGGATGAGTTGAATCAACTCCACAGCAACTACATAAATGTATCCACTAACCATTCAGAAACGTCCAGTTTCATTCTAAAAGTTGTAACTTCTTCCTGAGTCTCTCCATCAGTGTCGACTCCGGTTTGAACAATGTAAGGCTGAACACCGTTACTGACAATCCTCATTTTGGCTGCGTGAGATTCTCCAGCTATGTTGTTGTTGAGCTGTTAAAGCTCCGCCCTCTTTTGGAAAGGGGGCGGGAGCAGCAGCTCATTTGCATTTAAAGGGACACACACAAAAACGCGTGTTTTTGTTCACACCCAAATAGGGGCAAATTTGACAAGCTATAATAAATGATCTGTGGGGTATTTTGAGCTGAAACTTCACAGACACATTCTGGGGATACCAGAGACATATATTACATCTTGTGAAAGAGACATTATAGGTCCCCTTTAAAGACAATAATCATAAATGTTTCTCGAGCTGCAAATCATCATATTAGAATGATTTCTGAAGGATCATGTGACACTGAAGACTGGAGTAATGATGCTGAAAATTCAGCTTTGATCACAGGAATAAATTACATTTTTCTCTATATTCACATAGAAAACAGCTAATTTAAAATGCAATAATATTTCAGAATTCAAAATAAATGCATCAAGCATTTTAAAAGAGACCAAAAATTGTTTACGGATCCTTTCAGGTTGTAAGTATGTTCAATGCCTTTATATTTATTTAATGCATTATAACAGTTTAATTCTGTGATTTCTGGTGACAGATTCAACTTCACCCAATCCTGAATAATAATCCAAAAATGCCGTCTGTTTTTCCTAGAACCTCAACTCAATTTCCCTCCATCTTTCCCTCCACACTCTGATGGCCTAGAAAATATTCATATCTCAAGAAGCTCAATTAAGCTGCATCTGAGACCGATTTATGAGAGCTCGTAATACAGAGCGTAGTAACACCAATCTGTGACCTGATTTCGAATTTCACCTCGACGTACCCTGAATTTACAGTCTCTCGCAGATACAGTGCTGTCCAAAGAATTCCCTTTGACGCCAAGCTTAAACATGCAAGCCGCTGATCCTCATCCCTAGAAACTAAAGATGGAGAACAACAGAAGCATGTAGATCAGAATCAGTTGATGTTGCGTTATCTGTCTGATGAGAATGTGTTAACAGAGGATGGCTTGTTTGAAGAGCGTGGCCTGCGAGATCTGATGGGCAGAGGACAGTGATTTGTATTTCTTTTCTCTCTCTTTGATGGAAGGCTTTCTATTAGCAGTGCCCCAGATCAAAAAACACACAGAGAGCAAAGAAGACCACATTATTCATTCAGCGGCCTGCATGCATAATTGAACAGCTTAATATATATTCAGTCAAGCTGGTATTTCTAAAAGCTGTTAGATTAGAATCAGTCTGAAAATCAATGTTGATTTATTTATTTAAGGAAAAGGCGACATGAGTAGACATAAACAGGATGGGGCATTGTGTTTGCAAGAGTCCTTTAGCAAATTTGGAAAAATATTGGATTTTGTGTAGTGATTAGACTGTGGTTCAGTATATTATTGAGAATGAGAGAAAAAAAAAAAAAGAATTTAGAAAGACAAAAACCAAAGAGCGTCTTAAAGCAGTCCTCATCAGAGGGACAAAAACCTTCCACAGCGCTTTTGCCCCTAAAGGTTTACAGGAAGAGCACTAATAATGTACAGTCAGCCAGTCATTATCAGAAAATAATGAACAGGACCCTGACCCGCAGCACAGGGGTCACATGTCACCCTGAAGGGCTTTATAATGACTGGCTGACTGTACGTTATCCCGCTTTACAAGGATGCTTACCAATGAAAATATATGGACATGGAATATTGATTGAATTTAAATCTTTTTTTTATTTATTTTTTTTTACTTTTCTTACTAGATTCATATAAAGAGTTTGCTTCACAAAACAGTCAATAGTGAAAACAGCCCTTTGCGACAAAGAAAAGATTGAAAATAGTTTATTAGAACACTGAAAAATAAATAAAATAAAAACAAATAAAATAAAATAAATAGTGCATTACAAACCAGAAAATAGTAAAAAAAAATAGTACATTACAACCCAGAACATAGTTGAAAAAATTGTCCATTGCAACCCAGAAAATAGTTTAAAAAAAATAGTGAAAAAATAGTCCATTGCAACCCAGAAAATAGTGAAAAAATAATCCATTGCAAACCAGAAAATAGTGAATAAATAATCCATTGCAAACCAGAAAATAGTTTTTAAAAAACAGTTGAAAAAATTGTTCATTGCAACCCAGAAAATAGTGAAAAAATAATCNGAATATTGATTGAATTTAAATCTTTTTTTTATTTATTTTTTTTACTTTTCTTACTAGATTCATATAAAGAGTTTGCTTCACAAAACAGTCAATAGTGAAAACAGCCCTTTGCGACAAAGAAAAGAGTGAAAATAGTTTATTTGAACACTGAAAAATAAATAAAATAAAAACAAATAAAATAAAATAAATAGTGCATTACAAACCAGAAAATTGTAAAAAAAAAAATAGTACATTACAACCCAGAACATAGTTGAAAAAATTGTCCATTGGAACCCAGAAAATAGTTTAAAAAAAATAGTGAAAAAATAGTCCATTGCAACCCAGAAAATAGTGAAAAAATAATCCATTGCAAACCAAAAAATAGTGAAAAAATAATCCATTGCAAACCAAAAAATAGTTAAAAAAAATAGTGAAAAAATAGTCCATTGCAACCCAAAAATAGTGAAAAAATAACCCATTGCAACCCAGAAAATAGTGAAAAAATTATCCATTGCAAACCAGAAAATAGTAAAAAAAAAATAGTTAAAAAAAATAGTCCATTGCAACCCAGAAAATAGTGAAAAAATAACCCATTGCAACCCAGAAAATATTGAAAAAATAACCCATTGCAAACCAGAAAATAGTTTTAAAAAAGTAAAAAAAAAAGTCCATTGCAACCCAGACAATAGTGAAAAAATAATCCATTGCAACCCAGAAAATAGTGAAAAAATAACCCATTGCAAACCAGAAAATAGTTAAAAAAAAAGTTAAAAAAAAAAGTCCATTGCAACCCAGAAAATAGTGAAAAAATAACCCATTGCAAACCAGAAAATATTCGAAAAAATAGGTTATATATTTGAAAGGTTACTTTTTTGTTTCACATTTTGAGTCACTTAGCTACTCTGACTTGCATTGAAATGAAAAGAGAGAGCGTGGAGTGATACGAGAGAGGTGAATGTAGCACCGGTATCTAGTTTTGAACAACAGTGAAGAATACCTTTAACTGTTCCAATATAAACCATATTTAACTCTTCAATTCATGCAGTTGACTGATCACGATCAGGTATTGTAGAGGGCAATGTAATACAATAGATAATCCATTTCTACAGTTCATTAAAACAATCCATGAAAAATGGAGAACACGTTTTTGATTGGTACTTCCATCACATCAAATTTTTAATTTCAACTGTGGGCTGTTTGAAGACGTCCCTTAAGAGGTAAAAAAAGGGAATGTTACATTCTCCGTATTTAAACAGCTCGTCTCCATCAAAATTTCAATTAAATTTAGGGCATTTCTCATTTTAGGGATGTACGGCAGACAAAAGCCCTCAACTCCTCCTGATGAGATGAGCTGTAATTCACAAATAGTGAAGGTGTAATAATCACACACTTGTCAGACACGTTAACCCGAGCATTAGATGCAACCATCAAAATCCCTGCGAAACCCTATAGTCCTATGAGATAACAGGGTCTTATGCAAAGTTATTGCTGTATACATCATTTTGACTTAATCAGGCACTGCTGTGGTTCACAGAGACAGAAGGACAAGCTTTAAAATACAGAGCAGTGGTTGGTTGAGAGAACCGAGAGGTAATTGCAGCATTTCAGTGGTTTTAACAGTCAGAGGTCTGTGTGTGTGTGAACAAAACATAAACCAGTTTTTAAAGGAATGGTTTCTTACTTTGTCAAAGAGAAAGTTCTAATCAAAAGTGAAGTTGTTTACAGCAGCTGCTTGTTGTTCTTCTTGTCTTTTTCTTCAGTCCAGACAAAGGCCTGCTTTGCTGACAGATTGTTCAATGGAAAGAGATCAACAGGTCAGCAAATAGTTTGTTGAAATGACATCAACCAAAGAGAGTATCGAGTTTTGAAAACAGCGTCTCTAGTCTAGACAAATCGCCCCAGTTTTTGAGACTTCCAGCTCCTTAATGATGTCTAATGGCGATCCAGTGTGGTTTGGAGCTGGCCTCTGCTATCCTCCCATCTCCCCAATGAGACCACGTGCCCAAGCTTTCTTCTTCACTTTTACTTTTGTTCTCCAGTTCTTCTCTCCTCCATCCTCAGCATTTTTCCCCTTGTGGTGAGAATGCCTTGTGGACTCATTAAGAGTGTATTTGACCTCTGTGTCTCGCTCCGTCTCTCTCTCTCTCATATTCTGTTGTTTTGTTCTTTTTTTATAATCTGAACTGAGAAATGAATTTACAGTGATAGTCAATTCGTGGCCCAGTGTTGCTCCAAAAAGTCCCCAAAGGTTTGATAAATGTGAAGTTCACAATCTGCTGATAAAAGAACAATTCTCTTGGTTATGTGAATGTTAAGGTGCATTCTTTCTTTCTTTCTTTCTTTCTTTCTTTCTTTCTTTCTTTCTTTCTTTCTTTCTTTCTTTCTTTCTTTCTTTCTTTCTTTCTTTCGTTCTATCTATTGTTCTATCGGTCCATTGTTCAATCTATCGTTCTATCATTCTATCTATCTTTATCTCTGTTCAATCATCCATCCATCTGTTCTATCTATCTATCGTTCTATCGTTCTATCGTTCTATCATTCCATCATTCCATCGTTCGTTCTATCATTCTATTTATCTATCTTTCTCTCTGTTCTATCTTTCTATCTATCTATCTATCTATCTATCTATCTATCTATATATCTATCTATCGTTCTATCGTTCTATCATTCTATCATTCCATCGTTCGTTCTATCATTCTATTTATCTATCTTTCTCTCTGTTCTATCTATCTATCTATCTATCTGTCTGTCTATCTATCTATCTATCTATCTATCTATCTATCTATCTATCTATCTATCTATCTATCTATCTATCTATCTATCTATNCTATCTATTGTTCTATCGTTCCATTGTTCAATCTATCATTCTATCATTCTATCTATCTTTATCTCTGTTCAATCATCCATCCATCTGTTCTATCTATCTATCTATCTATCTATCTATCTATCTATCTATCTATCTATCTATCTATCTATCTATCTATCTATCTATCTATCTATCTATCTATCCATCCATCCATCCATCCATCCATCCATCCATCCATCCATCCATCCATCCATCCATCCATCCATCCATCCATCCATCCATCCGAGAACATTCAAAAGTAACGTTTTCTTAATGTTTGCAAAATTATAAAATGGAATGTTCCCTTAACATTGAAATGACCAAGAAATTTAATCTTAAAACATTTTTAAAAACTGGATGTTTTAAAGATTCAGAGAACATTCAGAAATTATGTTTTAATAATGTATCGGAAAAACTAGCAACATTTTTTTATACAGTGAGATAGT
>RJVU01014363.1:5346860-5399118 GCA_003731715.1 Anabarilius grahami
TTGTTCTATTATGATTTTTGTATAAATGTATTTGTATTGCATAAACACAGTGAGGAATGAACTCTCTCAGCTCACTTCAAAACTTCTTCAGGCAGTCTATGATGGAGACAAAACAAAAATAACTAACTTTAAATAAGATTGACTTGAAACTGCAGCTTGTTTTAATTTATGCAACATCTTAGGGGCAAGTATTCCAATTAGTGTCTAATTTATGTAGTTACCGGGTGCTAATTCCAAGCAGCTTGATTGGTTTTGCGAACGTATGTGTAATTTCAGCTTGTGGAAAAGCTTCTGAAAGCCATCAAGTCTCCATGTAGTGTGCATGCCAAAAATACTGCAGAGGGAAAAAAAAGATTTTGGTTAATTAGTGAGGGTGGAAGTGAGCCTGACAATGTTCTTACAGTTGATTTAAAGTGTAAATTTAGGACCAGCATGTCACTTTTAATTTAGGCAAATGAGTAAGTTTGTTAATTAAAACATTTCGGTGACATGTCAGTCACATGTTATGATCTAAAAAGGCAATGCCACAATATATGTGACATGATCAGGTGTTTCAGACTGTTAGCTAGAGGAAAGCATTATGTCATATATAATGTTTGGTGTTGTGCTGCTCCAATATGCTATGAATATAAATATCTACTCAAAATACTATAAATCCTCAAGCATATCATGTGAATGCTGCGAGCAGGTTCTGAACCGGTAAGAGCTGAATGCCTAAAGAATTATACACGGTCAGCCAAGGAGGCTAGAGCCGAAATCACATCACACGTTTCTGCAGGCTTTCTCTCTGAGAAACCCACATTAGGCACAGCTGGAGCCTGAAGATGGTTACTAACATTACTATTACACTGAATATGAATGCATGGGTTGACTCATATATAGATATGTATATATATATATATTCTCATCAAAATATCAAAAGATATAGTAATAATAATAATAATAAATTCTAATATAAATAATAAATTATAAACAAATTGTAAATATTTATATTTTAACATTTTAGCAAGATTAAAAATATACCACCTAAAAATAAATAAATAAATATTGTCAAAGAATTATGAAACTTCATACAGTTATAGTTATAAACGCTTGCTCTGGAATTTTAAATATTACTTCTAGGGAATTTATCCGATCACCACCAAACTCAGACAGCATGAAGTCAAAATATTGATGATGCTAAATTGCGAGCGGATTTTTGATATCTCGAACGGTTTGGCCATGCTGTTGAAATTAATTTATGGTGAGAACAGGGAAACAGGAAGTGTGTTCTAACTTCTGCATACATGGATTGATTTTTATGAAACTTCAGCTGTGTGTTCGTTGTACAAGGCCGATCACACGGATGTGACTATTGTGAGTCATAGCGCCACCAACTGGCAGCAGGAAGTGTGTCACTTTTTAAAAATGCTTTGAGATCACCATCTTATTTTTACCCGATTTGCTTCAGTCTTCATCAGAATAATGTTAAGACACCACAGATGCATATCTGTGAAAGGATTCTTGATATCTTGAATACCGTTGTCATGGCAACACATTAAACTTTAATATTCATTCTGGGTGGTTTTGAGGCACTTAGCATGCTTCAAATTGCATGAAACTTGACATACACGTCATGATTGTCATACAGTAGACATGGGCAAAGCCTTCGAAATGGGCTGGGAGGAGGGGCTCTATAGCGCCACCTTTTGACAAAATTTGGGGGGTTAGTCTTACCTACAGTCCCCAAACTTGGTAGATATATTTGTCTCATCAAGCCAGACAACTTTCTAATTTACAGTCATTAGCTCCGACCAACAGGAAGTTAGAACATTTGGTTTGAATGTGGATTTTTTTTTAAATCAGGCTCTGAGTTTTTAAGTACTCCTCATAGGAGATTCACGCAATTGCCACCAAACTCAGTCAACATAAATTATGAACGATTAAAGGATATCTCAAAGTGTTGCCATGGCGAGGGATTAAAATAAAGAAAAGAAAAAAAAAGGGAAACAGGAACTGTCTCATATCATGTAAAATCATTGATTTAAATTAAATTAAGATTGAATGTTGCCCGCCATGCACAGGTTTCCTTAAGCATCCAGGGTGGCGGTGGCGCCGAGGTTTGGGCCCGTCATCGCTGCTTGCAGCTATATTATTGCTTGGAACAATATAGTTTGTGTAAATTGTCTTTGTAGCACAGATTACTTTAGCAATGATAGACTTTAAAAAAGCTTTTAATTGGTTTTCTAAAAGTCACCTCTTCATTATTAACCATTTTATTTTGTATATGCATGATGTGCTTGTGAAGACAATGCGTTCCCTTAGGCAGCACTATGCAATAGAGGGTTAAATATGTATATATGCTTATATATTTGAAATGAATGTGCCTCACATGCACTCTCAGCATCGCACTGGCAGCAGGATCATGCCTCTTGTCTTATATTTCCTGGAATCATCTGTCTTCTGCCACATTAAAGATGTATGGCTTACATGGATGTGCTGTCGGGGGACAGAAACAAACATTATTCATCGAGAGAAAAAAGGAAGATTGTGAGCACAGGAAATCAAGCGCTGCAAGCGAGGTTCATTCAGAGCAAACAGGAAACGCATCACAGTAGTGTGTGATTTTCTCTTAATCAGGGGCTTTTGGAGGCTGTTCCAGGCTCTCTGCCATCTTCCTGTGTCTCTGTCTGCAGCTCTGCTGGAGACACGCTGATCTTTGGGAATTCACAGATTAGCATTTGTTAGAGGTTTAACACGCGCGCGCAGCTGATGCTGCTCGTCCCACGTGCGGCTCTAAACGCAGCAAGATGAATTACCCGATCCTCACATCTCGTGTTGACATCGGCAGACAGTATACAGAGCGACATCATATCTAGATCAAACACAGAGACGAACCGCCATCCATTTCATGGTGAGATTCAAAACGCTGCAGCGTTGAGGAATTTTGGTGTTGAAGTGGTTAGGCGAACTCGGCGGTGGGCCTTTGGTACAACAAATTCATTACCTGCAACCAATTACTGAGGTGCAGCGAGAGGCACTTTACGTGAAACAGCGGCAGATGTGACATGAGAGCGGATGGTGATCAATCAATGGATTCGCTCATGTCATGAATGTATAAATCAGATATGTCTCCATGTTATAACCATTCAGTCATTCTCAGAGTGATTTATTCCTGTAGATGACACATGCTGTGGATGACATCAATATATATCCAATATACTTATACATACAGGACCATTCATCAAGATCTGAATAACTGCATGGATCTATCTGTCTACCTATTGTTCTATTGATTTATCATTCTATCTATTGTTCTCTCTGTCCAATCCATCCATCCATCTTTCTTTCTATCATTCTATCATTCTATCATTATCTCTGTCCAATCCATCCATCCATCCATCGTTCTATTATTCTGTCTGTCCGTCCATCCATCATCCATCCATCTATCCATCCATCATCCATCCATCTATCCATCCATCCATCCATCCATCTTTCTATCATTCTATCATTCTATCATTCTATCAATACCTCTGTCCAATCCATCCATCCATCTTTCTTTCTATCATTCTATCATTCTCTGTCCAATCAATCCATCATCCATCTTTCTATCATTCTCTCTGTCCATCCATCCATCCATCCATCATTCTTTCTATCATTCTATCGTTCTCTCTGTTCAATCCATCCATCCATCCATCCATCCATTTTTCTATCATTCTATCATTATCTCTGTCCAATCCATCCATTCATCATTCTATCATTCTCTGTCCATCCATCCATTCATCCATCCATCCATCATCCTATTATTATCTCTGTCCATCCATCCATCCATCCATCTTTCTATCATTCTATCATTATCTCTGTCCAATCCATCCATTCATCCATCCATCCATCCATCCATCGTTCTATCATTCTGTCTGTCCATCCATCCATCATCCATCCATCTTTCTATCATTCTATCATTCTATCATTCTATCATTCTATCATTCTATCAATATCTCTGTCCAATCCATCATCCATCGTTCTATCATTCTCTCTGTCCATCCATCCATCATTCTTTCTATCATTCTATCGTTCTCTCTGTCCAATCCATCCATCCATCCATCCATCATCATTGTTTCTACTATTCTATCGTTCTCTCTGTCCAATCCATCCATCCATCCATCCATCCATCTATTTTTCTATCATTCTATCATTATCTCTTTCCAATCCATCCATCCATCCATCATTCTCTCTGTCCAATCCATCCATCTATTTTTCTATCATTCTATCATTCTCTCTGTCCATCCATCCATCCATCCATCGTTCTATCATTCTCTCTGTTCATCCATCCATCCATCCATCCATCCATCCATCGTTCTATCATTCTCTCTGTCCATCCATCCATCCATCCATCCATCCTTCTTTCTATCTATCATTCTATTCTATCGTCATTTATGTCAGACTCTACGACAGTCAAGACACATTAAAAATGGATGCGCGCATGAAAACTTGTCCGAAGTTTTACATCATCAACCCATACATGTTCAGTGACTGTGAGGTGCATTACATGCAGGACTGAAATGGTGGCTAACAAAGACATCTCTAGCGTTAATTTTGATTACGGCTTGTCTTGAAAAACGAAGACATTTGATCGCAAGGGTCATTAATCGGCTGTCTGTGAACACGTCAAGCTAGCGATCAAAGACTACAGATTTCAGCCTAGGATTATAGGAATCTTTTAGGATTTTGTCTCAGACGACCAAATCGTGGCCAAAATCGCACAGTGTGAACCAGCCTTTAAGGACTTATATACACGGCAGACAAAGATAGAGACTTACAAGACACACCTGAACTGACATACCTAATCACTTCGTAACCACAGAAACAAACAGGGAGAGAATGAAGGAGAACTGAACAAATTTACAGAATAGAAGCTAACTTAGAATCACAGATATGAACAGAATGGGAAAACATAAAGAACAAACTAGAAATGTGACAGAAATGAAATAAATATTAACTGAAATAAATTATATCTAGTTGCCAGAGCAACATTTCTTCTTTTCATTTAGTTTAACTTGATGTAAGACACACACACACAAAAATACTACAACTTTAAGTAATATTAAAATGAAAAGGGAAAAATGTATTTCTCATCAAACAGCTAGGATTTTTTTTTATTTTTTAAACAAGGCGTGATGCAAGAAAATGTAGGCTAGATGAGAAAATAACTGACATTATAAAGCCAAAAAAGCCAACATTATGAGTCTGTCAATGCCTCTTCACAACATGTACAGCTTCACTATGTGTGCCTGTCCCAGTGGCTGCAGTAGTTAGTGCAGCTGGCCTGGGAAAGCCCAGAGCTTTCTGAACAACTACTGTATGTGTACCTTCACTGCATACCCTTAAGGTTTATTTAAACCAATGTGTGCCTGGACTGGATCTGGCTTAGGCTTAACTAGTTAGAAACACATTTCTGTGTGTGCCATGGCCTAAGGCCAAAGCCTACCATTGGCAAAGTCAGGATGCCGCATTGCAAACAGATAGAGAACGAAGAAACAAAACTCTGATGGCACACTGCAGTGAGTCCGGCTTACCAGCAACTACTGGCGTAAGCATAAGAAATAATGTATTATTTTTGAAGCAATTTAAAATATGTTCATACATTAAAAACTGGATTTATTTTCACTGTGTATCAATTCTTCATACAATCGATTAGTTTGAAAAGGGATTAAACAAGCTGCACCTAAAAAGCATACTTCTCGTAGCCTATGTGAAAAGAGTACGTCCAAATTCACAGTATTTATAAAACAGTGGGGTATTTGTACAAATGTTTGCTTAATGCATTATATTTGTTTGATTAATCCAATTTCCTAGTTTGCAGAAGCACTTCTAATAGTGGCAGACTTCAAGTTATATATGAATATGAAGGCAGCTTTGCTCACATGATTGCAAACATGAGTCAATTTTCTGTGAATGAATCATGTTTTTATTAACTTAATGAGGGATGGATTATGACCAATATAGTTCATCACCTTGACTCCTTACCATAGAAATCCTAGATGACTTGTGATTACCAACTGAGCAAGTGATTATTAAGGAATGGCACTGAATAATCACAGCAGAAACTATATTAGATAAGTTTTGGCAAAGTTGTCAAACAACACATTTTTAAAGACTCTCAAGATAAAACAGAAGCATATAATACAAAACATTGTCAGTTGGCTCATTTACTTAGAGCGTATCTTCATGACACTTATTGACTGTCATCATTAAATCAAACACAGCACAAGACACAGCTTAACTTAGTTTGAAGGTTATTTTGACACCTGTCTGAAAAAACTTTTTCTGTGATTCAGAGAGCATGCACTAATTTGTACAGAGTCAATACAGGACACTCATGAATATTCACGAATGCTCCGCCCAGTGCAACCGAATATTTCAAAACATCAGATTACATGCATACTTGTCAAATTCACACTTTTCACAGTCATGAAAGTAATTACTTATTCATTTAAAAGTACCTAATCAGAGAGCATGCCATTTCAGACATAGCCACTGTTTTTGTGAGTGTGTCATTGAATCATTTACTCGACCGGTTCATTTAAAACACTGATTCATTCAGTAACGAAACATCGCTGTGTGTAGCTCGGTTTCGGAGACGCAAGTTGATTCTGCTTTGGCTGTATCTTTGATTGATTGATTGATTTACTTTATCAATCCCCAAAGGGGAAATTCAATTGTCACAGCAGCACAACATACTACAATAAATACATTATGTAAAATAAAATAAAATAAAATAAAAAATAAATAAAAAACTGTTTTACTGATGAAGCAAACATTAACAGTATACATTGTAAAATGTAAGTTACTCAATATTAACATCTTGTTTATGATGTATTTATTGTTTAAATATAATTATTATAGTATTGGTTGCTTGTTGAAAGTCAATTGCAGGGTAAAATGCTGCTCCATATGCCGTTAACCCTGAAACCATGTAAACATCAAATGGAGCTGCTGAAGCATGACTATGTATTAGACTAAAAACAAAGTTTGCCTCCTCATTTCAGACGTCCACAACATGCCACCGCAAACAGCTTTATTGTGCTCAAAGATTAGTTGCTGATTTGCTTTTTCCTTGTTCAAGGAAAACAGATTCAGGGCACTGTTGCAAATGTGGGCGGCATTTGCGATTCATCTTTGCTGACTTGCGTGATTGTGTGTGTGTGTGTTGTTTAGTCGTGGAATGAAATGTGAAGGCTCTTCATATTTTGGCGCTGTGTTTGTCTTTAGCGCGCGAGCCATATGCCTGCCAGGACCATGCCCTAATTAGCAGTATCACAGAGATCAAACGCAGAGGAGAGTATAGGAGAGCAGCAGAGGAGAGCAGAGGAGTGGGATAAAAGGGTTTGCAGCAAGAGTTACATTGTGTAATGGGTGCTGAGTTTTGAGAGGAGAGCACTTTGATTCACCCTCTATTATGGATAAAAAAACAGCTCTTTGGATGGAGCTCAAGCAGGCCTGCTGACAGACACATACAGGGGTGTCTGTGCGCTCCGGTTGTCTCATAGCACAATTTCTGGCTGTGGTCTGTAATTATAGTTGGGTAGAACAACACCAGACAGACATTTTGAGGACAAGATCCTCCGACTGGCAAGAAACTGTTAGTATTGGTGCATTTATTTTATGCATCTTGATCAAATTGCTGTTACATTCGTACTGGGCCACAGAAAAGCGTCTGCAAAATGGGTATGAATGTCACATACTATTCTTGTGCCGTATTCAACTGTAACATAACTTCTGCGATTGTGCAGTTGCCCAAACTTCTGCATTCTAACATAGTTCAGTTTAAAAGGAATAAAAATGATGCCTCAACAACCAGATGAATTGCCAGATGTATATGTATGTGTCTCAAACCGCCTGCTGATTTGGATTGTTTCGAATACATCTTGGAGGGCATTTACATTTGGTCTTTTCATGATCAAATTAAAGCTAAAGTGTGTAATTTTTGAGCAACTATCATCATAGATGGAACTGGAAAAATAACGATTGCTTTCAAACATGTTAACCGAACACTCCCTGGTCAATGACGTGATGCTGTTTTTTGTCCTATTGATTTATTCAGAAATACATTAGAAATGCAATTTATTTTGAATATACCCCTTCACTCTAAAAATGCTGGGTTAAAAACAACCCATTTGGGGTTCATTTTAAGCCAGCCATATAGTCACTTTTAAACAATAGTTGAGTTAAAGAAAACTGCCCAGCACGTTGGGCAAACATTTAACCCAACCACTGGGTTTGTCCATTTTCAATGATGTTGTATGATGAGCATGATATCTGATATCATAATTATAATAAAAGAATTGAATTCAAAACCTTGACAATGGTTCCACATAAATACAACGAGTATATTCCCACGTGAAAAGGTTTTTCATTATCATCTTATATATCATTGGACCTTCCATCATCTGCCACTGGCCGAGCAAATAGATAGTCCCGCCCCAAACTCACGCCATTGGTTGGTCTTTGTATATTAGTCCGTGATAGAAAACATTTCAGCATGGAACAAATTACACATCTTTAAATACATTTATTTATTAAAAATGTAGGCATTGTCAAGGTAACCTCAGCCGTTTGTACATTTGGCCTCATCGTTACGTGCAGTAGATTAATTTTTCATAGCGTTTTGGATTTTTCAAGCCTCATGAACTTTGAACTAACATATTTATTTACCATTACATCTATAAATACCAGCACTCATGCTGCTCTCCTGGTATCAAACCGGCGTGCACGGCTCACATATTTCCAATGAGTTTGCCTAATGGCGTGAAACGTTTGTGCCCCATTTGTTTGTTTCACTGTTTATTTAATCATGAACCATCATCACGTTATCACGAGTTAATGGTTAAAATGGCTCTCTGTAATTGCATACAAATCTCCACACTTCTTTTATTGATGTTTCAGCCTTAACATATTAATCAGTCCTATCTGGTTGAAGAAACATAATGTATTAAAGGCCAGCTGGATGAATTTGCAACTCCGATGCATTTTTTTTTTTTTCTCATCAGAGGTCACACTGGGGTCACTTCTTGCCTCCGGAAACAATTAAAGGCAGCATTATTTTTCGAGGACGTACCAGCCGGCTCAAAAAGCCTCGTCTGGCAATAGCAGAAGTGCAAGATAAGGGCTCAGCAACGCTTCGGTGAATTATAAGTTTGTGCTCACCGCTCAGAGACCTTTTATTGAGATGCACGTTCGCACCCCTGTGTGCTTTGTTGACAGACCAGTCAGGGATTTTTAAATATCAGCAATCAAAATTATATTGAACATCCATATTGTTTCTGGGTGAAAGGTACATGGAAGTAATCAAACTGAGCCCTGGGAGCTGATACGTGCATCAAAAAGAGCTTAATGCAGCTGACTGTAATGCAAAAACAGGAGATCATGTGAAGGGCTCGAGGACTTTTATTCCTTGGTGCAAAAGTTTGCAGTGGCATGTTTGCATTTGCAACCAAAAAATGTTAATTTGTCTGCATGTGCAAGAGTTTTGCTTCATGTACTGTTAATAGAAATGCTTGTAACTATGGTGATCATTACCTATGCATTATATTCCCCCGAAGCTGGTATACAAGGTGTGACATGAGGTTTATCCTCAGCCTCCTGTGTCTACAGAACAAGGCTTATATATATATAAGCCTTTTTATATAGGCTTATATATATAAGCTTTCATTTTAAGGAATGCTGTAATTTTTAAACAATAGTTGAGTTAAATAAAACTACCCAGCAGGTTGGGCAAACATATAACCCAACTGCTGGGTATCATGTTATGCTTACCACAGGCCTTATTTTATTCATAAATTAAAAAACCCCAGAGGAAAATCTTGAGGGAACCGCTGGCAAATTAGTCTTCCAGGTTTTGACGTCATCCCTGCAGCACTCTATTGTCAATCAAATATCATTGTCATATTATTCCCGTCTATAGGCCTTAGTCAGGTTAGACGTCATATTGAATTTAACAGATGAAAAGGAAGCTGTGAGGCATAGATGTACAGTCTTTACAATGGTATGCGCTGTATAAAGGTCCTATATCATGTTGTTTTCACAACTCAACTTTTAAAACTGTTTTTTGTCTACTGAAAGTTTTGTCAGCTGAACAGTCGGATTGTTGTTAAACACCAATCCATTGAATGCACTGTATTCTATCCCTCACAGCCACATTCCTGTCAAAAATTGAATATGGCACTACCCTCTATTCTTTTATTCTGTCTTCCAGTTCCACCGTGAGGCTTGTTTAAGTCTGAGACACTCTAGGCTCATTTCCATGCCCTAAAGAGCTCAAGGCTGCTGGCCTGTAATGAATTATTTTCCTGCTTTCAATCATTTAAGGCCCAGATGCTTTAGGAACTGTTTTATTCCGTGCTGATTGATCTGCCCTTGGTCTCTCCATTCATTTCATGCTTTCTAGTTTTTAATATAACGGGGGGAGTAAACAGTATCGGCCCGACTTCGAGGCAACTAATCATTCTGTTAATCTGAAAGATATGAAGTCTGTTGAGGTAAATGGTGATGCATGACGGGTATTGTGTGGAAACTAAAGGAACAAACAAAGACTGGCATTAAAAGGGGGGGAAGGAAAAATGATTGAATGAAAAGGTCTCACATCTGTTTTGTATGTACAGAGTGTTTGCATGTGTGTCAATGTTGCTTTTACTCTCAGAACAGAAAAATAACACTGTGTGGTCTTGTTTTGTGGGAACCAAATAAATCAATTACCTGAAGAACCAACATTTTGGGAACCAACAGATTTGTCGGCTGCACATTCATCTCCCACTAATCTCCCGTTCCAGAACATCCCAAAGCTGCTCTATTGGATTGAGGTCGGGTGACTGTGTTTGGTTATAGTGAATTCACTGTCATGTTCAAGAAACCAGTTTGAGATAATTTGAGCTTTCTGATCCATCAGAAGATGGTCCACTGTGGTCATAAAGTGATGGACATGGTCAGCAACAATACTAAGGTCAGCTGTGGCCCAAAGTGTGCCAAGAAAATATCCCTCACCCCATTACACCAGCAGCAGCCTGAACCACTGATACAAGGCAGGATGGATCCATGCTTTCATGTGGTTTACGCCAAACTTTGAGCCTATCATCTGAATTTCGCAGCAGAAATCCAGACTCATCAGACCAGGCAACGTTTCCCCAATCTTCTATTGTCCAGTTTTGGTGAGTCCATGTGAATTGTAGCCTCAGTTTGCTGTTCTCAGCTAACAGGCATGTCACCGGTGTGAAACGAGTGCTTATTTGAGTTACTGTTGCCTTTCTATCAGCTGAACCAGTCTGGTCATTCCCCTCTGACCTCTGACATCAACAAGGCATTTTCACCCGCAGAACTTCCGCTCACTGGATATTTTCTCTTTTTCTTTATATTCTCTGTAAACCCTAGAGATGGTTGTGCATGAAAATCCCTGTAGATCAGCAGTTTCTGAAATACTCAGACCAGCCTGTCTGGCACCAACAGCCATGCCACGTTCAAAGTCATTTAAATCATCTTGACCATGTCTACATGCCTAAATGTATTGCCAATGTGCAAAAAAGTTGCTGCCATGTGATTGGCTGTTTAGATATTTGCGCTAAAATGTACTTTTTATTTGCACTCATTTTCTAAGCTTTTGAAATGGCTGATGAAATAAAGAGACAGATGATTATTAATGACAGATTCTCATTAAAGCCAAATTTAATGCACAAACTGTGTAATTTTGTCCTGACTATTTAAAGCTCCAGGACATGCCAGATGTTAAACTGAAACCAATATCTTCAGCCATGTTACCTGAAATTGATTTTAAAAAAAAAAGCAACTGTATGGAAGGTAAAAAGCAACTGTATGGAAGGTTTTTGTTTGTTTGTTTGTTTGTTTTTACCTTGAAATATCAATTTCAAAATCATTCTGATGGTACACTGACTTCTAGGCTGATATCTGTCAGATATCTGTCCCGGGAATATGTAAGTTTGGAGAGCAGGTATGAAATTACCAAAAAGGCCGGATTGCTTTACAGCAGACAATATGTCACTCCAACTTAGCTTTAGTGAAGGAGTGTTATCAGTACAGACATCATAGCAGAGGTTAAGAGACCAAAGAGAACATTGACGGAAGAGTCTAAAAAGAGAAAATGAGAAAGTGACCCTAAAAGTGACTGTGCAAACAGTTTATAGTGTCTTGACAGTAGTTGTAACGGGGTTTGTTGGGGGCTCGTCCGGGATCTGAACCCAGGACCTCTCGCACCCAAAGTGAGAATCTTACACCTTGACTAAACTTTTAGAATAAACTTTTCCACTGAGTTCAGCTTCCTCTTGTGTCCCATTTGTTACGACCCATGGCTCAAAAAATGGGACACACGTGGAAGTGTGTATTAACAAAAAATATATAAAATGTAGCAGTCATAAGTCAATAATGTAATGCTAAATGATTGCATGGAAATGTAATGTGCTGTTGCAGTATTGCAAGTGCAAAAAAGAAACCCAACCAACTAAAAGAGAAAAGAAACAAATCAAATATTCAGCCGCCATTGCAATCCTTTGTGCTTTTAAAAGCTGAAGGGAATTAAGCAACAGGTGTCTACAATGAAACTATGAAACAGAGTCATCCGTCTAGCCAGTGTTAGGTAAAGCCTCACAAAAGATATATGATATTATATATATAGTATATATGATACGTTTTGACACACCTACATAACTTTCCAAATCATATTTCTTTCACTAATTATTAAATTTATTTACTTACAATTTAAAGCCTTTCCTTTCCCCATAATGTGTCATGTAGGCTACAGTGTGCATGAAACCGTGTCGACAACAGTTCCATTTGTGCCTAAATTCCAGTCTAAGCTAAAAAGTTACAAATACACAACTTCCAATAATATACTTTTAAAAGTAGTGTACCCTAATGCTGATCACACAGTACTTGCGTATGCCCTGCCCGCACAGGAACGAGTTTTGCTAGCAAAAGTGTTGCAGTGAAATCTTGATTGTGCTGACTTCCTGTGGGTCCCTGGTGAGTTTCTCTCCAGTCCGTGAACTAATTACTCTAAACCTCTCCAGCATCCACCATAGCCATCTTATTCCACACATTACTGAGGCCGAGGACTCCAGTGGCCTGACCGGGAGAGAGAAAAAATGAAATAGAGGAAAAATTCAAGCACACAGCCCATGTTTGAGTGAGGACCTTTAGAAAGAGATTGGGTGATTTTATTACAGGTATTGAAAGGCTCAGAGATTGATAGACAGAAGAAGAATCACATGTCCTCAGCACTGAGAGAAGGGAACAAAGTCCCTGGTGTGGATCATCACTTAAATGTCTGACAGCACACACACACACACACACACACATGTCCAGACTAAACTGATGAGATAATTGCGAAATAGTCGGGTTGTTCCATCTAATTACTTCTGGGGGGAGTTCTTGGTCGAGGGGGATTAAACTGTTCGAAGACACTAGTTATTTGTGCAAAGCATGAAATCAATTGACTGATAACCAAAATAGGACTGCCTCTGTGCGGTCTCAAGAGAAGTTAAACGTCAAAGTGTGAATTTGGACTGCAGACAGCACACATGAGTTAGCTAAATAGCTAAATGTTTTCTGTCACTCGCTTTGCCAGACAGGTACATCTGAGTGTCCCTGTGTCCCTTTTCACTCACAATCCATTCATTTTCATCTGCCCCAGAGCACATGCTTCTTTCCGAAGAAAGTCTGCGAAGTTTATTTATCAATGGTGCTTGCCAAGGTTCAGCATCACTAGTATCCTACTTAATATTCAGTAATATTATCGATTTGACTACACCGACACTATTGGATGAGAAAAAAACTTGAACACGCAATTGCGAGTTACAAAGACAAAATTGGGAGTTATAAAATCAGAATTGTGAGATATAAACTCGCAATTCTGAGAAAAAAAGTTTATATCTCGCTATTGTAAGTTTATAATGCACAATTTTTAGTTTATAACTTGCAATTCTGACTTTATTTCTCACAATTGTGACATTATAAATTGCAATTCTGAGAAAAGAAGTCAGAATTGTGAGATAAGTTGCAATTACCTCTTTATTTTTATTTAGTGGCGGTAATCATATGGTTTTATTGAGCAACACTGTTAAAATACATAATGTAATGTACATAATGTACATAAGATGATTGTGTTTATATTATGTATTATAAGAAATGCCTGCAGAGGGCGCATGTGGCCTGGTGATTGTTGTTACACTTTACAGCATCATCAAATCCTTGTTTAATATTGACCAAACAACATTTATTTCAAATGTCCACTTAATCTTTAAAATGTGGCCACTTCCTCACAATATAAAATGCTACCACTTTTTATGGTGTAGAGATCTTCACGAATCCACTTGAGACCCGAGCAGGTTTGGGGCCAAAACTTTTACCGAATGGACCCGAGAAGCCAACTTTCCATTATTTGATTGGAGCATTTAAAATTATTTTATTATTTAAAACAAACACATGTCAATAATTCAATGACAATGTTATTATCCCTAATTTTCTTCTATGTGTAAATTACCAAACCCTCTTGGATACTGATGTGAAAAGCAGCGACATTTGATCTATATAAACTGAGCTTTGCAATAAACATTTGAGAGAATGAGTACAGAGATATGCTTATTAATATCAACATTAGCATACATTTCCTTGACATTTAAGGTGCAACACGCTTATGTGTGGTTTATATACTTGGAATTGCTTTTGAAAACTATTGGAAGATATCAGTTACATAAAACCATCTAAATGCAGTTGATACCAAACTAAAACTAAATCAAATGAACTAGAGTTAAACCATAACTGTATATTTTTGTGTTTTTCTTCAAACAAAATATATGCTACAATACCAACATGGGTTAAAAACATAGCTAGTTTAAAGTGTTACAAAGAAGGAACAGAGAATGAATCTACAAATGAGGTAGGAAAGATGGGCACACTTTTAAAACGTCATACTTGTCATCATACTTGTCATGTCAGATTTTGGTCTGTGTCATAGCTGGTTGAGAAAATCATGTGTAGTTTTATTTATTATAATTAGTTTTCACCATTTGCCCTGGTTAACCTTGTAAGAAGAATTAAAAAACGTTTCCACGAGCAGTTTGGGTCTGAACCAATTACTGAACAAACAGATCCAGGGCTTAAAAAAACTTATTTCAGTCTCCCTCGAACCCACGACAGAGTAAATGCACATCCCACCAAGCACAAGCTTAGCTAAATGTAAACAGGCCTTCTCAGCTGAACATATATGCATGTGTGCTCTTGAAACACACTCAAACAAACAATCGGTACAAACTACTTTCGTAATGCGGCTGAGAAGCCCATTAGCATTCAGAGCTGTTTGTCCATTCACCCATTGCCAGTACAGGATAAACACCAGCTGTGATTAGAGCTCAGGTGAAGAGAGAAAGGGAGAGCGATACTGAGGTAGAGTTTGGTTTTCGCCACTGTCGCGGAGGGGAGCGAGAATGCAATCAATTTGAGCACTGGAAGTCAGAATATGGACATAAAGAAACAGACCCCTGGAGGAAGATGCAGGACAGAAGCCAAATGCAGAGCGGAAATGGACATTTCATGGGCATAAAAGGGACTCTATAACACCTTGAAAGGAGCCAGATCAAATGCGCCGCCGTGGTTTTCTGTCAGAATTACACCAGCACATGGCTTTCTGCTTCCTCATGAGCCTCCAGGCTCTAATATCTGTGTCGTGTGTGTGTTCGAAATGCTGCGTTTTGCTCTCTGTACTTGGAAAGTGCTATTTTCTGTCTCGAATGAGGCCATAACATCAATAATGCAGTATCCGAATGGCCAGCGACCAGAAACTTGTTACAGTAAAACTTTGACACATCATCAACGGGAAGAGTCTGCTCACCCTCCAGAGGAACCCGAGGGCTAATTATACTGGCAAGAGGTTCGAGTTTCATAAGTCGTGGGATGACAGAAACTATGCTACAATCTGTTCTGTAGAAGCCTTGCGGACACGTACACACAGCTGAATATTCAGTGGCCCTGTTAGTTACTTCTCTAGCTGTGGAACCTACATGATGAACAGATCTCTACCCAAAGGGTCAAGGTTTAGCTGGTTAGAGCGGCCCTGTTAACCCCCGCTGGTAGATGTTGCAACTAAACCATCTGGCTGCAAAAATCATCTTTCTCCACTGATGGCCTTTGGAATGTGAAATGCATTATTTTGCAACATTTTATGTTAGTATATTTACCATACGGTGTCCTATACTTATTTGTAGGGCTTTTAACTCTTTCCCCGCCATTGATGGAATTTTTCGACAATCCATGTTTCACTGTCATACAATAGGGGGCGCTATTATACATCTGAAAGAGTACAGAATCTCTGGATCAAAACTCAGGCAAAGAAGAAGAAGCAGTAACAAGCAAGAGAAGCATTGCTTATGCACATGTACTATATGCTAACACGATCATCAAACATTCAACACCATATAAATCAAAACTGCCTAACATTACTGAATTAAATGAAGAGGAAACGACTGTGAAGCTTTGAGGTGTTGACGGACTCGAGCTACTCCATCTGTGTTTTGATCATCGCTCTGAATCCTATCCAGACGAAGGCTTTGACAAAAATGCAATTTTTTCAGCTTATTGTTCAGAATGCTGCTTTTTAAATGAAACTTACCAACATTCAAGTGTTGATAAAAAAGAATGCATGAAGCTAAAATAAAATGGTTGTTTTGTTTAAAAGCAGAGGCTCTGTTCTTTCTTTTGATTTATTGACAGTTCAGATATTCATAGAACAGAATATTCTGGGGGTCATAAAAGTTTTGTGAAAATGATCCAAAATGCCTGTGCTGTTAATTATGTGTAGACCATGGAGAACACCAGTGCAATCGAATGGAGTAGAAATCATGCAAAATTGCTTTAATATGTTGCCCAATGTGTTATGACCATTATTGTCTTTTAACTGAAGCTAGAGATTGAGAAATAAACATTTCTCTCTTCTTTTTTTTTTTGGTAGATTTTAGTTTGGTAGACTACATGTTCAGCATAATAGCTTAACCTATGTTTAATTATAACTTTTTATATGTATTATTCAGGGTTGTAACTAACGATTATTTTGATAATTGAATTCAGTAATTGATTAATCTGTCCATTATTTCTGTGAAGTTTGAGACTCGTTTGCTGTCAGGGTGAGCCTTTACGCAAAATGGACTTTTGAACATTTACAGATAAGTATTAAAGGTGCAGTAGAACGTTTTTTCAAAAGATGTAATATAAAAGTCTAAGGTGTCCCCTGAATGTGTCTGTGAAGTTTCAGCTCAAAATACCCCATAGATTTTTTTTAATTCATTTTTTTAACTGCCTATTTTGGGGCATCATTAAATATGCGCCGATTCAGGCTGCGGCCCCTTTAATTCTCGTGCTCCCTGCCCCCGGAGCTCGCGCTTGCCTTAAACAGCATAAACAAAGTTCACACAGCTAATATAACCCTCAAAATGGATCTTTACAAAGTGTTCGTCATGCAGCATGTCTAATCGCATAAGAATAGTATTTATTTGGATGTTTACATTTGATTCTGAATGAGTTTGATGGTGCTCCGTGGCTAAAGCTAACATTACACACTGTTGGAGAGATTTATAAAGAATGAAGTTGTGTTTATGAATTATACAGACTGCAAGTGTTTAATAATGTAAATAACGACAGTCTTGTCTCCGTGAATACAGTAAGAAACGATGGTAACTTTAACCACATTGGTGGTGGTTGAGGAGATTCCCCCTTCAATATGTAAAAGCGCTTTGAGTACCCAGAAAAGCGCTATATAAATGTAAGGAATTATTATTATTATTATTATTAACAGTACATTAGCAACATGCTAATGAAACATTTAGAAAGACAATTTACAAATATCACTAAAAATATCATGATATCATGGATCATGTCAGTTATTATTGCTCCATCTGCCATTTTTCGCTATTGTCTTTGCTTGCTCACAGATCCAGACGTTAATACTGGCTTGTGTAATGCCTTGAACATGAGCTGGCATATGCAAATATTGGGGGCGTACATATTAATGATCCCGACTGTTACGTAACAGTCGGTGTTATGTTGAGATTCGCCTATTCTTCGGAGGTCTTTTAAACAAATGAGATTTACATAAGAAGGAGGAAACAATGGTGTTTGAGACTCACTGTATGTCATTTCCATGTATTGAACTCTTGTTATTCAAGTATGCCAAGGTAAATTAAATTTTTGATTCTAGGGCACCTTTAAGATAAAATGAAATGTGAGTTGAGGAAAAACACATCTCAAATGCATTAAACAGCACACGCATCCATCAAAGCACATGGCAACAAGCCACGATATATGGTTTTTGTTGACGGTTTTTTATGTTTGTGACAACTTGGGTCATGCACGTTTCCTGCAACAGCTCCATTGTTTTCCAGATGTGTTTTGTCCATAGAAATGCGTTTTTCACTGTTGTAAACTGGCGGATGTTTTTTTTGTGCACAGCACGTGGACGATTAATCAATGATCAAACATGTTTGTTGATTATTTTCATTATCAGTTATTGTCGAATTTATTGATTAGTTGTTGCAGCCCTCGATTTATTTGTATACATTTTTTTTGTTTGATCTGCAGGCATTGCAAATGCCTACCCCTGGGGTCCTAGGCGGACTCAATTCAACAGGTGGACGGAATAAAAATAAATGGCATATTTAAAATCGGGTATGGCAAAATGTTTTTTTCTCCAAGTATTTTAGACCTCCTTTTTTCTACCAGCAACAGACCATCAATCCAAACCCTTTCACCTGAACCACCGCTGAGAAAACGTCCTGAAAAAGACACGTATAAATACATAGTTGTGCCAGCGGAAGCCAGTGCTTATTGAAGTGGAAAAGAGCCACAGTGTTTTCTTTCTGGTACTTGAGCTCCATCACAGCTAGTTTGTGTGAAGTGAGTCCAGCCCAGGAGTTCAGAAGCTCCCTCTTTCTATACCTCACTTCCCGTCAGGTCAAAATAAGACCATGGCAAGTAGACGCACTCATCTCCCGATCCTTCTTTACCTATCCTCCCATTCTCCATCCGATGTCACCTCTCTTCTAACCTTGGATTGATGCCTGTGTGTGTGTTTACACAGACGCGGTGTGTGGATTGATGTGTGCTGTTGACTGCTTCGCAAGGTTCATTGCAGACAAGTTAATCCGGCAGCGGCAGGGCCAGGGAGAATCGCCATTAATAACGCATGGAAGGAACAAATAATATATAATTCCACAGAGCGCTGGGCTTACTGCTGTCGTCCTGAAAGTCAACAGAGACCTGTATCACTCAAACAGCGGCTGCAAAGATGATGTTTGGGGGTACAGGTTAAGAAAGGATGTGCTGCACATAAGCGGTGATGGAATTCAGTGAAGAATCATTTAGTTCATAGTAGGGTTGTCAGGTTGTTGTTTGGTATTAAAACAAAAACTTGACGTTATCAGCATTTTGCAGTACCAGTAATACAGAGTGCCGGGTATATTCTGAAACAACATACATTGGACAGTCACCTCCGATACCAGATTCTCTAACTTGTAATGTTGACATGCATTCTCTGTAAAGCTGCTTTGAAACGATATGTATTGTGAAAAGCGCTATACAAATAAATGTGAATTGAATTGAAATGTCTATTCAGTAAGGTAGAGTGGGGTAAGATGAGCCCCTTTTTTACTTATGTGGTCCTCAAGATAAGGGGAAATGAGGCTGAAGAACAATGAAAGTATCTAACCTAATGTCAGGATGTTTCCTATCAATTTAAATGGTCAGAATGCATCTATGACAAATGGCTCCTATGTGTTCCTTTGGCTCAATTGCAAAGTTCACTAAAGTTGCGCCCCTATCGACAACAGGACACTTTCATTTGAATGCATTGTTCCCTTTTATCTGCGTCATATTACGGGTTTCGCGTAGCTCAATTGGCAGAGCATTACAATATGCAATCATGCGATCATGCGATCGTGGGTTCGATCCCAGGGAGCGCATGTGCTCATAAAGTGTATATGCACTATAAATCACTAAGGGTAGGTTTAGGGTTCAGGTAGGTGTAGTCGTAAATAAAACAAATGAATTTTGCTAAATGGAAATGGGACAAATGGTGTAAAAAGACCACACATTGCATTTAAATGAACATGCATTTTGATTGGTAAAGACAGACAGACGTAACACGACACTGTCATTATTTTTACGCCAGCTAGAGGGCGCATGACTTTAAAACTTAAATATATGTCGTAATAAGGTGATTGAAAAAGCACCTTATTTTTTTGGAGGACAGTCTTCTCGATTTGCCCGAGGTTGGGGGTAAGTTGATCCGAGTCAGTGGGTAAGTTGCACCATCTGGGGGTAAAGTGACCATAACTGAATCTGAATCAAACCCATGTGAAATTAAAAACTAATTTAATATTCAGTTTTCCCTTTTTCAAACAGTCATGTTTCTTTTCTTAAAGTAAACCAACCAAATGAAGTTTAAATTTCAATATATTTAATTGTTTGTATTTCTGAAACAATTCATTGAACACCAAAGTTGTAACCTTCCCAAAAACAGACTTAACAGAGAGTTCCTTGAATGAAACCAGACTGAAACTGAAACTAATAAATATTTTATTCAAAAGATTCTTGGCATGATAACTTTTCTGCAGTGTCAAACATGTTAGAGCAGAATTTGTCGAATAAAGTCATTATTTTTGTTTTGTTTTTGCACACAAAAAGTAGACCACTGCAGTCACATTGACTATTTTAATGATGTTTTTACTACTCTGGACCTTGAATATGGTAATTTCATTGCTTTCTATCGAGGATAAAAAATAAAGAAATAAATAAAAAACTTGGATTTCATCAAAAATATCTTAATTTGTATTCCAAAGATGAATGAAGGTCTTACGGGTGTGGAACGACATGAGGGTGAGTAATTTCCTTTTTGGGTGAACTAACCCTTTAAGCACTCTGTGAGCGTCAAAGGTTTCTATTTACAACGTGTTTTTACATGCGTTGAGCACTGCAGCCAATCACAGTCAAATCTGAACGTGAACACAATGGCCAATCAGAGGTGCTAGTCAGTCTGTAAACATCTACATTCAAGTGTCAAACAATTATAAAATAAGCTGCGGCTGTACTGATTTCTGGAACTTTAAAAACAGAATTCACATTCTCAATAACAGAAAAAACAGCTCAAACTAAAATCTATTCCAGTGAATATCAGTGAACACTGTGAACACAGATGCCTGGCAGATTAGACAGAGAAAAGAGGAGCAGTCATGAAAGAAACAGAGAATTACAGAGAAAATCTTCTATTGTTTAATTGTGGTGATCTATCCTTACACAAATGAAACAACAGCCATGTGTGAGTCAGCAAAGAAACCCATGTGACACATTTATGGAGGAGGAAAGTAAGAAAAGCGAGGAAAGAGAGCGAGAATAAGCCGGGCATTAAAATGGATGACAGGTGAGATGAAACAAATATTTAGGAGATTATATTTTGATTGACGTTAGGCCCGTGTCTCGTCCCTTTTATCAATGCCATTGAGAACAATTAGATTTCAAACCTCACCTTGTATGCCACCAACCCTCCCTCTCTCTCTAATAATCATAAGGAGAGAGGGAATTTGACATACAGTACATGTCTATTCCCAGGAGAGATAATGGCATTCAGGTTTTCCTCTCTGAGAGGTTGAATTAATCTCCAAGGTGACACTGGGTATAAAAGCTGTCGATAGGTGGCCAGAGATACCCTGTATGAAGCATACTGAGTGGATGCCGTAAGCCCGGCGCATTCACTCTCTGAGAGATGGATCAATTTTTTACAAGGAGCCTGTAAACAAATCAGAGATTCACCTTAAGAAAAGGACTGAAAATGAGCACAGAGCCTCCTCAGAATGAGGATATTCTCCTTTGATATATAGTGTGAAGAAATCATTCACTTAGTTGGCATGGCATGAAAGCTTCAGGCTTTAGACTGTATGAATATTTAAGTATGGTTATATTCTCAAAGAATGCATTTCTGGACTCTGGTCTGACGTTCTCCTGGACTCAAACCATGCGCCTTGATTAAAAACACCAAAACCACTGGGACAGTGAAAGATATAGAAGACTTGTTTGCAATTCAATGTTTTTATGATTTGTTGTTTATGATATTTTAGGGATTTAATATACAAACTTCTGTTCAAAAGTATGGAGTCGGTACGATTGTTTGAATGGTTTTGAAGGAAGTCTTTATATTAAAATTATTACCATTTAAAATGACCGATTTATGTGTGAATATATTGTAAAATCGAATTTATTCCTGTGATCATTAAGTGTCACATATGCTGATTTGCTGCTTACGCAACATTTCTGATTATTATCAAAGTTGATAAAATGCTGCTTCATATTTTTGTGGAAACTGATACGCAGCTTGAATGCAATGCAAGTTGTTTTGAATAAAAGTGTCTGCAAAATGCATATACCATTTAGTTTATACACATTTTGTGCACTGTTGATGAAGAAAAGTGATAAATACTGCTCGTTTAGCTGGTTTAAATGAGGCCACAGGCTTACACAACAAAGCTTTATTTCCCACAATTCTCTGTGGCAACACAAGAATGATAAAACACACATATAACGCATCAGTTACACAGCTAATGTGCAGCATTTACTCTTCATTTTGTTACACTGATTCTAAACAAGCTTCATGTCTTTATCGGGAAGTGAATACAAGAGAGAAAGATATGAAATGGCACAACGCACTCATTTTATGCCATGCAAAATCACTTGAAAAAAACATTACGCCGTAATTAGGATTTGAAGTACTTTTGAAGTAGGAGTTTGAAGCAATATAACATTATGACCATGATATGTTAGGCAGCAAGTGAACATTATTTCTTTAAAGTTGATGTGTTAGAAGCAGGAAAAATGGGCAAGCGTAAGGATTTGAGCGAGTTTGACAAGGACCAAATTGTGATGGCTAGACGACCGGATCAGAGCATCTCCAAAACTGCAACTTACAAGACTTAAACAACATCTTGGTGCAGATACCACAGCACACCTTCAGGGGTCTAGAGGAGTCCATGCCTCGACGGGTCAGGGCTGTTTTGGCAGCAAAAGGGGGACCAACACAATATTATGGTCATAATGTTATGCCTGATCTGTGTATTCTGCTACTGCAAGTGTCGTCAACACATATTATTTTGCTTAATACAAAAATGAATCCATTAATGATTGACAAACAGCCCCAGTGTAGAGATTTTACTATAGTAGTCTCTATTTACACATATATGCAGATGCAGTGCATTTATGTTTACATCAGGCCAAAATGAATTGTTCACACAGACTACATTAAGGAAACATTTCATTTCAGGGTCCGTGTTTAACTCATCCGTGAAAGCCCAGGGTGACAACTTCATAATCACATGCTTCACTAAAGCACATTTGAATGGAGCTTTAATCACGGCCTGTTAGACTATCCCTCTTAAGGCCATAATCATGTGCGATCCATTAGATGTCACAGAAATCCTGATGTACATTAGGTGCTGTCATTATGTAATTCGCAGTACGTGTCGGCGACAAACCTGAGCCCGCTGGAAAACAGTGGCATTAGCGCTTAGACATTTCCACCCACTTCACCTCCTCTCGCCCGTCCATGACACAGAGCAAATTATCGTAATGCCCCTGACAGGGCAGAATCACTCTTTCTCGAGCTGCTGATTGGTGAAGTTATCTTTAATTGGTTTAAACTTTGCCCTAGCTGCCTGGGGATTGGCAAGCTTAATTTCAGCAAAAGGTCAACATCAATAAATCCAGCTGAAGAAGGGAAAGTGAGAAAGAGGGACGGGGAAAGAGATAAGGATAGAGAGAGAGAGAGAAAGATAGGGACCCATTACCTTAGGAGGCAGAAGGTGAAGGTACGAGAGTGAGAGTGTGACCTTCGACCTGACGGACGGACGGTGTCCAAAGTGCAGACAGGAGATTCGAATCTCCAGCTTAGTGGCTCCACCTCCGTGTCTCCTGTTTATTGGCACTGACCCCTGGCAAGATGGGGTCATATTTTCATATAATGGCAAAGCTACTCCGTTAGTGCCCATCGCGAACCATATAATAAGGCTAAAATGAAAAGGACACAGAGACTGTGGAGGACAGGATCATGGAAAGGAGAAGAGACGGGATGAGAGTGCGAGCGAACGACTGAGATGGACGGGTAGTTGACCCAGAGCTAAAAGGACAGCTCCATTTATTTTGCGCTGAGAGGTATGAGAGAGAAATTCAAGCCGGCAAAGACATCACTTCCATTAACCAGCATGTCATTCCGAAGCGGTGTCTGGGTTTACTCACACAGATATGACTCACCTGTACAAATCATTAGCATTCCTGCACTGGCTGTATCTCCTTTGACAAGTGCTGGAAATCAAACTGGTCATTATCCTCTCATCGATCAGCTATGTTTTTCTTCCTTCTTTTGGCATTGATGCAAAACTAGCTGATTTTAAATGCAACAGGAACTATTGAAGTTTTTAATTCCCTGAACAGAACTGGCACTTAAAAGTTATACATTCAGGATTGTACTACACCAGTTTTGTTATATGTTTTTGTTTCACTAAAAAGAGCCAGCTCATAAAGGGCTGCTCAAACCACCAAGTTCAAAAACGATAGCATTCACACCAGTGTTTATTACTGTATAAGCATGTGCCGTCTGTCGCTTTAAATGCTTGAGCTCATTCTGATTGGCTGTCAAAGTTTTTATTGTCCATCAGCTGGAAAAATAATTGTTCTGAAAGTGATTTGAATGATGTTGTTCCTCTGTGCAGTTATTATTATATTTGTTGTGTGGACTCTGCTATTCTTTAACATTTTTATAGCTATGTCTTTATCGTTATTGCTACAGTTTTTGTATTAAGAGTCATTTGTTCAGAAATCAGACTGCGCTGGTCATGCTTTATGTTTTTGATTCGCTAGAAAGAACATCTTGGTTCATTAGAGTCGTTCATTCTGCAGTGGATGCCCTGTAGATTCAGTAGCGTTGCTTCTGAATAAGTATTGCAAGGAGTATTTTAATTCGGTACTCTGTCCATATCAGCAGAAGCGCAAATGAACAACTGCTAGAGGAACCAAAGGATGTCTGCATCCTTTTATCGTTCTTAGCGTTTACATTCTTAAGATTTTTGCACGTACAGTACATTCTTCGATTTCTAAAATGGCAAAATTTCGTCCAAAACTCCATTTCATGCTTTTAAAGGTTTAGTTCATTCAAAAATTTAAATTTTGTCATCATTTATTCACCCTCACAAGTTGTTCCGATCCTGTATGAGTTTCTTTCTTCTGCTGAACACAGTCGTATGTTATGATTCACATCATACAAATTCTCGCAAAATCGTAAGAAAAGTTACATTTCCCAAGAGATTACTTTTCCTCTAAAAATTTTATGTTTTTGTTCAATTCACAAATTCTTACAAAATCACCACCTAATAAAATAGTTACATTCTCCAAAAAAATCTGAACACAGCAGAAGATATTTGGAAGAATGTTGGTAAACAGCCAGTTAATGGTAGCCATTGACTTCCACAGTATTTTTTTTTTTCCTACTATGGAAGTCAATGGCTACCGTCAACCGTTTGATTACCAACATTCTTCAAAATATCTTCTTTTGTGTTCAGCAGAAGAAAGAAACCCACACAGGTTTGGAACAACTTGAGGGTTAATAATTGATGAATTTTTACTTTTTGGGTGAACTATCCCTTTAAGAACCTCCAAAAAGAATCAGGGCATCGTAAAGCACCTACTATGATAAAATTAAATATTCACACTTTGTTTGTGATTTGCGTTTATATTTTATTATAATTTTTTTTTTACATTTTGCCAAAAAGGTGGCTGTTTATTTGTATGTTTACATATGATTTGCTCAGACCCCAGTGATGGTTATGTTTAGGACTGGACCTTTTCCCTAAAAATCATATGTTATGATTCACATCATACAAATTCATGCAAAATTGCCTCCTCGTAAGAAAAGTTACATTTCCCAAGAGATTGGGTTGGAATATACAGCTACTTTTCATGCTTACTTTTTTTCTAAAAATTGTATGTTTTTGTTCAATTCACAAATTCTTACGAAATCACCACCTAATAAAATAGTTACAATCTCCAAAGAAATTGGGTTGAATTACACATACTTTTCATGCTTACTTTTTTCTAAAAACAGTATGTTTTCGTATGATTCACAGCATACTAATTCATACAAAATTGCCACCTACTAAAATAGTTAAATTTTTTGTATGTTTTTTTACGATGTTAGTTCATACAAAATCACCACCTTGTAAAATAGCTATTTTTTCCCAAGAGATCCGATTTGAATATGCAATAAAAATTGTATCTGTACGTTGTGAATTCATACAAAATCACCACCTCGTAAGATCGTGTTGGAATATGCAGCTTTTTTTGAATGCCTGTAAATGGAGAAATAGGCTTTTTGGGTCCAGATGGTGTAGTTATAGCATCTGCCAGAAGGGGCTAACTGACCCATGCTATTCAGTTAAACCTTGACCGCCTGTGTGCAACGCATAACATTTCGATTTCACAACAGCAGCAAACATCAACTGCTCCCTGCATTTGCCTCTCAAGTTTATCCCTCAGCTGTTGACCGATTGTCATCCATACTGACCGTGAGCTTCAAGGACTGGTTGTGCAAGGCCGAGGTCGAAGGTGAAAGCGCACACGTGGTGTGAGGGCGCAGAGGGCTGGCGCGGGAAAGTGTGCGGCGTCGGTGACAGCTTGGCTCTGCCGTGGCTCAGCTGCGCTGCCACAATAAAAGGTGACAGGTCCAATCAACCACTCCATCAACAGCTCCTGGCCTAATGCGCTCTCATGTCAGACTGAGTTAGAGAAGACCGCGGTGACTGCCCCACACGAGAGAGCGAGAAAAAGAGAGAAGCGAGGGACGACAACTCTTTAATGGAGATCCCGAGCTCAGTAAAATAGATACGTTTAAGTGTCTGCATGCCTCCAAATAGTTGAGCGATTCTATCTCTTTGTCTGCCTCTGTGCAAACTTCTCCTCATCACAATAGAGCAGCGAGAGGCGCTGAGAGATCGAAAGCGATTTTGCTATTCGCCTCAAAATAGCTGCGGCATTGACTCTGCCGTCTCGGTCTATATTTCACCCCATGTGGCGTGGCATGTCGCAGACGTAGAAGAACGCATCGATAAGACAGGTGAGTGCACTAGTGAGGCGTGAGATGCAAATTAAATCCCTCTTACGGTGAATCTGATTGAAGTTAACCAAGGAGGTGGGAGATAATGGAAAAATAGGGAAAAAACAAGTGACTGGAGAGGACAAGCGAAGTAAAGAAAGTAGACTGAGTAGCGTGAGGAGATAAATTGTTCCTGCCGAGCGAGGATTCCTCGCATTCCCTCTACCTGCCACGAAGGCAGCTCTGCATCCGCCGGCTCACACCGATGTGGCAGGTTCATCTGAAAAGCCGCATCGAATTGGAGGGAATTTCTGTCACCCGCGCTGCCGACTGAAATGGGACACTCTCACACTCACAAATCAGCCCACGGGGTGCAGCTCAGAAAGAAAATCCCTCTTTAGTATCCAGGCAGGTGAATGGGAGATGCATCCTGGGCTCTGGTGCACCACAGAGGTCAAAGCAGGATGGGCGACGGCGGACCTTGAGATTCGGCCCATTTAAGCTGATTAGAGCATGCTCATTTTGTTAAAATCATATTGAATTAGTCAAGCCAATTGGAGCGTTACATAAAAGTACTGTCTTAGTACCATGGTACAGTGGTAGCATTGGATGCAGTGCTACTTTTTACACAGTTTTTTTTTTTATTTTTATTAAATTTAGTCAATCCCCTGGTTTCGCAGATGAGGCTTAAGCTAGCCCTAGACTAAAATGAGCTGTTTTAACTGAAAAGAACTTATCTTATAACACATCAGTGTCATTGTTTTGTCTGAAGATGCACACCAGTTATGTTGTTTTCTAGGGTATGTTTATAAAAGCTACTTAAATGCCCTAATTGATCTAATAATCCTGGCTTAGTCTAAGCCCTGTCTGTGAAACCAGGCCAATATGTCATATTTTAGTCAAATTTGACTCAAAATGAAACTTTGAGTTCATTTTTGTAAATGATGCTTAAACAAATACCATGGTACAACTGTTTCCAAGTGCAAAAACAAAACATTTCTGAATGTGTGCATTCCAGTCACAAATCATTGTAGAAATAGAAACATGGTAAAGTACATGAGATTTGAAGTAACTGTTATATGTGGCCTTTTTTTGCATAAATATACTAAATCAAGCTTTTATTGTTTTCTTGAAGCTGAGCTAACTTTGTTTTCCTTTTTAGCATATACTTTTAAAAATAGTACTTGTTATGGATATAATGTACCTTAAATATACTTAAGTATGACCTGTAAAATTTTATGAAGGTTTACATTTATTTTAAATGCAATTATTGGATCTTGACGGAGCTTTTTTTGGCCACTTTTTAGGACCTAAATACATCTTGGTTAAAGGTACTGCTGAATGTATTGACAAGCATTTATAGTAACTAAAATATACTTTAATGTAATTTCTATTGACACTTGTTTGTCATGCATTTGTAATAATGAAGTTGCAATTTAGTACATTTAAAATATATTACCTTTAAGTGTAATATTAAAAAACACAAATTATTATTAGTTAAGATTATAATAAATTGCTTTACATGTGCTTTAGTCAACACATCAAAGTAAATCTAACTTTTACTTAAGAAACATTCATGAAAGTGTACACTATTTAAGAATACTAGTATAATCTTTTCTCATTAATATTTTATAATCTGCAAGTACAGTTTTTTAAATACCTGTGGTATAAAAAACTGAGTCATATATGCCACTGCAGGGCCTCTTTTTCAGTTTAAAGACAAAGCGTGAAACTCCAGATATGTGTGATTATGAAGAGAGGAGTGACTGTGAACTCAGCAACAGTAAAATTCTCTCAATCTCTTTTTCTC
The DNA here is from genome assembly GCA_003731715.1 of Anabarilius grahami. NCBI lineage: Eukaryota > Metazoa > Chordata > Actinopteri > Cypriniformes > Xenocyprididae > Anabarilius > Anabarilius grahami. The sequence goes on from RJVU01014363.1 coordinate 5,375,825, forward strand.
GCTTCCCTCCATCTCCATTCCTACTTCTCCGCTCTGGCCTTGATGCATTGATTGTTCATGGACAAACGTCTGTCATCTTCAGCAGCCTTCATCTCTCTCTCTCTCTCTCTCTCTCTCTCTCTCTATACAGTGAAATAATGTATATTGTATGAATATCTATTTTATTTTAAAATATTTATTGCATTGATTGGGAATCCCCCACCCATCTGGAGGACCTTCAGTGAGGGATTCAGCTGTGAGTGTGATGGCTAAAAACGTTCAGAGAGTATTTCCACAGTAAAATCATTAGTGTGCATTCTCCCCAAGACCTTTACAGTGATACAGGGGGAAAAAAACAAAAAAAAAACTGCTAATCAGAATATCCAGTGATGACAGAAACACCTCTTTTTGACTGCAAAGTTCCACACAATTCATAAATAAATAAAACTAGCAACCTAAAGAAGTAAAACTACTATATATATATATTATATGGTAACACTTTACAATAAGGTTCATAATGTATTAACTAACATGAACGAACCATGAGCATGTACATTTGTTACTGTATTTACTAATCTTCGTTAACGTTAGTTAATGAAAATACAGTTGTTCATTGTTTGTTCATGTTGTTCATGTGCATTAACTAATGTTGAGAAGATTTAAATAATGTGTTAGTAAATGCTGAAATTAACATTAACAAAGATTAATAAATGCTGTATAAGTGCAGTTTATTATTTGTTTGTTAACTAATGAACCTTTTTGTAAAGTGTTACCATTATATATATATATATATATAAAATGGAGAACAGCTGACTCGTGTTTGACCTTTGATTTTAAAGAGGTTTGCACTCGCCATTTCAAACCCAAAATATTGATGGTCAAAAGTAATATAGCTTAAAAGAATGTTTGTATTGTTTAATGTTCGGATATTTAACGTGTTATTTGCAATTACATGATTATGTATTATATCTGTATTTTAAGTCTCTGTTTTGCATTTGTTATATTAATCTGCTATATACTGTATAACTCTGGAAAAAATTAAGAGACCACTCCAAGTTCAGAAATCAATGTTAAGTGGTCTCTTAATTTTTTCCAGAGCTGTATGTACACACGGCATAAAATTGCAATGCAATGTTGTGAGAACATGAACGTGAAAAAACTCGTGTTGTTCTCGCAACACAAACGTCACAAAAGTTTAAACCTTGCCAATTTAAAAATTCAAGCACAAGCAGGTGCGAAAGGGAACCCAATACGTTACGCAAACATCCGAAGTGCGCGCCCAAAGCCGTGTCTGAGACAGTGTGTGGATACTGAATTGAGCTCTCTTTCACATCTTATTGCACCTGAGAAGACATATTCAAACAAAATTATGTCAAAATGCCCGTCTTAGGAAGTATCCTTGTAAACATGGTCGGTTATGTCTTACCTAAACATAAACAGATGTGAAATAAAATGCATGTGTAACAATATATTGGATCTGTGCATCAGCTCTTAAAGTGACAGCAGCCTAATAAACCTGCTCATCTCTGTGTTTTTAATGTTAATCAAACCACAAAAGACAAAGAACAATCACTCATTGCTCTTGACTTGACTAACTTTAATGTTTGGCTGGTAAATTTTCTTAAGTCACCGGCCATTGGCAGGTTTTAGGCCCTGTATGTATATGCACTCTAAAAAATGCTGGGTTAAAAACAACCCAAGTTGGGTTGAAAATGGACAAACCCAGCGATTGGGTTGTTTTAACCCAGAGGCTGGGTTAAATGTTTGCCCAACCTGCTGGGTAGTTTTATTTAACCCAAATATTGTTTAAAAATTACTGTATTTCTTGCTTAAAATGAACCCAAAATATGTTGGAAATTAACATTTATTAATATGTTTAATAAACAAACATTTATTAATACTTTTTTTGAATAATATTTAAACAATAAACATTTATTAAATTGCTTATTAATAAATGCTCATCTTTTTGATTATTATTGTTGCCTCTAGTAATTATGAGTCTGATTTTTAATTTCCAACCTATTTTGGGTTCATTTTAAGCCAGACATATAGTAATTTGTAAACAATTGTTGGGTTAAATAAAACTACCCAGCAGGTTGGGCAAACATTTAACCCAACTGCTGGGTCAAAACAACCCAATCGCTGGGTTTGTCCATTTTCAACCCAACTTGGGTTGTTTTTAACCCAGCATTTTTTAGAGTGTGTATACAATAGAGAAAGATTTAGTTTTCCTTCCTAAGACAAGCCCTTCTTCCCCTTGCGGTGTCTTTGGTGATGGTGAAGGCCATGTTGGTTGGTTACTACTACTTATTATTCCCCATTTCAGGTTTCTGTCCTCTGTCGTGTGTCCACGTGGCGTTTTCTGTGTGCAGAGGTCAGTAAGATAAATGGGTTCTTCTCGTGAGGATCAGTGGTTGTATTTCTCTGTGTTTTTCACCTCAGCTCGCACAACCCTCTGCACCCTAAATAGAGCACTCAGTTTCAAAGAGGAACGACAGCAGGGCATTATGTGCTTTGTTACGAGGAAGGATTTTCCTGCGTGTGTGTGTGTGTGTTTGTGTGCACCTATAAGCTGATGCTCAAGGCTACGGACAGAGCTGGCTGACTGCAAGCGAACAGATGCCTGCCTGTAGCAGCGATGACAGGCTTTGAGAAGGGCTGAAGGGCCGCCTACTGAGCACTTTGCTCTGTGATAAGTGGAATGACTTCTCCTTTCTTCAGCCTGGCACACAGACCTGCATTACCAAGAATATCCTAGGGGGCAACACTGCAGAATAAACCTCCTGAACCACTATTGTTATGCGTGACCACTGATATTTCACACACAGGATTTTCTCGCCATCGTGAGCCTCTATAATTTGGTATCTGATTTGTTTTAGAGAACTGCTATTGGATTTCCAGCTCCAAGATGAAATTAAAACTTTCTAAAACTTTTCACAAGATATTGTCCACCAAATATTAGGTTTAAGTTTTGCATTTGTTATTTATATTGATCCGCTAAGACAGACTCTATGGGCAACCTGCATGCATTTATTTGATTTCTAGATATCAAGTATACATTTCTGTTTTGCATTTATTTTATTCTATATTGATTCACTGAGGCAGACGCCAAGGCCAACATGCATTTATTTCATTTCATTTCTAGAAAGAAAACATGAGTATAAAGAAAATGAGAAAGGAAAAAAAAGTGTGAGAGGTCAAAATGAAGTGATAGTTCACCCAAAAATGTTTTTTTTTTTAACCCATATGATAACAATATTATTTTAGTATCATTGACATTATTATTAGGGGTTCAAGCTTGTAGTGTAATTGTCAAATTTTCCAATGATCAGCATTCTTCCCTAAAAGTGATCGGGCAGACCAAACCGTAAGTCGCAGAGACTTGAGACTCTGAGGGCTGGAAGTACTGAAGTGTCTTATGTCAGTGGAATCGTTGGCTCAAGACGGACAAAATGCATGCAACAATAGATTTGTGGCCCAATTGGAACCAAACCAGTGCAGTGAGATTCTCTGGAGTCTGATTGTCAATTATTATCCAAAAAAAAAATTAAATTTGAAATTTCGATTCACAGTCTCTAAGGCCTGCCAAAACATTTGAGGTGGCTGGAGCCACTTTTACTAAAATATCTATAACTCATGAACAGACACACATATTTTACTAAACTCAGCACAGCTCATTCTGTGATCACATGAAAAAGGATGTGGCAACTGACCACTTGATGGCGCTATAACATGAAAAAAACATGAAAAGGATTATAACTACCTCACTGTTAGTCTGATTGACTTGAAAATGGGCATGCAGTGTCTTCGTCTGAGGTGCCATGACTGTCTCTGAGGACATTGACGTATCTCAAAAAACATCTGCCATCGGCCAATGAACTTTGAGCAGCTATCAGAGAAGGTTAACGGAATGAAACTCGCTGGGTCTGTTTGACTTACGGCCCTAGAGACCTGGGAGAAATTCAAAAGAAATCAGCCATTCAGCGTTTTTCACATGCGTAAAGGATTGTGTATTGCGTGATTTTTCGCACACACCCACGAAAGTCGTACCACATGGTAGAACTCCTCATATTGAGCAACTTTGCCCTCTAGGACAGTCGCTGTCCATCGAATCATTTGTTAAATATTGGAGATTATTTCAAAAACCAACTTTGGTGAGCTAGTCTTGTGTTTTTGGCTCAACCTCCATAACTGTTAAAAAGCTTTATAAACCATATATTTCCAATGGTAAATTGCCTTTATTGGCTGTAAATGGTCTATTCCAACTATGATCGAGATGGTTACAGTCTTGCTAATTAAAGCATAATACCTATTTACGCAAGAGCTTAAAGGCCTTAAAGAGCTTGAACCCCGATAATTGCTGCTTGCAGCTATATTTAGGGGCCAAGCACAGAATGTGCGTAGGCACCTATTGTATCCGTTAGTTTTCTTCTTATTATTATTATTATTATTCCCCTCTTGAGTCTATGGCAGCCCATAGAACCGTATGGTAAAAAGTTGTGAAATTTAGCACACTGATAGAGGACAGTCTGAACTGTGTCCATAGCCAATTTGGAGTCTCTAACTCAATCCCTCCACCAGCTGTCCAAATTTGCACTTCTGTTTATGCTAATACCTTTTGAACCGTAAGTCCTAGAAATAAAATTATTTTGTCCTGTGATTCCTTGGCTCAAGCCGATTCGATTGCAATTGATTCCGATTCAATTTTCCCGCCATTTAGATTTTTCCGAAAAAACTACTTTTTTGAACTCCTCCAGGCCGTTTGCTTGGCCCCGTAATTGCTGCTTGCAGCTATATTTATAATTATTATTGTAGTCTGTATTACTATTATGAATATTTATATTTTCATTTTTGTTCTCATTTTAATTTCAGTTCAAGTTTTAGTAATTTTGTTGTTTTTAATCATTTTTATTTGTTTTTTAATGACTATATAGTTTTTATTAATTCTAATTTAATTTTATAATATATTATTTTATTTTATTTCAGTTAAACTGCACTTTATTTCAAGTAACGATAATGTTTTTTTCTTTTTACCTATGAACACAAAAACAGAAAGTTTGAAGGAGCCTTTAGATAAAAGACTTTAATTATCTTTACTGTTATGTGACATCTAAACGCAGCATGTTTTATTTATTTAAGAGCTACAGCGGAGGACAAGATTTCCAGTGATTATGACTTCAATATTGGTATGTTCATCACTCAGATTAATCGTACATTTTATGAAGACATGGAATATAGTGCACAAAGCACCTTTATTACACTTTTATCATGCTTTTATTTGTCATGGTAGAGCCTGACCACAAACACACCCTTAAATTACATTATGTGGAAAAGAGCAGCCAGGACATTCTTCAAAATCTCTTCTTTCGTGTTCCACGGGAACACAAAACCATAATATCACATAATATCATATTTTTTTTTGGTCCTATCCCTTTAATAGTAAAAAATATATAAATGCACAAAGCATTAAACAATCTGCCCACTGCCTCCAGTCCCAGAAATCTGTGTTAAGTTCTAACACCAACTGCATCATTCAAAAGCAAAACTCCCAAGTTTCCTTTATTTACTGAGGCCAAGCATGGTAAAATGAGACGTTATCTAAGAGGAAAGTGCTAGAATGGCACTGCATCCGCACTTGTCTCCATAGCGATGATATTGAGTGACATCTCGGCCTTGATTATGTTTGTGCGAGCTGTGAGTGAATCAAAAGAACTGGCACAGCCACAACGCCAGTAATCTGCACTTCTCAGTCAAACACCCTGCGTGTCAATCTCCACATCACATCGTATGCATCATGGTAGTGCTGTGCGCTGACATTTCAAATGCAGTCCGATTTCTTAAGCATTACATAACTGGCGTAAAGTTGAGTTTCCTGAAAGGTGCGCGGCTCTAAACGAGGCGAGGCAGGGAGAGAAATGAGACGATCCGTATTGGTGGGACTCCTGCTGAATGACGAATAAGGTGCTTCGGCTCGTTAGCGCTCCGGTGGGGAAGCCGAGGCTGATTGGTGATGCGCAGTCCGTCAGCGAGCTCCACGGCAACCACACATAGCCGTCGGCAAACAGCAAACCAAACCGACTTGAGCTCAGGGAGGCTGTGCTGCCTGCAAGGACAAGGAGAAGATGTGTTTGACAGAGACAGGAGGACACAATGATCATTCATGAAGAAGAAAAGTGAGCGGGTAAATGAAATGATGGGCTGGGTGACCTCTCTTTCTCTCTCTCTCTCTCTCTCTCTCTCTCTCTCTCTCTCTCTCTCTCCATTGTTCTGTCTGCTGTTCCTGGGCAGCATGAATGCTCTGTTTGCAAAGCATCACCTAGATTTTTAACTGTCCTACAGATACACAAGAAATAACTCAGCCGAGATACTCGCTCACACGCACATTTATACATCTGACAAATGAGGAAAGGGAGCTGAAAATTTTTTAAATGAGGTTCAGGTCTATAAATGTGGGGAGGTAAAGTAAAGCAATAAGCCACTCGAGGATGTGTGTTATAGTGATTTTACCATCATATGGGTTGTTCCTATTTCTGTAAAAACCCCCTTCGCTGTGGTAAAGTCACTGTAATGCATGGTCTCGGCCTCTCAGGTGACTTATTAAACTGTTCAATAAATAGTTAAATGTTATCGTCCCACTATATATCATGTCTTTGATACACTGCACCTATAGTGTACATTCATGTTTTTACATTGACTAATATTTAAAAATACTTGCATGTGGTGTAATTCATTTCTTAACCCTTAATTTTTGATGTTAAACCTACTCATCCCAAACCTGTGCCTAACCTAACCTCAGTAGCAACACCAGTGTTTTGCAACACATCAAGTTCATGAATAAGTACATTGTACCTAACATTTTGTTGCTGTTGTTGATGTAAGTGCATAGATTAAGGCGCCTAGTTTAAAGTGTGACCCCTAATATTTAAAAGATAATAATAATTAGCCTAACTGCAGGCTATTAACTTTGTTATTATTGAATGTGAAATCATGGTAATGGTTTTATTGGCATTTAATTTTAGTTTTATAAAGTAAGAAAAGAGAGAGAGAGACCTGCTAAAACATGCAGTTTACCAGGTTTTCTGTGTATAAACGTGTTTTTATGAAGGAAAATTAAAATCTTATTGTCGTATTTTACTTTAAATCAGTGTTATTTTAGTGTCATTGAGAAACTTTTTATTTATTTATTTATTTGTTTTTTTATTAAAGGATACCTATTATTCCCCTTTTCACAAGATGTAATCTAAGTCTCTGGTGTCCCCAGAATGTGTCTGTGAAGTTTCAGCTCAAAATCCCCCACAGATCATTTATTATAGCTTGTCAAATTTGCCCCTATAGGGTGTGAGCAAAAACACGCCATTTTTGTGTGTGTCCCTTTAAATGCAAATGAGCTGCTGCTCCCGCCCCCTTTCCAAAAGAGGGCGGAGCTTTAACAGCTCAACAACAACATAGCTGGAGAATCTCACGCAGCCAAAATGAGGATTGTCAGTAACGGTGTTCAGCCTTACATTGTTCAAACCGGAGTCGACACTGATGGAGAGACTCAGGAAGAAGTTACAACTTTTAGAATGAAACTGGACGTTTCTGAATGGTTAGTGGATACATTTATGTAGTTGCTGTGGAGTTGATTCAACTCATCCTCTAGCATGTGCCGTCATGTTCGTCTTTTGTGTTGAATTGACCCTCGTTTGTGAAGCAGTCCGGCGTAAAATGACATCAAATTAACGTTAGTCTAAGCTGTTTTGTGGGTGAGTCATAAGTAACAGCGATACATTTCTGTCAAACACAACTTCTGTTTGTGCATTAAGTAATAGAGTGTATGGAGGCTAAGGGAAAGCACACGGAAAGTGAAGCTGCCTGAACTGAAGAAACACATTGCATTACTTAAAAATACTTATATTTTCTTCATCTGCAGCTTTGCCTCTCTTGCGAAGACAAAAAGGCAGCGTCGTGGGTGGAAACGTGCAGATTAAGGGGTGGTAATATTATAATAAGACCCTACATCACTAGTGGAGCAAAATCTGAGCGGCTCGTTTTTTCACATGCTTGCAGAGAAGGGCAAAACAAAGTTACTGGGCCGTCCTTTTTTAATGTTTTCTGCATTGGTAGATGCACCGGGGACCCGATTATAGCACTTAAACACGGAAAAAGTCAGATTTTCAGGATATGCCTCCTTTACTTAAAGCTTTTGTAATTTAGTTTTGTGTTATCACATTTTTTCTTTAAATATTTATATAGTTTTATTAATTTTTAATTTAAATTTTTGTTATTTTTGCACATCGAGTTAAACTAAATGAAAAAAGCAAAAAAAAAATGTATTTCAAGTAACAAAGGTTTTTTTTTTGTTGTTAACTCTAATGACCTGCTTTATTTTTTATAAACCTCATGTGTGAAATTAAAAGAAAAGAAAATTGCAAATAGGATACTTCTCAAGTACTGGAAGAGTTCTCATGTCTTCACATAAATATTTAATTAATTTAATAATGTAAGAAACAAACAAACAAATGCATATATATCCAGTGATAAATATGCAAAATTATTTTCAAAACATTCTTATGAACGAACAGAAGCTTCTTCCACACATGGCCCTGTGGCCTCTGTGTTGCTCTTCTGTGAGTTTCCAGGGACTTCACTACACCACTGTGCCACCTTGTGGAGAGGAGAATCACAGGTTTGCAATAAGAAAAAATGACGTGTGCTAGAAGAAGTTGGCTTCATATGCCACATACATGTGTTTTAAAATAGCAGTGTGAAGCATGCAGCTGCTGACCTATAGCACGCTCTGGCTGTGATGTCTTTCTGACAAAGAAACAGGAAGAGGGTTAGAACACCTCTATCGACCGGCTGGGTCCCTCAAGTTTTGGTTTATGAGAAAAAATAAATCCTTCTCATACCCTCACACACAAACAGAGACACTTCGGTTGTATCTTGAGCCAGCCAAATACTGACTTGTCTAATAAAAAGATACTTGATCTTGAAGTATCAAATAACTGGGGAATGATTGTTCAATGCTGTGTAAACAGAAGTGGTCAAATAAACCCCCACGGGCTGTAGACTCTCGCTTTCTTCTTCTCCAACACTTTCTTTATTCCTCTCTCTCTCTTTATTCCCTCGCCCTCTCTCTGTAGTACCACATTACCCAAGTGATTTCCTCTGGAGGAACACCTGTGAAAGCACGAGTGTGCGCCCCTGCTAGAAAAATATTGCGTTCTATAAAACTTCTCCATAATCGGGCCAGGTGCAATAAATCCAGGACGGAAATATTAAGTGGGGCTGATATTTCCTTGGCCTCCAGCTCCGCTAGTAAAAACCAGCAGTCAGAATGACCTTAGCGTTAAAGAAATATCATACGGGCAAAGCGGAGGACGGCGATGGCAGTCAAACGCCCGCTACTCGTGTGTGTCGATGATTCTTCGGCAATTACAAATGTGCTTCAGCCGACTCCGTTATCAATGTTCATTAGACACCAAATTACGCTAAACAGGATCATAGAGTGCTGTAAAGGTGTTTAAGAGAATTTTAAATGATCTGTGACTTTTAAAGGCGATCGCAAGGACACCAGCAGTGCAACTGCTCCTCCAAACCTACTCACTTCTACATAGATCTGAGAGAATAATGCCACATCATCCTCCACCTACACACACACACACACACACACATTCACCCTGACCTTACATGTGAACACACACACACACCGCTACACACATTGGCTTTACGTATAAGCGAATTCAAGCACCCGAAGCATTATAGATAATCTTATTTCACAGATACGCAGAGCACACTGCCTTTGGGACACATTTGCTTTTGTAAACGGAGAATTCACCCATCACACTCTTCACAGCTGTAGATCAATAGGCCCTTAATTAACCCACATCTAAATACATAATAAACTCGTCACAACTAGATTTGAATTTCCTGAAGGGAATATCAACGCTTGCAAAGCAGAAAACGAGTGGTGTTAGGTACGTTTGTAAAGGTAAGTTTAGGATTCAAGCTTTCGTTCTGAGATTTTAGGGAAAGACCAACCAGAATTCTGTATGCAAATTGCTGGAAGGAAATGTCTAAACAGAATGCATATGCAAATATGATGATTGACAGTTACATTATAAAAAAGTAAAATGGGAGATTTTCAAACTTTGATTTCACATTTCTTAAAACGAGAAAGTTTAGACTGAAATGATCTACAAAACAGTTTGAATTGAGTCATTGCATGAAGTGGTTTCAGTTGAATTAATTGCAGAAATGTATGGAGAAGAACAAATACAGAGGGGAGTCAATATACAGTGCTCTAAAAACACAGTGTGCCGACTCTAAACATATGTTTGAAGCTAAATGTGCACATTGTATTAATGTGCGGAGTTTATGAAGGGGAAAATGTTTTATTGATCAAAGCGGAAGATACAAAAGGGAATATTTTACTCAGCATCATTTTCTCAATTTGTTGGAGCCTGTGAGTGGTGAAAGAATAAAAAACTACAGAAACCCTCCCATCGGTGTTTTTAATTAAAAAACTGAAATATGTGTGTGTGTGTGTGTGTATATATATACACTCACACAAATATTTCAGCTTTTTAAGGGTCATATATATATATATATATATGACCCTGGTCCACAAAACTAGTCATAAGGCGCACAGGTATATTTGTAGCAATAGCCAACAGTACATTATATGGGTCAAAATTATAGATTTTTCTTTTATGCCAAAAATCATTAGCCTTACATATATCAAACCTTTATTTTTGTGAGTGGATATGCATTGCTAAGGACTTCATTTAGACAACTTTAAAAGCGATTTTCTCAATATTTAGATTTTTTTGCACCCTCAGATTCCAGATTGATTTTCAAATAGTTTTATCTCGGCCAAATATTGTCCTATCCTAACAAACCATACACCAATGGAAAGCTTATTTATTCAGAAATGTTAAAAAAAATTGACCATTACGACTGTTTTTGTGGTCCAGGGTCATATTTATCTATATATATCGTTACTTATCTATCATAAAACTTATTTGTCAGCTTTGTGCTTAATGCAAGAAAAAGAAAACTAGAAAAAATATTCAAGACAGAAAACAAGTCTCGTGCAATAATTTGTCTCAAGTAAAGATGTTTGATGATGACGATTTTTTATAACAAGCTAGAACATTTTTTTCTGTGTGGAAAAGGATATATAATATATTCTGGGAGAATAAAGGGTTATAGGCACCCATAAATAAAATGGAGGGCTATGAATATACAGACGAAGAGATAGAATTACAGTGTGAAGCTCGCTACTGTCTCTTTAAACCTCCTGGTCCCTCCTCCCTCCCCCTCCAGAGGCAGTGAGAGAGCCGTCTCCACGAGCAGCCAAAGCCTGTCCATAAACTCCAGCCTCTTCCTCCCTCCATCTGGCAGGAGGGACAGAGAGAGAGAGAGAGAGGGGGGACCAGAGTGCGCGTGCATCCACAGGGTTTCAAATCGGAGGCAAAGGCAGCATCCCTCCCTCAGTCAGAGACTGTCGTCACGGCGACAGGAGGTGTCTGTTCCAAAGCAGCATCACCGGAGAGACGGAATGCGAAGCAGAATCGGAAGCTAGTGGTCGCCGCAGCAACAAGAGCATCCGAGGAGTTCCACGCAGGAGCGGAGAAGCCAAGGCTGCTGGGGGCTCCAAAAGAAAGGGGAACTGGGGGCCAATCTTTCATCCACCACCTCCACCCTCGCTCCTCCTCCGCTGAAGGACAGCTCTGAATGAACCCTCCTTCTGACGGTGGGCGAGTGTGGCTGGACGGACAAGTGAGAGGAAAGACATAAAAGAGTGGGATTGTGTGTGGGAAAGGGAGAGAGGAAGACGCCGTGTGACAGTCAATTGATGGTGACTGACGTGATGACAAAACGGACAGGATGATCCGAACTCAGCCGAGCCGAAAACTGTATTCCCGCTGCTCCTCAGGAGGGAGGAAAGGAAAACCTGCACGCACTTTCTACCACTGACCAGGGGAGAGGTGAGAGCGAGAAAGAGTGCGAGAGATGAAGAGTATTTCCACGGGGGCCGGTGAGATTCAATTTGGTGAGCGTGTTCATTTGTATCTGCTCTTCTTGGTCTCTCTTTGCTGAGTGTAATTGATTTTATGTAGTAAACCGAAGCTTGAACACGAGAAAATCAAGATGTGTGTTTGAGAGAATAGAAAGTGGGGGAGAGAAAAAATGACAGGAGACGTTACCAGATAAACAGAGAAATTGCTCTCCTTCCTGTCTTTCCAGGTGTTGTGACAAATTGCCTCCTGCCAATTTCGGCAGCAGCAGCAGAGGTTTGAAGGGTCAAGCTCTCCTGTTTCATTCTCTTCCAATCCTCCTGGAGGGCAAAAGACATGGAATTTACCTCCTCTGATGATTTTTTGAAGAACACAGCGCTATTCAAAAAGGGCATCGAAGGGAACTAGATCTCTATCCGTCTACCAAATGGGTGAGAAATGTTTCTCTGACTCGGAGGAACGGATGCACCATTTCGTCTGACACCCCGTGGGAGATTACGTGTGAAACATCATCACAACACTTATCGTAAGTGTAGTTATACTTTTGCCGACCGCTCTGACAGCATTAAGTCAGTTGCCTTGGTTTTTCGTTTCAGACATACACAAATGTGCAAGGACAAACACACAGAAACATACATGTGTCTCTTTTTAGCTGAACTAATATCCTCTTTCTCTCTCTCCTTTTCTTCCAGATCCAGTTGAAGGAAAAGGAAAGTTGGAATATTTCATCTTTTGGTTTTGGTACTTCAAACACAAGCAAAAAGACTATATTTTAGTCATTCTCTGAAAGAAATGCAACTTTGGGAGTTTCCTTTTTCTTCCTAGATTGGATTTTATAAGAGTTCGCAGTGGGCAACATGAGGATCGATCGCTGAACACAAACCATGTCTTCATGGAAAAGAAGAATTCTGCGTCATAGACAACAGCTTTCCATCCAAGGACTCACACATGCACACTAAACACAAGCTACGGTGAAATGAACCACTCTTTGTTTCTTCATCCTGGAGTGTGTATTTCTCGGATATAACGTCCTTCAATGATTCCAGCACCTTCCGTTCCATCCGCGTCTGTCCCCCGAGCCCCGAGATGCCCCGCGGTACACAGCAAGACGAGGCTTGACCCCAGACCCAGCGAGGTCTCTCGGCTGCCCAGGCGTATTTAAGATGTTGAACCCTTCCCGTGTGGCCCGAGCCCCAGATCGGATCAGTAGCACTGCGGCTCCCGGAGGCCCCAGACATGGATCGTGGCTCGGCTCGCCCCTGCCCTCAGCGCTCCGCACCCCGGCCCGTGAGCAGCCTGTGAAGGATGTCCCAGAGCGGAGCTCCAGCCCGGGAACCCTCTGAGACCCCCAGTCAGAGAGAACAGATCCGCAGCCACATGAAGATGGTGATCGAGCAGCTGGAAGGAATCCTCACGGAGTTGAAAGATGTGGCACATGAACTGCGGGAGGTAAGGATCGCAAATCATTTTGGTTGAACTGTTTGGTGGATTCTGTATTGACTTTAGGTGACTGGTTTCTCTCTGAAGAGAAGCAGCGGGAGATAAATCATCAATGCTTTCCAGTCTGAACTGGTGGGTTGTTGTACGGCGTAAATGTGGCCTCACTGCACTGAAAACCAAACGAGCGGCCTTAACCTGAGAATTTATCTGACTTGGGAACTAAAGAGAGGTGATTTTATCCTGAAGATACTCTCAAAAAAAAAAAAATGCTGGGTTAAAAATAAAGCAAGTTGGGTTGAAAATGGACAAACCCAGCGATTGGGTTAAATGTTTGCCCAACCTGCTGGGAAGTTTTATTTAACTCAACTATTGTTGACTATATGGCTGACTTAAAATTAACCCAAAATAGGTTGGAAATTAAAAATCAGACATAATTATAATCAAAAGGTGAACATTGCTTAATAAGCAATTTACTAAAAATTTTTAATTATTGTTCATCAAACTTATTCATAAATGTTCATTTATTAAACATATTAATAAATGTTGATTTCCAACATATTTTGGGTTCATTTTAAGCAAGCAATACAGTAATTTTTAAACAATAGTTGAGTTAAATAAAAACTACCCAGCAAGTTGGGCAAACATTTAACCCATTCTCTGGGTTAAAACAACCCATTCATTGGGCTAAAACAACCTAATCGCTGGGTTAAAACAACCCAATCACTGTCTGTTTTCAACCCAATTTGGGTTGTTTTTAACCCAGCATTTTCTAGAGTGTGTATAGTAGGTGCACTTTTCCCGTGACAAATGACGTGATACGTGTCGGGAATCTGTTGCGATGCCAAATGATGGAATGGTTACAAAGTGATTTTTCTGGAAAAATAGAAAGGGAACAGATAAGTGAGAGGCAGAGGAGAAAGGGAAAGAGGTGTGCAAGGTAGGAGTCGGGCTTGGCAATGCAATAGTTATGTAAGCACTTTGTTATCGGCTGAATTCCTACTGTATTCTACCAACTGCCATGGTTACAAGATGAAAAGATTCCTCTGTATGTGTATGTGTGTGTGTGTGTGTGTGTGTGTGTGTTCCTCTCTCTGTGTTTAGGAGTGAGCTGACAGCATAGAAAAAAGACAAGTGTGTGTCTGCGTCAATGTCACATTTCAGCTGAATAGATTTGAGTGTCTAAGAAAAGTTCTTGGAACAGAAATTTGTTTAGAAATGAAAGTGATGAGCATGTTTGGCTTTTTGTGAGAGAATTATGCTTTTTGCTACAGTCACAAGACTCGTTTCTCTCTCTCCATATGGACGTTGAATATTTCAGCTCACGCTAGCTTGTACACCAGCTAAAATTCACCCTTTCCGAATCATCCCTCATCCTTCGAGCTCCAGCATCTGTTCCCCTCCAGATTAGCCAATCCAGCTCGTACCTCCAGACCGTGTGGTGTAGAGCAGGGGGAGGCAGCAGAACTACACCCTCGAGTCTCTCCCTCGTGCCCGAACGTGATTGATGATGTGGGAATAATGCTCGCTCCGGCTATTTATAAACACCAGGACTCGGCGTAGCCCGGTAAACGTCTCTACGCCCACACTACATATGGATCAGGCTAAAAATAAAGTCAAATGTTTAAAAGCTGATGGGAAAGTGTGTGTGTTTGAGCATATGGGATGGCTGTAGAGCTTTACGTTAAGGAGTATTGATGATCAGTCCAGGGGAAGATGTGTAGATGGCGAATGTTGGATAAAATCTTTAATTCTTTTGGCTGTTTTAGAGGACTGCCTGATGGATGACACTCAGTGCTGAATGATACTTCAGGGATGCGCAATAATGGGGTCACATCGCACGTAATGAGACTGCAGACTCCGCCTGAGTGTGTGTGAGAGAGAAAGAGAGGTTTTGCCTACACTCTAGAAAATGCTGGGTTAAAATCAACCCAAGTTGGGTTGAAAATGGACAAACCTAGTGATTGGGTTGTTTTGACCCAGCGGTTGGGTTAAATGTTTAACCAACCTGCTGGGTAGTTTTATTTAACTCAACTATTGTTTAAAAATGACTATATGTCTGGCTTAAAATGAACCCAAAATATGTTGGAAATTAAAAATCAGACACATAATTACTACACTCTAAAAAATGCTGGTTAAAAACAACCCAAGTTGGGTTGAAAATGGACAAACCCAGCGATTGGGTTGTTTTGACCCAGGAGTTGGGTTAAATGTTTGCCCAACCTGCTGGGTAGTTTTATTTAACCCAACAATTGTTTAAAAATTACTATATGTCTGGCTTAAAATGAACCCAAAATAGGTTGGAAATTAAAAATCAGACTCATAATTACTAGAGGCAACAATAATAATCAAAAAGATGAGCATTTATTAATAAGCAATTTAATAAATGTTTATTGTTTAAATATTATTCAAAAAAAGTATTAATAAATGTTTGTTTATTAAACATATTAATAAATGTTAATTTCCAACATATTTTGGGTTCATTTTAAGCAAGAAATACAGTAATTTTTAAACAATATTTGGGTTAAATAAAACTACCCAGCAGGTTGGGCAAACATTTAACCCAGCCGCTGGGTTAAAACAACCCAATCGCTGGGTTTGTCCATTTTCAACCCAACTTGGGTTGTTTTTAACCCAGCATTTTTTAGAGTGTAGAGGCAACAATCAAAAGGTGAACATGTATTAATAAGCAATGCAGTAACTGTTTATTGTTTAATTATTCATTAAACTTGTTAATAAATGTTCATTTCCAACATGCTTTGGGTTCATTTTAAGCAAGCAATACAGTCATTTTTAAGCAATTTTTAAGCAAGTTGAGTTAAATAAAACATTTAACCCATTTGCTGAGTTAAAACAACCCAATTGCTGGGTTTGTCCATTTTCAACCCAACTTGGGTTGTTTTTAACCCAGCATTTTTTAGGGTGTACATTGTAAGGACTGAATGTCCCCTTAAGGACAGTAAAGGCTGAAATCGGGCTAGCCAATGGTCCTTAAGAGAAAAATGGCTTGGTAAACATACAAAATGATGTCTTAGTTGAATTATTAAAATGTAAAAAGGTTTCTGTGAGGGTTAGGTGATATAAAACATCATTAGCTCTGTGCAAAAACAGTAGAAGTCAATGGGAAAGTGTGTTTGTTGTATTGACACATCAGCAAGTAGTTTTGCTTGTAGAAACATTTGCTTTTCTTCCTGTTTGGGAGCGTTAGATCAAACCCGTTACAGTTAAACCATCTCTACCCCTCATGGGCCACAGAGAACTGATGCTCATGGTGTTTGAGAGCGTATGTCTGTGTGCTCAAGTATATGTGTGTTTATACCCTTTAACCCTGTTTGACTTCAAAGTGCTGCAAGTTTGTGCTGAGATGGAAAAGACTTATGTAACTCTACCAGTAACTTACATAAAACAGCACAAACAGCTCTGAATTAGTCATCAGTTCTGTCATTCTGCAGGAATTTAGCATCTCACACGAGCCTGAAATATTTTCACATCTCCTCCCATCCACTCAAACTCAAATTCAACCCCCAAAGCTTTTGCTGCCGCACTTTTTAATTAATGCTAACCGCCTCAGGCTAAGATCATCCTTGCAAACAAACGCTGAGGGAAATGCTGTCATTCTTTTTCCTCCGATGTTCAAGGAGGAGACGTGGTGCAAACAAAAAGACTGGTTTGGGCAACTCTTTGATGGGTTTCGTTGAAAATATAGACAAACCAGAGAAATCATACTACATTTTCTTTTCCCCATTCATGACTGAAGAAAAAAAATCTTAAATTATAACTTGACAGCTAGTGATCACTCTGACATTTTGATAATAGCTAATAACTTTGATAAAAAGGTCATGCGAGTTTGGAGTGACATGAGGGTCAGCAGATGATGACTGAACTGGACTGACTAAATTTAGACATTTGATTCAATTCATTCAGTTCATTATTTGATTCAATATATGAACATTTGTTTATACGTTTAATGAATAATAATTAAACAATAAACATTTATTAAATTGCTTATTAATAAATGTTCACCTTTTGATTATTATTGTTGCCTCTAGTAATTATGTGTCTGATTTTTAATGTCCAGCCTGTTTTGGGTTCATTTTAATATTTTTAATCAATAGTTGAGTTAAATAAAACTACCAAACTGGTTGGGCAAACATTTAACCCAACCGCTGGGTTAAAACAATCCAATCGCTGGGTTTGTCCATTTTCAACCCAACTTGGNCAGTGCCGTTACTTTGAAGGAATAGGATTTATTATACATCAAACAACAGCTCTATTTCGCCAAAGACAAAGTCAAACAAGATGCTATTCTTCTGTCTCATATGGAAGCTGTTCCATGTAAACGGAGGAGGCAAAAAGTGGACGCTGAATAGAAGAGACGTGTTAGATCCCTGTGTAAAGAGGTTTGTCTACTGTTTAGTTTTTTTAATGATTGTGCTATCATCTTTTTCAGGGTTTCTAGTTGCATCTTTAGTGATTTTTCAACTATTTACTATGTCTTGCCCCAAACAGGTGGATTTCTAGGTTTTTGCAAAATAAGCACAAGTGGATTTAGCTGGTTTTGACGCAAAAGAAAATCTAACTCGTTAAAAACCAATAAATTGTCTAGAGTGACATTTTTGAAAAAAAGTTATTTTATTCACTAGCTAATAACCTTATCATTACCTTTAAAATTAAACTCCTGAACTTGATTGTAAAAGCCTGGTAAAAAATGCTCATTTAAAAGAAAAGATGTCTGATGGATTTAGAGGGTTTTGCATCTGAACTCTTCATATATATATATATATATGCAATTTAGTTTTTTTGTTTTTTTGCATTTGGCAATTTGCATTCAAAATCCACTTGGTTCCCACTCATGGACACTCACTTTGAATAGTCATGCCACTTCTGGTGCTTACCTTGGTAAATGTTTGGCAATCACTGGCATCCTCATTCAGTTTGTTGTAGGCTTTTAACTGTAAAGCAGCAGATTTGATCCCACTTAGAGGTGATCCATTAACTATAGACCCTGTTTCTGTCCTACCGCCATTGTGGGCTCGAGCAAACCACTTAACCCATAGCTGCTCCAAAGGGACTCATTGCAATTGCCCTACTGTAAATTGTTTTGAATTAAACATCTATATGTATTAAGCACATTATATTGTGCTAAGATCACACTGTACATGCAAGAGTTTAAGCCTTGCATTATCATGCTGATTGAAACAGACAACGCTCCCCCTGCAGTCAGCTAGTAGTTGCGCTGAATTTGATGATCGATATATTTCATTAATGAGTCGATTCTCTGGCTCTGTCCTCAGCTATCCGATTCCCATCTGAATTCTCTGTGGCACGGAGCACAACATGCAAAAAAACCATCGATAACATAAACACTGCCATTACGGTTAAACGCCCCGATGCATAACAGGCTGTCCATGGATTGTCATAAAATACAAGTGCTTGAAATTAAGTGTCAGAAGAGAGTGAAAATTCTTTCTAGGAAAGAGCAAAAGAGAGAGAGGAAGTAGACAGAGACAGAAAGACACAATACGGAGAGGAGACTGTGTCTCACAGCATGTAATGAGAGGGACGAGTGTCATTTGGACAAAGAGTACTTATCTTTGCTACAGTGCAGTGTCTGCAGCTTGGTTAAGTGTCTCTGCCTGAGCTCAGTAATTTGAGAGACTGGTTTATCACACAGAAGCAGAGGGTGTGATGCAACAGCAAACATGGCTTCCTGACAGCTGAGATTTCAGACCAAACTGCTGGGTCTGTTTTAATGTCCTCACTAAAATAATAACGAGACAACTCATTAAAGGAATCGTTTGGCCCAAAATGGACATTCTGTCATCATCCATTCACACTTGAGTCGGTCAAAACTCGTACGATGTTCTCTCTTCTTTGAAACACAAAAGTAGAGGTTTTCAAGAATGCACTATTTTTTTTTTTTTTCAAAAAGGAGCCAAAACTCCATATATTTTGAAAGATAGTGTGAAGTGAAGTGAAGTGAAGTGAAGTGACATGTGGCCAAGTATGGTGACCCATACTCAGAATTTGTGCTCTGCATTTAACCCATCCAAGTGCACACACACAGCAGTGAACACACACACCGTGAACACACACCCGGAGCAGTGGGCAGCCATTGCTGCGGCGCCCGGGGAGCAGTTGGGGGTACGGTGCCTTGCTCAAGGGTCTCACCTCAGTCGTGGTATTGAGGGTGGGGAGAGCGCTGGACATTCACTCCCCTCATAGTGTATATATATATCATGGATCATGGGCGGCCAAGGCTCATTGATGCACATGGGGAGCTAAGGCTGGCCCGTGTGGTCCGATCCAACAGACGAGCTACTGTAGCTCACATTGCTCCAGAAGTTAATGCTGGTTCTGATAGAAAGGTGTCAGAATACACAGTTTGTTGCGTATGGAGCTGCAGACCGGTCAGGGTGCCCATGCTGACCCCTGTCCACCGCCGAAAGAGCCAACAGTGGGCATAATAGGGCAATGTTAGGAAGGTGGTCATAATGTTATGCCTGATCGGTATTTAAATTGTAATAATATTTCACAATATTACTGTATTTTAGATCCAATAAATGCAGCCTTTTTGAAACTTCTTTCAAAAACATTTTAAAATTGTACCAACCCCAAACTTTTGAATGGTATATTATTGTACTTATTTGTCCTTTTTGAAACTTGAATACTCCAGTCATCATTAATTGTAATTGCTTAAAAAAAATGGCTAGTACACTATTAACAATTTCATGAGTTTTGAAGGGAAAATTGTTTCTACACCGATTTTTTCAGTGCACGAAATTGAAGAAAACTGTGACTTAAATAATGCAATGATGCTTTAACTGTGTAGTTTATAGCCTGTTAACTTGGCACGCTTTTTTACTGCCTTTTCCGCCATCACGTCTTTTAATAATCATCATAAATCAGGTATCATTCAAAAGCTTAAACACTTAAAAAATCCATATGAAAACTGGTTTGAAATCGGACATTGTGTCACATTGGAAACGATTCTTTAAAACCTTTAAGCAGCTTAATTTTTGTGATATCAACTTCAAATTTGGAACAACACAGCAATTTAGAGTCCAATTGAATTGTAAAATATATATTTTGCATAAAAATGCACAAATGTTTAGTTCAGTTTGGATGAATAAATGATGACAGAACTATTCTTTCCAACATGTTGCATATATCCTTCACATATCTGTTCCTATAGATGCAACAGTTGGATGCTTTAGAGATCTATAGCACTTTTAAGGCACAATCAAGCTAAAGGAGTCAGAGAATGACTTCACTGAAGCACCTCTGATCAAATAACATCAGACTGTGCCGCAGGCTAATTTCTTTTCTTTTCAATACCACACAAAGCATGTACCGTTGAAGAGTGGCTTTTTACAGTAACAGCATGTCAGCGGTTAAAGTCAAAAGCAAACGCTGTTCGCAACCCATTTTACTTATATGAAACAGGATATTTAACGAGAAAAGATTTAGGACAGGATTTGATTTTATCCATCTGGAATTGATTGGATTTTGAAAAGCTGACGTAACAAGCAGGATTTCTGATGTCAGCTGGAAAGGAAAGTCAGTTCAGAGACATTGCAGTTTATTATTTTTTTGATGGTGAAGATAGTGTGTTTTGATAAAGATAAGGTAAATCGAGTTTTGATTTCATGTTGACTTTAAATATAATACATAGATAACGGTAAAGTTGCAGCAGAACAAAACTCTGCAAAAAGTGAAAATGTGGTTGTGTTTCATGCACTGGTGAATTCTTTGGGCTTATTTGGCTTTTCATATTGTGTTGTTTCAGAGTAGTGGAACTAAAGCATCCCAAATACAATTTTAAGTGTTTGTTTTATTGCACTTTATCCATTTGCATCTTTAAAAAAATCAATACTATATATATAAATATATATTTAAAGGCAGAGAGTTTGACTGACTTCAGCAGCTTTACACACACCAAACTTTACAGTTTTCTATCTATATTCTAAAGGTTTGTTCATATATCATCACCTGAACATTTTATTCCAAAAACATGGTGAAATGTGTTTGTTTTCTAGTTGTTGACAGTATTTTCTGATTTATGGGGTTATTAAAAAAATCCCAAATCCCCTCTGTAAAAAACTTTAACTTCAATATGTCAATAAAATGAAATGAGAATTTGAAACCTGTCGTTATCCAAGCTTCAGATTTCTGTTCTGCAAATTAGTAAATATTTAATTAGATATTGCCTAATTTGCAGATTCAAACATAACATTTCAGAAAACTTGTAATACAAAAAAAATAATTTATATTTGCAATTCCAAATGTAATCAATTATCTGGGGAAACATATGATGATATCTATTAGTTCATTTTTAACTAACTTGCCTAAGGAGCTTTTTCTTCCTGACTTGACTCTTAAAGTCAGCATGAAACAGAAGCTGTGCTTGTCTTTTCTCCTCTATTGTGCCGTATATATTTGATTGAAACGGCTTCTGGAACAAGAGCAAATGTAGGGCGGGGCTTGATTTTGTCTGTGGGGAATTGATTGGATGCTTGTGGTTTGCTATTGGTGGATCTCATGTGAGTGACAGGCTGCCCCGCCCTCATCATCAGAGAAGAGAAGAGATGCTGCAAGAGGAAGATATTCTGATTCAAGATTACCAGGAACATGAATTTAACACAATAATGATGAATAAACACTGCAATATACCATAAAAAAATTTAAATTTAGTCATATTAAATATATTTTTGACTTCAATAAAAGCTGTTTATTTAGATGTGACCACATGAAGCACATTTTTAGTCATGTTTTATTCTATTCCAGTGGGGCCGAACATCTGAAAACAGACACACACACACACTCACAGCATTTGATAGATGGAGAGGGAGAGAGTTGGAAAGAGAGAGATGAGTGATGGCAGGAGAGATAGTAGCAAGTGATGAGGATAAAGTGTGCAATGAGACGGCGTCTCACTCCCGCGACAGACAGAGCGAGTGTGACCGGAGCCTCTCTCAGCACGGGCCAATCGGCTCACGGCGTGGAGAGAGACAGAGGGGGGCTTAAACCCCGAATCAAAGGCTGTCGCGCTCTCGCTGGGACTGTTTACTCCATCCACCCCTGCACAGCTTCCTCCCGCACGGGGCACTGAAGGAACCGCATGGCCGTCACTGCTAACTGCACGTTATTCACTAGAGGCGCTGCGACTGTAGAGATTCCTTCATGCAAGTTCAGCAGATCCAACTGTGCTTTGCTCAGAAGACAAACTTAGATTGATTCAAAACCTGGTCGACATCTAATCATAGCCCACACTACACTGTAAAAAGTTGGACATAAATAAGATTATTGGAGTATGCTTTTAAAAAGTTATGCATAATTACATGCAACTAACCCTAAACCAAACCCTATAGTAAGTACATGTAGTTACTTAATATTACTCAGTACTTATATGTATAATTTCAGTGTAACGAAGACAGCTTAAAATAAAGTGTAACCCAAAAAATGTCATGTTTGATTCAATGTGCCATTTCTTTGTGAAATTTTCTCGCAATTGAAATTGTGAGATTTAAAGGGAAAATTGTTTCTACACCGATTTTTTCAGTGCACAAAATTGAAGAAAACTGTGACTTAAATAATGCAATGATGCTTTAACTGTGTAGTTTATAGCCTGTTAACTTGGCACGCTTTTATACTGCCTTTTCCCTCATCACGTCTTTTAATAATCATCATAAATCAGGTATCATTCAAAAGCTTAAACACTCAAAATTCATATGAAAACTGGTTTGAAATCGGACATTGTGTCACATTGGAAACGATTCTTTAAAACCTTTAAGCAGCTTAATTTTTGTGATATCAACTTCAAATTTGGAACAACACAGCAATTTAGAGTCCAATTGAATTGTAAAATATATA
>RJVU01014363.1:5411752-5423378 GCA_003731715.1 Anabarilius grahami
AATAAGTCAGTAACATTAATAATAATGTTATTATTGGTTTTATGTTTTTCTTATTATTAATAAGTACATAATATCTGTAATTTTTATCATCATCATCATCATCATCATCATCATCAATGTTATGTACTTATTATATATAATGATGTTATTATTTATTATTATTATTATCATCATCATAATTGTCATAATAATAATAACATTATACTTTGATTATGATTATTGTTGTTGTGGTTGTTATTATTATTATTAGTGATGTTTATGTTTCACGTTCGGCTTATACAGCCGCATTGAGGCTACTGGTGTTGTATTTGCTACTTTAAAGCTCTGAGTGCCGCTGTTGATTAACATCTGAGTAAAGCGCGTGATTCTCTGTATAGCCTGTATTGCCAGTCCCTTACTGACGCGGTTGTAGGTTGGACATATGCAGCGTTTCTTCAGTGAAGATAACGTGAATGCGTTATTTTGCATTTAGGATTTTGATGTTTCTTTTCATACTCTAAACCACTTCCTTTGACCACACAGTTTAGATGGCTTTTCTCAGATTATTGAGCAATTTGGACGTTCCTTGGATGGTTTCTACGCATTCAAAATGGCAGGTTGTGTTTTTCATGCTCTGCTTCTACGGAATGGAGGATGTAAATTGCAATGTGAGATATTCCATCCCGGAGGAAATGCCAGAGGGATCATTCGTAGGCAACATCGCCAAGGATCTGGGGATAGAGATAAGTAGACTCATATCTGGAAAAGCTCGCGTCGTAACAAAGGGCGGACGACAGTATGTCGACCTGAGCAGAGACAAAGGAACTCTAGTAGTTAAAGAAAGGATAGATCGCGAGGAGCTCTGTAAGCAAACGACGCCCTGCAGCTTCAGTTTTGATCTGATCGTTGAGAACCCTATCCAGCTGCATCGAGTCACAGTTGAGGTGCAAGATATAAACGATAATGCTCCGTTATTTCCGAAAGAAAATGTTTATTTGAAAATAGCTGAAAATGCAGTTTTAGGAGCTCGCTTCCCTTTGGATAGCGCTATAGATGCAGATGTCGGTCTAAACGGTATACAGAGCTATAAACTACATCCAGCTGATAGTTTTAAACTGGAGGTTCATAGTCAGACCGATGGAAACAAATACATTGAGATGGNATGTTTACTTATAATATTATTATTATTATTATTAGTCGCATAACAATAGTAACTATTATTTTTATCATCATCATCATCATCATCATCAATGTTATGTACTTAATATGCATAATGTTGTTATCATTTATTATCATCATCATCATCATCAGTGTCATAACAATAACTAATACAATACAATAACTCATAATTTAAAAATATTTACTTATTTTCATGACATTATTATGACACTGAGCATAATATTAACACCACCACCATTATTGTTGTTATTATTATTTTTATTATGATTACTATTATAAAGTACATGACAATAACAATAATAATAATAATAATTATTATTATTATTATCATCATCAGTATTATTATTATTATTATTATTATGCTCAATGTCATAACAATAAGTACATCTAATAATATTTACTTATTTTTTTATGACATTATTTATTTATGACATTTGGGCATATTATTATTATTATTATTAAGTACCTGACAATAATAAATATTATTGTTGTTGTTGTTATTGTTATTATTAATAATATTATTTACTGATTACACATAATAATTATCAATATATTATTATTATTATTAGTCGCATAACAATAATAACTATTATTTTTATCATCATCATCAATGTTGTGCTTAATATGCATAATGATGTTATCATTTATTATCATCATCATCATCATCAGTGTCATAACAATAACTAATACAATACAATAACTCATAATTTAATAATATTTACTTATTTTCAAGACATTATTATGACACTGAGCATAATATTAACACCACCACCTTTATTGTTGTTGTTATTATTATTATTATTATTACTATTATAAAGTACATGACAATAACAATAACAATAATAATAATAATAATAATTATTATTATTATTATCATCATCAGTATTATTATTATTATTATTATGCTCAATGTCATAATAATAAGTACATCTAATAATATTTACTTATTTTTATGACATTATTTATTTATGACATTTGGGCATATTATTATTAATATTATTATTATTATTATTATTATTATTATTAAGTACCTGACAATAATAAATATTATTATTGTTGCTGTTGTTGTTAATAATAATATTATTTACTGATTACACATAATAATGATCAAGATATTATTATTATTATTATTATTATTATTATTATGCTCAATGTCATAACACTAAGTAAATCTAATAACATTTACTTATTTTTACATTATTATGAAATTGGGCATATTATTATTATTATTAAAAGTAAATAATAATAACAACATAACATAAAATGTATTATAATTATATTTGTTATAAAATAATACAATATTATATCATTAGTTCTGTAAGAAACGGTCTTCAGTTTTCTTTAGTAATGAGTCTCAGATGCTCTTCTGCTTGTGGCTCTTACCTGTAACAAATGGATGTCAGTGTCACCTTGTGCAGGCTGTAGTTTGAGTGACCAGCTGGCCCTGTACGCATGACTGTCCTGTCCTTCTCATCACAGGTGTCAGCTCCAGGCAGACCGTGATGAACGAGATGCTGACCAGAGCGAAGATTAATTATTCAAGCTGCATCATGGCAGGCAGAGCAGGGGCTCGATGATGTTTGAATTTCTACTTAAACATTTACCAAAAAGTTGCAGGTTTTTTAGATATGGCAACATGGTAACATTATGGTATTCTTAACAGACTCCCTGCCTCCGTGAACCGAGCAACACTCAATCCTGGAATTAAATAAAATATATTGACTTTAAAATATGTCAACAGTAAATATTTCTAAATATCACCACCTGTTCTGTCGAGCGCTGACATCTGTGTTTAACTGCAGCGTTTCATACGTGCGGAGCTGTGTTACTCTCCACGCTCTGCCAGCACACAGATTTAACTTCAGGTGATGTGGCAGGCGTTTTCACCACTCCTTAGGGATCGACAGCTGATGCGAGCAACACTTTGCTCTCTGGATGCTTTACGGTTCGGGCGTGACGTGAGGAAACGACTCCTGTCCTCGACTCAACTGTGAGTCATCATGCGCAGATCAGTCATCGGTGGCCACTGTCTCTGACAGCATGCTAATTCAGTGAAAATGAGACAGATTCATTTCTGAACTCGACTGCGAAACGTCCTGTGAAGCTAAAAATTGCACGAATGTGAAAAAAATACACTATCATCTTCAATAGTCAATACTGTATTTCTAAAGTCTCAGTACTGACTCACTTTGACAAGCCCAGTCTGAATATTCACAGTCAAAACAACCACAGCAGAAATATTGGTGTGCATCTGTTACAAAAACTACACTCTAAAAAATGCTGGGTTAAAAACAACCCAAGTTGGGTTGAAAATGGACAAACCCAGCGATTGGGTTGTTTTGACCCAGCAGTTGGGTTAAATGTTTGCCCAACCTGCTGGGTAGTTTTATTTAACCCAACAATTGTTTACAAATTACTATATGTCTGGCTTAAAATGAACCCAAAATAGGTTGGAAATTAAAAATCAGACTCATAATTACTAAAGGCAACAATAATAATCAAAAAGATGAGCAATTTAATAAATGTTTATTGTTTAAATATTATTAATTAAACTTATGAATAAATGTTCATTTATTAAACATATTAATACATTTGAATTTCTAACATACTTTGGGTTCATTTTAAGCGAGCAATACAGTCATTTTTAAACAATAGTTGAGTTAAATGAAACTACAGCAGGTTGGTCAAACATTTAACCCAATCGCTGAGTTTGTCCATTTTCAACCCAACTTGGGTTGTTTTTANAAGATGAGCAATTTAATAAATGTTTATTGTTTAAATATTATTAATTAAACTTATTAATAAATGTTCATTTATTAAACATATTAATAAATGTGAATTTCTAACATACTTTGGGTTCATTTTAAGCAAGAAATACAGTAATTTTTAAACAATAGTTGAGTTAAATGAAACTACAGCAGGTTGGTCAAACATTTAACCCAATCGCTGAGTTTGTCCATTTTCCACCCAACTTGGGTTGTTTTTAACCCAGCATTTTTTCAATAGTATCAGAAAAAAAACTGCAATAGAATTCCATTATTTCATAATTTGGTGCAGTTACGGTCCACCTTTACAAAACAAAAACAAAAATCTTTAAAGATGTCAATGGGATTACTACACTCTAAAAAATGCTGGGTTAAAAACAACCCAAGTTGGGTTGAAAATGGACAAACCCAGCGATTGGGTTGTTTTGACCCAGCAGTTGGGTTAAATGTTTGCCCAACCTGCTGGGTAGTTTTATTTAACCCAACAATTGTTTACAAATTACTATTACTAATCAAAAAGATGAGCATTTATTAATAAGCAATTTAATAAATGTTTATTGTTTAAATATTATTCAAAAAAAGTATTAATAAATGTTTGTTTATTAAACATATTAATAAATGTTAATTTCCAACATATTTTGGGTTCATTTTAAGCAAGAAATACAGTAATTTTTAAACAATATTTGGGTTAAATAAAACTACCCAGCAGGTTGGGCAAACATTTAACCCAGCCGCTGGGTTAAAACAACCCAATCGCTGGGTTTGTCCATTTTCAACCCAACTTGGGTTGTTTTTAACCCAGCATTTTTTAGAGTGTACTGTAATATTCAGGATAGAGACGAAAGATGGAGCTTTTTCAGGAAGACATTCTGTGAATTAGCAGTAAGTAGAGCTTGAACAATGTATAATCATCGGCTTCTTTGGTGGCCATAACTGTTAACTATACTGTAGGTGATGTTTGGTTCATTTGTTTTGCATTTGTTGTTTTGGTGTTTGTTTTACAATACAATAGTTTCAATATTTTCCTTTTCATTTGAGTTTAAATACCCTTGTGTAACTTTTTACTGGAGGTTTACTTTAATATATGCATTAAATATTTAAAGGGGAGGTTGATTATGCTTTCACTTCTTTAACTTCAGTTAGTGTGTAATGTTGCTGTTTGAGCATAAACAACATCTGCAAAGTTACGACGCTCAAAGTTCAATGCAAAGGGAGATTTATTATTATTCCTTTATTTAACCAGGGGAAGTCATATTGAGACTATAGTCTCTTTTTCAAATGATCCCTGGCCAAGAAAGACAGCACTTAAAAAAATTTTTATCAGCACCCCATAAGCCATACAACAACACCTAACAAGGACAAAAGTTAAATACAACAACAAACAAAATATAACACAATAACATAACCAGGACCGGCAGAAAGCAAAACAGAACAGCAGCCTATATACAATCACACTTATAGTTGAAGGTTTCTGTGACGTATAATTTAAAATCATTACGTGGGGTAATAGTGCCTAGCTTCAACTGTTTCTGCAAAGCATTCCAGGTTGAAGGGGCATTGTAGCGGAAGGCAGTTTTACCAAATTCAGATTTTACAGCAGGTATAGTAAAAAGAATGCTATTACTTGATCTGAGATTGTATCTATTGTTTTCTACCAAAGAGAAAACTGATAAGTAAGAAGGCAACAACAAAGATATAGAGATATTTATTTTTACAGAAATCACTGTTTAAGGACTACAACAAACAGCTGGTAGGGACTACAATGAGCTTCTTCCTGGGTTAGTGACATCACTAACCCTAAAATTTACATAAACCCCACCCCCGAGAACACACAACAAAGGGGGCGGGGCCATGTTGTGCTGCTTTAGAGAAGAGGAAGAGTTGTTGTAGTAGAGTGTTGTTGTCATGCCGTCATTTTACGCCGGACTGCTTCACAAACGAGGNTGTTGCCTCTAGTAATTATGAGTCTGATTTTTTATTTTTTTAAGGATTTTGGGTTAAAATTAACCCAAAACCCTATTTTGGGTTCATTTTAAGCCAGACATATAGTAATTTGTAAACAATTGTTGGGTTAAATAAAACTACCCAGCAGGTTGGGCAAACATTTAACCCAACTGCTGGGTNTTCTAAAAGTTGTAACTTCTTCCTGAGTCTCTCCATCAGTGTCGACTCCGGTTTGAACAATGTAAGGCTGAACACCGTTACTAACAATCCTCATTTTGGCTGCGTGAGATTCTCCAGCTATGTTGTTGTTGAGCTGTTAAAGCTCCGCCCTCTTCTGGAAAGGGGGTCGGGAGCAGCAGATCATTTGCATTTAAAGGGACACACACAAAAATGGCGTGTTTTTGCTCACACCCAAATAGGGGAAAAATTTGACAAGCTATAATAAATGATCTGTGGGGTATTTTGAGCTGAAACTTCACAGACACATTCTGGGGACACCAGAGAATTATATTACATGTGAAAGAGGCATTATAGGTCCCCTTTAATATTTAATTTATGCAATAATATTTAGCTTGAAATATCATTGCATATATTATTGCATTGCTTAAAAATGTTATATATATATATATATATCACAGTGCACCATACTGCATGTCATTAATACATGGATCTGAAGCAGCTGGAATGTTCAAGTGTAGCTTGACCAGTAGAACAAGGTCATGGGTTCGACTCACAGGGAATGAACTGAATGCAGCGATGCATTGGCTAACACTAATCTTCTTCAGCTGCTGTGGTTCAAATGTTTTATAAAGAAAGATTTTTAGCAAGAATATTGCTAAAACCATTGGTATTTGAACCAGTGAACAAGCCACAGTCTCACTAATTGCTATAAATTCATCCCCTCTGACCCTCAGTCAGTCTGTAATTCTGCATGCATGTCACTCGTCCAGAGGCAATTAAACGACTAATGGGCAAAGCCACTAATTCCTGCGCTCGTTTGACTAAAAGCCTGGGCTGTAACAATAAATGAAATGGCGGATGACTGCGACCTTCAGCTGAAAATCCAAGGTTGATCGGTTTACACATCTAAATATTAAATACCATTTTTATACTGTTAAACTGTATATATGTATTTTTAGGAAGCTGAATGATTATTATATTTATTCTTTTGTACCATTATCACAACACAACAATGATTTGTCATCAAGAGTTCGGGTGTGTAAACTGCTGTACAGTCTGTTATTATCACAAAATTTCAACCCTATTAAAGACATGAGCTTTATTGCTGTTTGTCAGTATAATGGTTTGTGAAAAAAATGAATCATCATGCGGCGCTTACAACAAAAGCATGGTTTGTTTCAGCTAGAACATGATTTTGTGCTGCAAAAACACTCTCTCTCCAATGGAGAATTATGCATCTTGTGATGTGCTTACATTTGCCAATTAATTAAAGTCTGCCTTAATAAGCTTTGATGTATGCCACAACATTATCTCTCCCAATTGCTATGTAAATTACAGAAACGTCTTGCTACTTAACATATCAGTCCAAAAAGATCAATGTCTCCAAGTCTGCTCTCTACTCGCTGTGTTGAAATAAAAACAGCACAGCTCTCGTTTTAGTGCAGATATGGTCTAGAAATGTCAGTACTGCCTATTGTCTGTGTTTTTTTTCTTCAGTTTTCCATTTGTTTCAAGAAATATGCACACACTACAGCCTCATTAGTGGCTTGTGATTGCTGGCTTATTGATCGGCGAGATGCGCTCAGCATTAGAAGACGGTTATGAACAGCATATTTGTTTACGTTCCTGACAAACCGTTGCAACACTGGTGCTGATATTTCTTTTGATCTTCCTGTTTCTCAGAGCTTGAGGCTTTAGTCAGTGTTCTGCTCATATTTCACTCAGGCTGCTGGTAGTTTAGAAAGCAGATGCGATGAGAAAGCATCACCTCACTGAAAGAACACAGAGTTCCAGATAAACGCCACTGAAACCACAGATCTGATCATTATGTGCTGCTCTTTCCAGTAGATTCCTTGTAGAAATCTTATGAAACTGTTCACTGCATGCAAAATGATTAGGGTTGTCAGTAAACCTGGTTTTTGTTCTGATTTAATATTGTTGTTTTTGGCTAAGTAAAAAGTTGGTTTACTTAGTTTGGCCAAGATTCGCAGCTCCTCACATCCAGTAATCACAATAATCTTTGTGCTTTGTTACTTTTGATTACATTTATGCATTTGGCAGACGCTTTTATCCAAAGCGACTTACATTGCATTATACTATACATTTGTATCTGAGTATGTGCAATCCCTGGGATCGAACCCATGACCTTGGCATTGCTAGTGCCATGCTCTAACCACTGAGCTACAGGAAAGCTATGACATGAAACAAAGTCTCAACTTTCAAATTCTGTCAATTTTATATGGAAATTCACACAATAAACGTAAACAGATCATCTCTTCTGCTTTACTACTAGTTGCAGCACCAAATAAACGTGAATGAACATCAGAAGGTGTTGAAAGATACAGAAAGACTAGGGAAAATAACTCTGGAGATATATGCATTATATCACATATTCTCATTTAAATGTATATATTTCAACAAATTGGAGTAGAAGCATAAATATATTGGTAAAAAAGTTGATGTATAAACCACCTTATGTGTAATTAAAATGCTTATTATGCAAATAAATTACATGATTATATTATATAAATTTGATTAATTGATTATTAAAGGGGTTATATGTAAGAATATTCATGTATTAATCACTTTTTGTATTGCCAATGTGTGAACAGCTTTATAGTCCCCCAGTAGTCAATAATTTGATCCCTTAAAACTCATCTTTGATCATCAAAACGCCAAATTTAAATGTTTTTTTCCTTGAAAAAAAAAAAAAATCCTTATGCCTTAAAATAGCTTGAATGCAACTCTACACCCTTGCCTCATCTTGTATAAGCGGGTCTATGAATATGTAAATTAGCATATTTCAGCTCAGAGATCCACAGCTGACGTGATTGGTTACAAGGTAGTTTGTGACGTCAGAAACACTAGCGATTTCAAACCGCATTTGTGAGGCTGTCTTTGGTTCACTGCAGTTTTAAGTAGAAAATACTCAATTTGCACATGGTCTGTCTTAAAGCATATTTTAAACACCATGTAGACATATAAAACTTGATTTTCACCACAGGGAGACTTTAACAAACTTAAAAATAACTTCTCTATGAGTATATCAGGGTCTTGAATCACGTTCAGTCTCTTGTACATTACGAGTGCATGAACAGCTGTTGCTGCTGCAGTTCACTTAACAGCCACCGGTGTCACTAATAACAAGGGTTTCTGAATACTACATGTAGCCCCTTTAAATAAACGTTATTTTCAGTTTTGGTTTCTGTCTAAATGAGAACTTTAATTTTGGTTTCGGTGTTTCTGTAAAAAAATATTCCATAATCAAATGTAAGGTGGGACTTGATTTTATTCATCTGGAATGGATTGGATTGTGAAAAAGAGGGCATTACAAACCAGACATTTCTTTAATTTCAGAAGTTAACTCGTTAACTTTGGCAGCCCTAAAAAGGATTTAACTCAACTAATATACAGAAGCAAAAAAGTCAAATGAAAATTGAGTTCAACAATAATTAGATTACACATGAAACATGTTAAATTATAGAGATCCATGTCACATGTTCATGGAATCTCTCTAGGAAATCATAATGGTCCAGATGGATGCAGGGAATCTGTTGCTGCTCATTTACTAAAATGGGAATTAGCGAGCAATTAATGAGTCTGTTAGAGAAAGTCTTTCATACAGTGCTTTACCTTGACATAAACTCGCTTGCCGGCCGGCCTGAACACCTCCGTGTTGTGGATGTGTCTCCAACACTTTTCTGCAGCAGCACTAATTGATGCCTCCGGCAGAGGAAAACAGAATGTGTCTCTCTCTCTGACAGCTCAGTAAGAGGCCTCGTGCTCTTAAAGATGCACCTGCAGGGAATTTCACACGGACAGATGATTTAGCCAAACCGGACAGGCCAGGGACAGTAAGGCACCTGAAGCAGCACAGGAGAAACACTCACTAAATTAAACTGCTGGAGTATAATGGCCTTGTTTACTGTAACTGTATGAGAGCAAATACATGTTCCCTATAGCAGGACAGCAGACTATAAATACACAAAATGACCAGTGTGTTAGCAATATGGTGTTGGATCCGTAGCCTAACTGTTACCGCAATGTTTCGAGACAAAAAAAAAACTTTGTACTGGAAATTTCAAAGTTGCAGCATTAACTAAAGACATTAAAGGGTTAGTTCACCCAAAAATGAAAATGATGTCATTAATGACTCACCCTCATGTCGTTCCACACCCGTAAGACCTCCTTTCATCTTCGGAACACAGTTTAAGATATTTTAGATTTAGTCCGAGAGCTTTCTGTCCCTCCATTGAAAGTGTTTGTACGGTGCACTGTCCATGTCCAGAAAGGTAATAAAAACATCATCAAAGTAGTCCATGTGAAATCATTGGGTTAGTTAGAAGTTTTTGAAGCATCGAAAATACATTTTGGTTCAAAAATAACAAAAACTACGACTTTATTCAGCATTGTCTTCTCTTCCGGGTCTGTTGTTCATCCGGGTTCACGACTCCGCAGTGACGCTGCTGACGTGTTATCCGGTGCGCCAGAGCTTCGTTTACAGTCTGAGGGAGACGCACGCTGTATTCAAGCTTTTCTACATTGTTTGTATTTTGGTGTTGCTATATTTTTTAAAATGGTGCGTAAGTGTGCATGTCGCGGATGTCATAATCGCCAAAAACAACGACGTAAAAGTGCATTACCAACGCCGACAGATGAAAGGATTCAATGGAATCAATTCAATGGAAAGGATTCCGGAAGAGAAGACAATGCTGAATAAAGTCGTAGTTTTTGTTATTTTTGGACCAAAATGTATTTTCGATGCTTCAAAAACTTCTAACTAACCCACTGATGTCACATGGACTACTTTGATGATGTTTTTATTATCTTTCTGGACATGGACAGTGCACCGTACAAACACTTTCAATGGAGGGACAGAAAGCTCTCAGACTAAATCTAAAATATCTTAAACTGTGTTCCGAAAATGAAAGGAGGTCTTACGGATTTGGAACGATATGAGGGTGAGTCATTAATGACATCATTTTCATTTTTGGGTGAACTAACCCTTTAATACAATAATGTATATTATTACTAGTGTTTATTATATTATTCATGTATACACACGCAAATATACACACAAATAAAATTAAATAAATATTATATTATTTTTCTATGCATACAGTAGTGGCCAAAAGTGATGTCCAGCATAGGAAAATTTAGATCTTCACCCTTTATTCAAATATTATTAAAACTTTGTTAAAGATTTTGTCAGCATATTGCATAGTTGTGCTTTGAGTTGATTGTTTTATTTGTGTTAACACAATGAAACATGGCAAATTGTGTGACATATTTTTTCATACAAAGAAAAGAAAAGAAAAAACCAGAGAGAACCAGCAAAATATTTATGAAATGTTGTAGTCAATGCTTTTATATATATATAATTACTACTGTTTATTTTTATTATTCGTTAATATATGCATAAACACAAATAATATAAATAAAGAGTAGTAATACTATACATATATTTAGTTAATACTGTATTGATATGCTGTAGTTAATGTCTGTTTTTACATTTAGACATCTAACACTAAATATTTGTTTGATAATTTAACAATTTATTTTGGCTTTAATATAAAAAT
>RJVU01014363.1:5429930-5443152 GCA_003731715.1 Anabarilius grahami
CTTCCCAAGACAATAATAGAAAACTAACTTTTTGCCAAGATTTTTCAGAAGTTAAAATTTGAATGTCCCCAGACCTTAAAAGTTCCATCCAGTTGAGCTCCGGCTGAACAATCCCTAAGAAACGTCTGAGTGGTTTTCAGTAGACGTGACCTTAAACCAGCCTCTTAAGCTTCCTTAAGACGAGTAGCCGACTAAACGTTCAGACAACCCAGACAAGGTTTGCAGTTTGTTCTATTGTCTTTGTGGCACAGTAACACAGGACATACATTAAAGATTCAGGTAGCATTAATGGACATGTAAAAGGCCAAAGGGGAGATGAAGCGCATGCATGAAATATATATGAAACTTACCATGAATCTCAAACGGATAATAGGATGAAATGTTCTGCAACATAACATGTTTTGTTTATCCTATTGATTATTTTAATGCAGTTTAAGAGACTTGAACTTTAAAATGGTGAAGTGTGTAGTTACTGTGGCACTTGCATTGAAATTGCAAAAGTAGAAAAGAACCCTCCACCCATTTCCAGCCATTGGTCGGACAAACAGATAGCCCCGCCTCCAAACTCACACCACAGGTTGAGCCAATTCTCCTGTCAGAGCAAAGCGATGTTTTGAAACCCCACAGTTTCACACATTTCAGGTGAATCAGCCTACGAATGGCTATTTATAGTCGTCTCTGCATATTAATGTGGGATAAGAGAAGGTGTTTTTGCACAGACAAAAAATGCGTCACCTTTAAATGCTGAAACGACAGCCTCTTTTGAGCTGATATCTGTTCTTTCTCCCTGACGTGTTGCGGTGGTGTTGATTTGACCGGTGTCTGACTGGTGAGCAGTCAGTGTTCCAGTGCAGGCAGTGTGATGCTACTGGTCTTGTTTTCATTGGCTATATTTAGACCATGGCCTGCTCCTCTGCAGAATACTAATCAGGACACTGCAAAGGGTTGAGCGAGGATGGCAAGAGGTAGAATCTCTTTGCACAGTAAATCTCACGCAGACACTTGAGCTCTAACGCTTAATCTGGTCATGTTCACTATCAAACAGTCTGATTGGGGGGAAATAATTGCCTAGAAATATCCTTTTTCACAAGACTCTGAACAAACATGGCACTGAGACGTTTAATGGACATATATGAACACACATTTTCTTTGAAATGTGTTCTCCCCTTCCTTATTTACATTCATCCTCCACCGTCTCTCTTTCCCTTCAGCTTCCTCCCTTCTTCTCTGTCCATCTTCACACCCCCGTGCCTCTCTTATTCCTCCTCTTCTCTGGTGGACGACTGTAGCAGATGCCAAATTGCAGAATTATTCACAGGCCTAAAGATGAATGTACATGCACATCTGTTCCTGTATCCTGGTGGGTTCGAGCACAGCCATGCTTGATGTGTGTAGTAACTGATTAAATTGGGGAAAAAAGAGATTTATATCAGAACTCTGTCTTGGGGTTGGTACATTTGACACATTTCAAGAGTCTGGCTTGCAATGCATCTGGATCCTGTTGTTGAAAAAGTTTATATTGGTATACTTTTTAGAGGTTCAAGCGTGTAGCGCTGAAACCCTATTGTAATTGTTAAATATTCCAAGGATCATCATTTTCCCCTAAAAGTGATCGAGCAGACCAGTTTGAGGGCTGGTAGTACTCACGCCGTCTACAACGTCACCAAGGCTCGCCCCGATCGTTCGTAATGGTTCATAACTCCTAAACCGTTAGGCGTAGGCTCAGGTGTCTTATGTCACTGGAATCCTTGGCTCAAGACGGACAAATATTATTGGGTATTTTGGATTTTTTGAAAAACCTACTTTTGCGAACTAGTCCTAAGCTTTTGACCCGATCAGAATCAAACCAGTGTGGCAAGATTATCTGGAGTCTGATTGTCAATAATTATCAAAAAAAGGTTGAAATTTCAATTCACGGTCTCTAAGGGCTGCCAAAATGTTCAAAGTGGGTGAAGCCACTTTTATTAAAATGGCTATAACTCGTGAACAGAATGAGATATTTTCACCAAACTCGGCACACCTATGTAAGAGCTCATTCTGTGGTCACACTGAAAAAGGACGCTGCGACTGGTCACTTGGTGGCGCTATAACAGGGAAAAAAAAACTGAAAACCTGCATAACTAGTTCACTGTTAGTCCAAATGACTTGAAAATGGTCATGCAGTGTCTTTGTCCAAGGTGCCATGATTGTCTCTGAGGACATTGATGTATCTCAAAAAACATGGCTGCCATCGGCCAATGAACTTTGAGCAGCTATCAGACAAGGTTAACGGAGGCTGATCGGGACACAACTCGCTGGGCCTGTTTGACTTACGGACCTAGAGGCATGTAAGAAATTCAAAAGAAATCGGCCACCGGTGGGCGCCTTCGTGTTTTTCACATGCGTAAAGTATCGTGTATCGTGGGATTTATTTATTTATTTATTTTTTGGCACACGGCCACAACATTCATACCACATGGTAGAACTCCTCATTCTGAGCAACTTTGCCTCTAAGACCGCCGCTGTCCATCGAATTGTTCGTTAAATATTGGAGATTATTTCGAAAAACAACTTTGGCGAACTAATCCTAGGTTTTTGGCTCAACCTCGTTAACTGTTAAAAAGCTTTACCATATATTTCTTATGATAAATTGCCTGTATTGGCTGTAAATGGTCTTTTCCATCTATGATCTAAGTGGTAACATGCTTGCTAAATAAAACATAATACCTTTTTACGCATGTGCTTAAAGCGCTTGAATGTAGATATTTGCTGCTCGCAGCTATATTTATTTTTATTATTTGTGGTTACACTTTATTTTAATGGTCCACTTTAGACATTCTGTTAACTATAGTTATGTATAAATAACTTAAGTATCTTTGCAACTACATGTCAACTAACTCTAAGTAGAGTATTAGAAGACTGTTAGGTTAGGGTTTGACGTACATGCAAAGTTACTTATAGTCAGTAGAATGTCCAATGTGGACCATTGAAATAAAGTGTAACCTTATTTGTCTTGTAATGCTTGTGAAGATTTTTGAGGCAAAATGTTTTTTGCATTAACAATTTATAATATTTTGAGTATTTTATCTTAATTAGAGTGACAATATAAAACCTACAGATACTTTCACACAAAAAAAAAACACTTTTCTGTATGGATCCATTAGTTAACGTTGGTTAATGCGATAAGCAACATTAACTAATCAAATCAAATAATAAAACTATTAGCACCCTAAATTAAATGTTAAA
Organism: Anabarilius grahami; assembly: GCA_003731715.1. Taxonomy (NCBI): domain Eukaryota; kingdom Metazoa; phylum Chordata; class Actinopteri; order Cypriniformes; family Xenocyprididae; genus Anabarilius; species Anabarilius grahami. The sequence goes on from RJVU01014363.1 coordinate 5,433,156, forward strand.
AACACAACATCATGAAATAGCCACTGAATATTGTCTTGAAATGCTGTGCTGGGACTGAATCAATGAATCATTTTGGAACCTTTTGATATAAATGAACCATCCAAACGGATGGATGGGGTAATATGGCATAACTTCACAGTAGAGATCCATCAGCGTGTTGCAGTTGGATCACTGCATCTGTCCGTCAGTGTTGTGCACTTTAATAGGAGTTTGGTTGAGGGATGGAGGGGTGAGGAGTGTGGTGCACGGGGCGAGATTGAGGGAAAGTGGTGACAGGTTGTATGGATGGTGAGTACAGTGGCCTTTGATCTCAGTACGGATCTGGATGCTGGGGAATCCATCTCTCTCTCCCACATACTGCTATGGGACTGGCACTCTATGAGACCTCAAATCCCCCATACACACAATTAAACGCTTGCGCACACACACACATACACACACACACACGCACACACACACACACACACACTTGTTTTTGTGAAATGTGGGGACATTCCATAGGCGTAATGGTTTTTATACTGTACAAACTGTATTTTCTATCCCCCTACACTACCCCTACCCCTAAACCTAACCATCACAGGAAACTGTGCACACTTTTACTTTCTCACAAAAACTCATTCTGTGTGATTTATAAGCCTTTTGAAAAGTGGGGACATGGGGAATGTCCTCATAAATCACCCTCTCCTTGTAATACCTATGTCATACCCATGTCATTATACTCATTTGTGTCCTGATATTTCACAAAAACATGCCCACACACACACACACACACACACACTTATGTGAACAATTTGCTGCAACTGGAAGGTTTTTTTGTTGTTGTTGTTTTTTAATCCCTTGAATTGTAGTCATTAGGGCAAATTCATTAAATACTGGTAGATGGGACACTTTTGCATGTAGAAATTTAGCGCAAAAACCTGCATCTTAATTGCTAAGCACATGCTTTTAGTGTTGTTATTGTTAACTAAAACAACTAAAAGTATTAAAAATAGTTTTAAATAAACTATAAATATCAGATGAAAGACTCAATATTAAAAAAGTAAACTTCATTCATTTAAACTTTATTATTTAAAAAAAATTCTAACATTTCTAATTTTCATTTAAGATGAAGGATTAAATTATTAAAAGTGAAATAAAAATAAATTAAAGCTAAGTAGAAGTACAGAAAAAATAAGAAAAATGACAAAAGCACGTACCAAAATTACTAAAAATGAAAATAAAAAACAAAAGCCAATTTTAGATATTAATAAATAATATAATAATATGTAAATAATACAAAGAATGCTGCCTTCATTGGTAATGCACTGAAATAGTGAGTATTTGCATATATATATATAGTCGGTTACACTTTATTTCAATAGTCCACTATTTAACATCCTATATGTCAACTAGCAGTGATTAGAATATTAGAAGACTGTCTGCTTAATTTCTGCTTTATTTTAACACTTTATTTTGATGCTCCTCAACAGACATTCTTTAAGTAACTTTGCAACAACATGTCAACTTATTCTACTAACCTGAACCCTAACCTAACAGTCTACTAATACTCTAATGAGAGTTAGTTGACATGTAGTTGTAAACAGTTAGTAGAATGTCTAAAGTGGACCACTGAAATAAATTGTAACCAAAAAGTCATTGCATACATAATTTAGTTTCTATTGTTTCTACATAAATTAGACTCATTATTCAAATTGTGCATTATTTACAAAACTCTTGATGCCTGGGGCAAATAATGATGCTGTTATTTAACCGAAATCAGAAACAGAATTTCATTTAAAATGGATCTTATTTTTACATTTTCTATTGATCGTGACAGCAGTTATTCCTCAAATGATGGAGAACAGCATCATAACTGGGAACACTTCCAGGCGTTTTAAAGATTCAGGTACCTGAATTAAAGTGCTGCAGTGAGATTGTGAAGTCGCAGTGAAGTATGTCAGATTGCAGTAGAATGCGGCATCCTGTGCGGTAGAGCTGGATAAACTCTGAATAATGACTTTTTTGTTTAAAACAGACATCAAGATTCTGAATAAGCACCTAAACAAAATAACATAATTGCTGCAGTCTGTTTAAAAATTTTTAATTTATTTGAATGAATTATTTAAAAAAGAATGATTCAATGACTCACTCATAAAGACTTCACTTGATTCATTACTGGATGAATCAGTGATTTGAACGAATCCCTTGAGTGAATGATTCAATGACAAATACATTTGTTAACAGTCACTTATCGCCACCTACTGGTGTAATGATGTAATGATACAATCTTAAAGTCCCCTTGTAGTCAATAATTTTATCCCTTAAAACTAATCTTTGATCACCAAAATGACATATTTAAACGTGTGTTTCCTTGAAAAGAAATTCTTCATGGCTTAAAATTGTTCGAATGTAACTCTACACCCTTGCTTCATTTAGTATATGCGGTTCTATGAATATGCAAATGAGCCCCGCCTCCTCTCACACCAGCTCAGAGATCCACTCCTTGATGATCACACGTTGACGTGATTGGTTACAAGGTAGTTTGTGACATCAGAAACATTTCAAACCGTGTTTTTGAGACTGCAGTTGTAAGGACAAAATACTCAGCAATGGTCTTGACTTAAAGCACATTAAAAACACCACATAGACATATAAACAACATTAAAAACTTGATTTTCACCACAGTGGGACTTTAAGCACCATGTTACTTTCAACAGATGATTTACTTTATTTTGATCTTTATTGTAGACATCAGTGTTTATTTACGAACGATAAACTTTTATAGTACTTCTGTGATCATTTGAATTATTTTAAGACAGAAATAATGATATTGCGTGGTTTGAAAAGTGGTTTGTGAAGCTGTTTCAAATCTATACATGACAACTGCTCTCTCTGGGTCAGATCGCAGATCGAAATGTTCGCTGTGATGGTACTTGTCAAAGATTTAATAGACAGAGCCGAATCGTTGTCATTTAGGAATAAGATTGCGTGGGTGTTGAAATTGAAATTGCAATCTTTTAACGATTAATCGTGCAGCTCTATGCAACCTAAAACTAACTCGCAAACTGCATTGAGTGCAGATTTTGTGACTGATTCAGCTCATGCATTTAGGGAATTAGGTGCTAAAACAACAGAAAAATCATTTATTCTTAGAGAGACAGCAAAAGGCAGGCGAAAGAAAGAGAGCTCTGCTTCAGATAGTAGAACTGGCATATACGATTGCAGTTTAACAGGATTTCATAAAGGAGAGAGAGAAAATGAGAGACAAGAGGAGCGTCCAGGTGCTTCATCATTCGAGTGACAAGTGCGCAGCGGTCGTGTGTGTATGTGTGTGTTGGAGCAACATGTCCGCCGGTCACCTCACCGCTGTCTGGCCAAGACCCATATTCCCCCCAGCATTTGGAGTCCGTCCAGGCTTCGTCTCTGTACCCGATCTATTCCCACTGTCTGGCTCCTGCATTGACCTGAAGAAGGTGTAAAAGCAGACGACGCCACCCTGGGAACTAAAGCCATTCTTTTCGTCTAACCTGTGACCTTCATTTAGCCTAGAGGTATTCATCCACATTCATCCTTACAAACCCTTCTCCAGCCCTCATCCATGTCACTGTAGGTACACCAGCCATCTGGATGTGGCTGACACTATAAATCTCTCAAATCCAAAACTCCATCACCATGGGAACTGCCGAAGAGGTCAACACAACTGCCTCGCCCACCCTGCCACACAGCCAATCACGCTCAGCCTGGAATTAATGAGATTCAAATTCAAGATCTCGGAAAGAGATGTAGAGTGTTCTTGCAGAACCAGACTGACGAATGTGATTTGAAGAATGTTGGCTTTGCTTTAGACACTATGGGCCAAATTTACTAATCAAGGTAAATTAGTGTGTGACCGCAATCCCATAAAAGTGCCGATGGGAGTGGAATCTGCGCATCATGTTAGTTTTCTTTATTTTACAAAAAGCACAACATTTTGTGAGTGTAAACAAATAAAAGAAGACATTTCACAGTTTTGAATGATGTATAACTCTTATTTGTATGTATAAAATTGACGGAGTATTTTGATAAGAACTGGTAAGAAAAAAAACAAGGTGGTAGCGCCTGCGCGACCGCCGACCCTTGAGAGTTAAAGGCCCCGATATACTTCAAACGAAAACGAAGAACGAACTGATGTGACATCATTTTTATCTAAATCAGGCCAAAATGAAGTTTGTTTTGGGAGTTCGAAATGGCTTGTCAAAGCAAACTCTCAGGAAAAGTTTGCTCCAGCTGCAAAACACCTTCGTACTACCATTGGTCCATGATGATAACATTATAGGAGGTGTGCGCTGAGGCTCCGCACATCACATATATACATATTCATCTAAGCGTCACTATCAGCAGTGTGAGATGTTCGATAACAGTATATCACTGCTCACGTATTTCAAACTTTGTTTTACCCCTAAACGAAGAATTATATATTTTTTTTTCCTTTGCTTTTTCATGTACAGATGACAACTTTGTCAAAACGATCCCCATTCACACGGATCCACAAAAACGACTAAAAATGCTGCATTCTGCTGTCAGGCCAGTAGGTGGCGATGATGTCACTTTGGAAAGTAACATTACGTGCCTATAGACTGAACACGTAACACGCATGCGTAAAATGATGTTGTCGTGTAAATGAACAGCCAAAACATATACAAAGTTTTCTGGGTTTAGTTAAAAATGTAGCTCATCTCCATTATGACCAATGCAATCTACCAAGAGCAGAGCAACTATCGCAGCCATGTCAAGCGTAAAATGTGTTGACATGTTTTTATGTTTTAAATAAAGGCACTGATACCAGTAAATTGACTGCCGCAAATCTTAGTAAATTATGTGCATGATTTCTTTAAATACTCTCCTCCCATAAATTTTGCGTCTGAAAGGGAAACTTCTACAAATGCATATGCAATAAGGTCAGCCATAAAAAAAAAAACGTTCTCATGCCTGTTCATAGCTAATTTCTCACTGCGTCTCTTTAATAAATCCTGACAGTCGTTTTTATAGCTGAAAAAGTGACACAAGATGTTAGTAAATCTGGCCACTTATGTTCTCAAGTGCATTTTTTTTTTTTCACATTTTAAAATGTTTGACAATGTCACTGAATTCATAATTCATATTCAAAAATCTAGATATTTCCCTGAAGTAATTCATTAGAAATAAAAAACAGAAAATTATAGATGCACATAAAGTGTATCCACCCACACAAGATTAATTACCATTGCACTTTCAAGAAATTATTTGAAACTCAAGTCTGATACAAGTCAAGTCAAATTTACAGTAACACTTTATTTCGATAGTTGACTTCAGATACCTACTAACTATAAGTAACTTTGAAACTACATGTCAACTAGCAGTCATTAGAGTAATAGTAGACTGTCTGTTTAATATCTGCTAACACTTTATTTTGATGCTTCTCAACAGAAATTCTATTGACTAAGTCAACTACATGTCAACTTATTTTACTAACCCAAACCCTAACCTAACAGTCTACTGATACTCTAATGAGAGTTAGTTGACATGTAGTTGCAAAAGAATGAGAGTGAGGTGAGTTATTTATTTGTATAGCGCTTTTCGCAATGCATAGAAAGACATACTATAATGTCTTCAATGCCGTAGTGCTGTACCATAGAGCAAGGTTTAGGGCTGGGCGACATGATGATATACAGTATAGAGTATAATGAGCGTTCATACACAATTAAGAGATTCAAATGTTGATCAGTTATGTTCCATTAAGAGATTTAAGTATTGCTCAGTATTTTTTTTCAGTGAGAGTGTACAATACTCAAAAAGCATCAATGAAGATACTGTATATCCAGGTGTTTTAAGTGAAAAATCGTCGGTCTGACATGAGTTTAGCATTTTAAAAATTTCATTAACAGTCACTCAAACGACAATGTTGAGAAATATAGGGTACAGCTTTAAGTCACATCTCTGATTTCAGGCAGAAACACTGCATACTTTACAAGTCTGTGATTTTAGACAACATTTGGAAGCATTAGGAATGTTTCTAGCAGAGGTTTGTAAAAATGAGGCCTGAATTTAAAGAATATCCAGTAGCACAGTTTCATAGAAAGATGAGAAGATGTTGGACAGTAGTCAGTAGGAGACGCCATCATAAACCCTACAGCATCTCACATGACAAAGATAGGAGAAACGGTCCAACAGCAGCACATACACTTCATGAATCTTGCTGGGAAAGGGTAGCATGAAGGGACCCTTTGCTGAAAAATCTCATATCGCATCTAGTCTGCCCAAGGCGCGTGAGACTCGCCAATTTGTAAGAAGAGTCTAAGGCTGGATGAGACCGAAATTGAACTTCAAGCCTCAGTGCTAAGTGCTTTGTTTAGTGCAAAGCTAACACATTGTGATGGTGGCGTCGTCTCTGTAACAGAAACACACAAAGATAGATGGATTGTCATTTGAAATCTTACAAAAGTATTCACTTAATTGCACAGTAATTCTGTGCAAAGCAATAAAATCTGAACAGATCCAAGTTTTTGAAGGCTCTGTAAATGCAGCAGCTACAGTAGAACAGCTCTTTAGAGACGCTTTTGGTTAGAAACTAAGGGGCGCTTCAATCTATTTTCATTAGGAATAAATGATTGTTGCTTGTCAAAGAGAAGGAAACCACTCCGCAGGATGTTAATAGAAAAGTTTCAGATGTCTTGCCCTGGGCTATCAGTGACAAAACTTTAAGCAAATTAAGAAATACAGCTAGATGTGCTGCTTGTCTTGCCATAATGCTGAAATGCTAGAGGAGGTTGCGACACTGCCATCCACTTTTTTAGTGGCCTTGGTTCCAGAAGTATTTTTCCCATTTAAGGATTTTGAAAAAGTCTTCATTTAGGAGTCATGAACCAAACCAACCATCAACGAGGCGAATCACAACATTACAAACTTTGATTTAAAGCTAAAAAAGGGACAAAAAGACAAGCAATGAGGGGAGAACTACGATGCCATGAACTATTGTGAATGATGTAAATGTATAAATATAAAACTATTGATTCAACGATGTTGATAGAATATATATAGAAACAACATATTTTACGTTTAATACAAAATATGCATATTAAGCATACAAATAATTGAGTAGTTTGAGAGCGTAGGGAGTTTGACTCCATTGCGTCTATGTGAAATCAATGCAATTTTCACCAGGAGTTCTGCTGTTAAACACGATTATTTAAAAAAACAAGATAAAATTGAAGCTGCAAGCAGTGATGAAAGGGCCCTCGCACCCATTCAGGCCAGGACTCTAATAAAACATGTGAAGTTTTAGGCAGATTGGACATTGTATGCCCAAGTTATAACAACATCCTGTTTCATGGCGAAACATCGAAATTTGTCAGGTGACCATGGACACGCCCTTCAGCGGAAACTCAAGATCTTCGCAGAGGCGTTTAGATTAGACCAAATTTGATGTTGATCTGATTAAATCTCTAGGAGGAGTTTGTTAAAGTACAATGCCTGGAAATTTTGCAGAGAAAATTCAAAATATCTCACTTCCTGTTGGTTTTCAGATCTTGCTCCAAGAGACTTTTTTAAAGGTATTGGGCTGTTACATGTGTGTACTGAATTTTACACCTGTATGTGAAATGTAGCACAAAGGGCGCTTCATTTTTTTAATATATACAGTAGGTGGTGCTATTGAGCCATTTTGCCACACCTAATTCTGAAACCCATATCAGACGTAAAATTTCACCACTTTTCACCACCACAGTTTCATGAGATTTCGAGCATGTTTAGGCCTTCAAAAATGCGATTTCATTTTGGAGAAGAATAATTGATCGAGCAATTCCAATAGGGTCCTCACACCATCGGAGGTCTGATGGCTTCAACTAAAGCATATACCACTGATTAACAACCCAGACAGCAACATAGTGTCAGCCCAGATCCGGCCCACATCTGGATCATGTGGAATCCACATGTGGGCCGGATCTGGGCCGACACTATGTTGCTGTCTTGGAACCTCGCAGCTCACAGTAGGTCTGTCTTTACTGGTTTATTCTTAAAATCAATTAAATGGGATTTTTACTAGGTGGCTGGTACCTCGAATTGACCCACCTTTCCCCTCTTTAAAAGTTTTTATACTTTATATTAACATTGAGTAATCCCTGTTTTTGTTTCTTTTTCATTTCTCATTTTCAGCAACCAGTGTCGCAAACTTATAATTCAGACCCTAAAGCAACAAGAATATGTTCTAAGAACATTTTGCTAACGTTCTGCTTAAGTTGTGAAAACGTTATTTCTGAATGTTCTCTAAACATTCAAAACGTCCAGTTTTTTTTCTTTTTATGTTGTAAAGGAAACATTTAATTTTATCATTATGCAAACATTACTTTTGAATGTTCTCGGAACGTTCTAAAACAAGTAGTAACATTTAAAAAAATATTAGATGAATGTCAAACTAAAACATTTCAGAAAAAAAAAAATTATAAATAACATTTTTGTGCTGATGTTTTAGGAACGTTATTAAAGACCAGATAAAGCTGAACAAATATTTTGTTAATGTTAATGGAATAATGTTTGTTCATAACTTTGAGAGTACCTTGCCAGAACATTCTCTGTTAGCTGGAGTAGAGCTTGATTGTCAATGTTGACAGAAGACTAAACCCACAAAAATCATGTGTGAGCTACAAGATAATGAAATATGGCTGACGGGAGACAATCTAACAAACTCTGTTGTACGGAAAGAAGCAAATGAATGATTTTATACATTGTTTTTGTCTTTTTGCATTCACATAATTGAAATGTATTTGGTTTATGTGGGCTTATGTGTTTGCAAACACCAAATGGTAATATTCAAAAGAGCTGAGCAGCTGAATTATGTCAAAATGTGTGTGTGTGTCTGAGAGAGAGTGGTCTGTCATTATGTACCTCGTCCATTACTAAAACCGATGTAGCCGCTCTCTTCACTGTCATCGCGTTGGAAAAACGAGGGCTGTTTGGAGACACAGGAATGTTGTGCATGCACTTAGCTGACCTGTTCAAGATAGAAATGGCTGGCATATGGTCAGTGTGGGCAAGTTGTGGGCTCTGAGAGTGAAGAATTACATGATTCAAGAAGATATGACAGCAAAAAGGGAAGAACTGTTGGCGGTGTGAGAGTGCGTGTCATTTTGAATAGGCCATTGAGTAAGGATAGGGATTGTGCTCCGAGCCGCTTCACAGCCTCACACACCTTCGAGTGTAGAGGAAAGGTCAGGTTCTTTAACATCCGTGCCGAGCTCTCTCTCTTATACACCGACTAAAAGTATCTCAGGCTTGCACAATAAGCACACATATTCCCTGCCCTCGATGTCTCCGAAATGGATAGTTTAATAAGGCACAGTTTCTCCCATCAGTTTCTATTACTCTTAACATACAAAAGCAGAGAAACAGATAAAAATATATTTTTATTCGCATATTGGGTCAACAACTGTGAAGCACAATTACGGAATATTTCACCTAAAAAAAATTTAAATAAAAAATGGTGTAAATAATGTAAATAAAATACATTATTTACACCATTAAATAATGTATTAAATTTCGGGCAGAATATGGTAAGATTTTTGAATGTTTTTGAAAGAAGACTCTTTCGCTCACCAAGGCTGCATTTCATCAAAAAAAAAACTGTAATATATTTTTGTGATCAAAGCTGATTTTCAGCATCATTACTCCAGTCTTCAGTGTCACATGATCCTTCAGAAATCATTCTGATATGATGATTTGATGCTTAAGAAATATTTATGATTATTATCAATGTTGAAAACAGTGGAAACTGATACATTTTATTTTACAGGATTCTTTGATGAATAAAAAGTTGAAAAGAACAACATTTGTTTATATAGAATCTGTAACATTATAAATGTCTTTACTGTCACTTTTGATCTGTTTAATGCATTATTATATGGTGTTATGTATTATAGCTATTAAAGGATTGGTTGACTTCAGAATTCAAATTTCCTGATAATTTACTCTCCTCCATGTCATCCAAGATGTTCATGTCTTTCTTTCT